>VWYP01013555.1:32501-45223 GCA_013400435.1 Pycnonotus jocosus
CCCCCCCCCCCCTTTTTTTTTAATTAGAGTTATTGCCAGGCTATAGGTATAATTTGGCTTTCTCCCATATAAGCCTTTACCCACCTAAGCAGTTGCCTAACATAAATACCACTTGAACACTGAAAATGCATGTTTAGATGCAACTGTTTATTGTGATTATACAATTTGTCTGAAAATACAAAAAGAAATACAATCCTAAAGTTCTTGATTTGAAGAAATGATTCTTTTATATAGATTCTAATCCAGACAAGAGATATTGGAAGGAAGTATGGAGCATTTTCTTGAGTGGCCTAAACACCAGCAGTGAGAACAGTCTAAGGGAACTTGGTACAGTTTTAATTTAATTTAATTTGAGAGGATAAGGAACAATGCTATAGCAGCCAACTTGAGGAAATGTTATAAAGATGGAGCTGGGGTCTTCTGAGAGGGGACAGGCGGAATAAAAAAGGATAGTTACCACACATTCCTTGTTGGGAGGTTGGCTGTTAAGAAAAAAGGGAGGTGGTGCATCTCTGAAGGGAGTTGTGCACCGGGCCATGCAAATTCCACTCTTGAGTCTGTTGTGGCTTTGCCCAGCCAAGTTTCAAAAACCCCCAGTCTGATGTTTTTCACAGACTGACTTCAAGCAACTTGTCCTGGATGGGTTCCAGGGGTCCCTTCCAGCCAACGCTTCTATGATTCTTGTGTATGTCTGTGAGCTTCTGCTTTACATCCCCTTGATTTTTGACATGTGTAAGGCCAGAATGTCAAAGTTATTTAGAAGCTTAACTTCTGCTGAACTCAATGGGTGGTATAGAGGCTTCTGCTTTCAAAGGAAAGTAGAAGAAAAAATTTGTAAGACCTTCTTTTCTTCCTCTTAGCTTAGTCAAACTACATTCTGTGTATTTACTGCTCAGGGTCCAACTATAAGGAAGAGGAGAACCTGGTGCTGTCCCTGATCAGGAAATGGCCATAAAAATGTATCACACAGTCAGACATGGGAAGGGGGCTATGCAGTGACTTGGAAAATGTATGAAATGTCCACATGAAGCTAGTTGTGACTGATGCACTTTTTCTAGTTAAATTAAGTGGAAGGTAGTAATGAGAGATTACTGAGGCAACAGCTCAATTTTCAGCAATTTCTTTTGGATGAGATTTGGAGATGAATAATTCTTGATTTTTCTTTAAAACATAGAAATAACTGCTTACTTTTCCTCAGCTTACCCTCCTCTGGGAAAGAAGAAATTTATGCAATAGTAGTGAAAGGAAGAATTCTTCAAGAGAACTGACTTTCTTCTGTCCCTATTTCAAAACCCATACGTTGTTAGGGAGTTTGTCTGTTCAAGTTTGAATGTCTCTGAATGGGAATATAGAAATCAGCCAAAGGCTGGTAACTTCCAGCAGCCTGGAACATTCACTGGAGAGGATTATGTTTGCAAATAATTGGACAGACACAGCCAGATAACTTCTGGTAAATCAATTGTGGTGTGGGAACATAAGGATCCAACAGTGGCCAGAGATCCAGATATAAAAATCTGTGGACTGCAGAGTATTCTCAGACTTTAAACAGTGAAAGTATTGTCTTGATTGGGAACCTTCCTACCCTTCAAGATGAAGACTCTAAAAGTTTATTTCTGTCTCTTCTCTTCTCTTCTCTTCTCTTCTCTTCTCTTCTCTTCTCTTCATATATTTGTGGGGAATTCTTTTGAGGCCCAGTTTTAGATTATTCATTTTTTAGTTTTAAATGTACTCCCTCTACTGTAGAATCAAATGGCTTGTCCGGTTTGAAATTTCATTGTGGTCTTCTGTGGGCTGCTAATATCAGCAGAGCAAATTGCTTACCATAAATATTAAGATAGTAGATTTTTTTCAAAAAGATTTCTCATGGCACAGAATTTATTCTTAGTTAAGTTGCAATGAGATTCCAGGCCAGAGTAGAACAGCTAAAAGTGAAATCAAGTTATTTAAAATGTTTTTGTTTGCTAAGCTATAATTCATTTTTACGGGCAATGAGTCCTTTCGTATTTTTAATATTGGGAAAATAGGCTTGTTTTTAAGCAAGGGTAATAGGCGTGCAACTAAAACATCATAAATGTGGATGGGAACAACACACTTTTTGAAGAATATTCCAAGGTTACATTTACGTTCATTATGAGGAAAAAATACAAGTTAGGATGGAATAAAGAAACTTCAATAAGTGCATGGCAGTTTTTCATTTCTTGGCAGAAAATCCAACTACTAGTTGCTCAAAAGCTGGGGTCAAACCAGGAACCTCTATCCCTAGAGAACACATTGCTTGCACTTGGTTCCCAGGATAGTTTTGCCAGGTTTCCCAATCTTCAAAACTGGCACAAAATACTAACAACATCTTCAGAATTGCTAAATTTGAAGCAGATAGTTTCTTGTATAGAATTCATATGTGTTAACTTATACACATACTCACTTGAAATCTGGGGAGAAAAGCTAGTATTAGTTAAATATTAATTCATAACAAATTGTTTTCCTCTGCTCTTTTCATAATCATGATCAGGTTTGAGAATTTTCCTGTAATTAAATATTGGAAACTGTTAGTTTATTAGAATACTGTACAAAAGGGCTCAGCAACTTGATTGTGATTGCTATTTGGTCCCATCCTATTTGAATTATGAAATTACTGCCATGGTATTTATGTAAACCAATTTCTACTGTCCATTTGCTTTAATGTTTCCAAGGAATCAAAATAAAGTTATGGTCAAAGGGGAGTAGTAAAAAGGTAGTCTGCTATGCATCTCCTGAAGTGAAAGATTTCCTCAAAACTGACATTTAATAAGACTGTAGGTCTGGTAACAGACTAAATTATAAACCTTAACAAAAAATCTTTTTAGAGATCAAGAATAGTCTTCAGTTTTATTGAATAAGGTTTAATTTCAATTCAAATATAAAATTGCAAAAGACTTCTCTTATAAAAGTAAATTTAGGTTTATTGGAGAGTTGAGAGCAAATTACATTTAAAAAAAATTTTTCCTGTTGTCAACTCCTTGTTAATTGGCTTCAGAATTCTTATATGTCCCTGTGTGACAGAGAAAAATGCATACTTAAGGGTGAATTTAGATTTCGTTACTGATATTTTATAAACTGCATTCTTTGCAAAAGACTTTCTGCAAAATCTGTATAAAAGGGACAAAAAATATTCACTGGATAGAGTTCCACAACATGATGTGGTCTTTAAGATGGGAATATGTAGGGGAAATCTAATCACAAAAATCAGGGCTAGAGGGGACTTCAGGACTTCATTAACTTATCCATCTGCCACAAGGCAGGATCAACTGTACAAAAATTATTTACTGAGATGTCCTTAAAGACTTCCAAAGACAGACTCAATAACCTTCCCCCCCACCCGTTCCAAAGCATCCACCTCCTTGCTGTTAGAAAGTTTCCCAGACTATCATGGCTTTGGTTTTATTTTGTTATTTTGGTTTTTTTCTTTTAATTTATGTCACTCTGCTTTTTCTATCATGGTGAGTTTAGGAAATACCCATTTTATCCCCTTTTTAAAGTTAATCAAAGTGCTCTCAATTTCATACGAGTGTATTGTAACTCTGTCAAGATTGGAACAACAATTCTAAAGCATGGATAACTCTGCTACACTGACTTATAAGAAAGAAGATTATAGAATTATCTATAAACAGAAAAAATGTAATCAAAAGTCAGTGGTAGAAGCTGCTGTTTTCAATTTTTTTTTCCATGCACCCCACTTGCAGAGACCATATTGGGTTTAGCTTTGTTCTTGTATAATTTGAGAAATCTACCACTGAAGTTTGGGTAATGAGTTCTAAGTAAAAAAACTTCTTTTCTTTTTGTTTTTTTCTTAATTGATGTTTGGATCACCAATGCCAGACTCCTGTAGCAAGGTTAAATCATCAAATGTTGTACAAACCAAAAATGCAGGATTTTACTTCTAGATACTGTATGGCATTTGGAAGTTATATAATTGCTAAATTTGCTAAGACAAGCAGCATGCCACATCTGCCATGCAACATTAGCATGCCTGTCTAAACAAGACAACAACAAAATCAACACATTATTTAGGTGTGAGCTTAGTAATATGGGTTTAGAAAGCTTTGACAGCATTCTTCCAGGTAAGCTGCAAATAAAGTGAAGGATGGAAAAATTTTTTGTGTGTCTGCGGTTACTCAACTGTTTGTGTAATTTTTGAATAATCTTGACTTCTCTTTCCCTTGCTTTGTTAACAGAAAGCAAGACTTTAATGTACTATGATAGTGTAATAATGGATTTAATTTTTTAAACTTCATTATTAATATTCAAGCATGTAATCTCCAACAATAAATCTCTTCCTGGAGGAAGTGGGAAGTGGTTTCTGTAGCATTCCTTAGTGGAATGAGAGGTCAGATGATGAAGAAATAAAGATATCACATGATACATAATGTAAATGCAAACCAAGGCCCCTCAGCTAAGTGTAAATAGCCAGCAGGTTGTCTTTTGGAACAAATAGTTTTGTCAAAATAAGGCTAATACCTTCCTTAATGCTTTTCTTGCTCCTTTTGTTGGTTTTGGGAAGCCATGAGCTCAGCTGTAGGAGCTTTAGTGTCTAAACTTGCTACAAGTGTACTCTACTGTGAAAAGCTGCATTCCAAGTTTTCAGTCACGCAAAAAAGGAGAAAAAGTTCCAGTAAGTATCTCTTTCAAGGTCAGATTGCGTTCATCATGAGACCAGATAATCAGACACAGTTAATACTAAGACAATTTGATGAGACTAAAAGACTCAGACATTTAATATATGAGACCTGGGGGCACCAAAGCCCAGATTCCAGATCTTCTGAACTACTTGCAACATGAATCTAACCCAAGAGGCATCTAGAGTCCTGAGATTCCTACGTTCTTTCCATGATAAATTTTCCGAGGGATTTATGGTCTGCTTCGGGGCAGACCAGAATGGTTCAAGCCTTGACAGGTCTTTACTTGCTGTCAATTACCTAACACATACCTGGTGTCCCTGTATTTCATGTGCAAGGATTTCTGCCCTTTACCTCCCTCTCAGATGCATCAGAACCCAATACCTGAGCATGAAGTGATTGCTGGGTGTCACTAACACTCTGTTGCCCTCACTTCCCACTTTTCACATTCTGCTCCATTGGTTACAGCCTTCACCCAAAGGCCCAGGCAGGGAACTTGGCCCACTGGCCCAGAGCTAGGAGTCAACAGGAATGCCATGAAAACACAGATGAAGTATAAGAGGTAACCTATATCTTTTGTAGATTCCTTTTAATATGAAGTGAGCTGACTAGTGATCTTAAAGCAGGACCTTTGAATCTGTGAAAACATCTTTAGCTGCTTATATAGATACGAAGTTTAGGAAATCCTGGAGTTGTCTGTAAGTGCATGGCCCAACCATGAAAAGTACAGTGGCTCTTGGGAGGGAGTTACTGAGTAGCCACTGATTTTCCTAGTGGAACCATTTGAGTACAAAAACTGTAAACTCTTCTCTGGGGTGCAGTTATCCTCAAAAAGTTGCTTTACCTTAAAGTAGACCTTTTGGGAAATACAAAAATAGTCACCCTCTGTGTAGAAAGTGGTAAATACTAGGAAAAGTATGGTGCTTCCTAAAGACTTGCTTCTTATATGAGGCATGTGCAGAGTGTGGGAGAGAAGGTTGGAGTAACTCAAAGAACCTCTTGGGAGATTCCTGTGTTTTGGGCTGTCAATGTAATCACTGCTGTGATAAATGGCTCAAATTCTTACTTTATCTCTATCCAGAAAGACACATCTAACCAAATGTCATTACTGCAGGTCATATTTCCAGTGATTAGTATTTTCTCTAAGTTCTCAAGTGAACAGTTGGGTTTCTTGTGTGTTATTTTTTTTAAATTATATCTGTCATGTCAAGGTTAAAGAGTTGGGGGTAAATAAACATGCTGTTGATATTAGGCAGAACAACTAATCTAGGATGAAACTGATTTATATGTTCTGAGTTGTAAAATACTGAAAATTCTCAAGCAGAGATCAAGGCTGTGATAGCACAGTTGCACTATGTTGCATGAAAGAAAAAAATCTTCAAGCTAATGTAAAGAATTTTGTTATTGGTTTGTTAACAATCAGCATTTCAACAAGTCTCCTGAAAGTCAAGCTCATCCTTAATGTCGTGCAGCCATAAATTATGGAATTTCAGGACACATGAACCAGGCCAAATATAGTTATCTCTGATAGTTCACTGTATTTTCACTTGATTTCTCTCCTGAAAGGTAAAGGGAAAGCAGTCGTCAAGTTTGCAGCTAGATTTATCCTTTGCTGAAAGCAGTGGGAACTCATTTTAACAATCTCTTTGGAATCTGGAGAATTCTTTTTTGTTTTTTTACTTTTAAGTGAAAAGTTCAGCAAAAATTCATGATCTCAATTACATCCTTTCATATCAGAGGAGGAAGGCAGACTGACACAATAGTTGTGAATATTTCTATTTCATAGAATCACAGAATGCTGAGGCTTGGAAGGCACTTTAAAGACCATCTAGTGCCAGCCTCCCTTTCCATGTGCAGGGACACATCCCCCTAGACCAGCTTGCCCAAGGCCTTATCTAGCCTGGCCTTGAACACTCACAGGGTTGGTAAGCTATAGCCTCCATGAGCACCCTGTTTCACCACACTCATTGTAAAGAATTTAATCCTTATATCTAACCTAAATTTCCCTTCTTTCAGTGTGTACCCATTACTCCTTGTCCTACTGCTATATTTCCTGATGAAGTGATCTTCTCCTATATTCTCCTTTCAAATTCTGGCAGGTTTCTGTGGGGTCTCCACACAAACTTCTCCAATCTGAAAAGATTCAACTTTCACTGTCTGTGTTTGTAGAGGATGTGCTCCAGTCCTCTCAGCTTTGTGGCCTCCTCTGGACTTGTTCCAACAGTTCCAGTCCTTCTTATGCTGGGAACACCAGAGTTTGATGCAGTGCTCCCAGCAGAATCTCACAACAGCAGAGGAAAGGGATAGAATCCCCTCCCTCAGCCTTCTGGCCAACTTCTTTTGATGCAGTCTAGGATTCCCTTGGCTTTCTGGGCTGGGAGCACTCACTCATGGTGAGTTTTTCATCAGCCACCACCCCCAAGTCCTTCCCCACAGGGCTGCTCTCAACCACTTCTCTGCCCAACTTGTGGGTGTGTGTGGGACTGCAATGATCCAGCAATAGGATCTTGCACTTAGACTTGCTAAACTTCATGAGGTTTGCATGATGGCATCTCTCAGGCCTGTCAAGATCACTCTGGATCCCTGTTATGTTTGATATTCCTGACCAGACTGAATTGCCATGCAATTTCCCTGTATTCCTCACAGGCTACCTGTCCTCCTTTCCAGCTTCTGATTCATTTTTTGCTCTGAGTTTACTCAACAGTTTCTTATCCATCCATGAAGGCCTCCTGGTATTTTTGCCCAATTTCCTCTTTGTTGGGGTGCATTGAGCTTGGAGGGGTGATCCTTCAAATTCAACCATCATCTTTGTGCCTCTCTACCTTCTAGGATTCTGTCCTGTGGGACTCTACAAAGCACATCCTTAAAAAGGCCAGAGTCTGCTCTGCTGAAGTCCAGGGGAGTGAGTTGGGTGTGTGCCCTATTCACTGCCTTGAGAATCTCAGTTCCACCACTGAATGGTCACTGCAGTCAAGGCTGCCTGGAGCACTGCATTCTCCACCAGCTTCTTCTCTTGGTGAGCACAGGGTCCAGCACGACACTTCTCCTTGCTGGCTCCCCTATCACTTCTCTGAGGAAGTTGTAGTTGACACACTCAAGGAAACCCCCAGATTGTTTGTACTATACTGTTTTGTCTCCAGCAGATATTGGAGTGGTTGAAATCCCCCATGAGGAGGACTTGTGAGGCAGCTCGTCTCAGCCAACAGAGGAAATGGCTCCCTCCATCAGCTTCATCCACCTGCCTGGGTGTAGCAGATCCTCACTTTAACATACAGTGTCCCTGCCCTTCCTTTAATCTTGACTCACAAGCTGTGGGCTGGCTATTCACCCTTACCCAGGCACAGTTCCATACTTTTCAACTTGTCACTGACGTAAAGGGCTATGCCCCCTCCTCATCTCCCTAGCCTATCTTTCTTGAAAAGCCTAAAACCTTCCATTCCAACACCTCACCATGTCTCTGTGATGCCAGTGATACCATACCCATGCAGGTGTGTGCATGTCTCTAGTTCCTCCTATTTGTTCACCATAATACATGCAGTTCCCAGACTGCTGCTCTCTATCACTGGCACCCACATGGAACACTAATAGTGGGTATTAATCAGTGGAATTAATTAGGCTTGGCATCTTCTCAGTAATATCTCTCACCTGGGCTCCCAGAACACACCTCCCTTGAAACATACATCCCTGACAGATGACTGCCTCTGCACCTCTTAAAGTAACAACTCACTGGGTTAGTTGTTAACTTCTCTATTCACGGAATAAATGGTTGGGCTGCCTCAGTTACGGCTGCTCTTCCAGTGTGCAGCCTGCTATTCTGGGTAGGGACGTCCAGCTAGGTGGGAATATCCGCTTTTGGAGGAAGCCCCTTCCTTTTATTAGTTCCTTTCCTGTTCCTTTTCAGCTCTTGTCCTGCAGACTTCATTTTCAGAATATCAGGTCCTATTTCATATCCAGTCCAGGACTCCTGGTGCAGGGCTTTGCACTTTCTCTCCTGTGAAGCTTCCATCAGCCCATTTCTCCAGCCCTTCAAGTTCCCCCTGGATGGCAGCAGGATCCTCCAGTGTAGCAGGCACTCTGCTCACTCTTACAGAAGAGAAACATGAAAACTTAGTGTTATGGATGTTTTAAAGCTGATCCATGCATTGTCTCATGCAGTTCCCTGGAGCTGTGTCACCCTCTTCTTTGCATTTCTTTAATCAATATCTTCTTAGAGAAGGTGATAAAAATACCTTGGATTTCTGCATGTATGAATTTGAAGAATACTAGATTGTTTTCTTCTGCTGCTGTATTTAAACTGGATGAAGATAAGGATAGGGTACCTTTTTGTTGTTTTTCTATAGCTTTTTCCTGGACAAGGATATATTACACAACTTAAAAATAGCATTTTAAAGCATCCCTAGAACAGACTAAGTAAAGAAGTGCTGTGCTCAATATCCTTGTCCCTCACACAAGGGATACAAATGTGACAACCACATATGCTTAATCCTTTTTCTCTCTAGAAGAGGAAATAATTTGCTGTCATGTCAAACCAACAAAGGACATCTGGAGCAATACAGCTTCAAGATATGAAAGCTAGGGATAAAATATCTGGCTGTCTTCTGGAAGATACATTTGTTCATTTTATAAACAAATAAATTATGAGGATTTATTAAGCTTTTTGTAACTGCTAAATATTCTAGAAATATAGCAGCCAAATTGACTTCAATGGTTTTCTGTAATGAAACATCGAGTATAAATTCTATAAAAACATGGGTAACATCAATTACTTTATGAGCTTTTTTTTTCTCTATCAAAAATAACAACCATTTGGTGTTTTGGTTAACTATTTATTTACAGTATTTTATAATCAGTCTGATATTTTTGATTGAAAGGATTGTCATTACTTGTATGTGAACACTTAATGTGCTCCTATCTCCAAATCTCAACAGCTGTTGAATTTACCTTCGAACAAGTAATTCTGGGGACAGCAACTTCAGAAAGCAATGCAAACACACACAAAATTTACCCAGAATTGCTAAGGTAAGACCACACGGTGAGTGGTTTCTAAGCTGATGTGTGATCTGTAAGAGTATCTTCTTGCCCTTATACACCGAAGGAACTCAGCTCTGCTGCATTCTTACCTGACTTCCCTGTCAGCTCAGCAGCATCTCTTCCTGCTCAGACCATCTTACCAAGTAGCATACCATTTTGATGTGCTCTGCTTATTCTCAGTTATCTAGAAAGCTAAGTTATTTTCATCTCCTTCTTCCGACTTTAAAACATCACAGCCTTTTATGGCCAATCACACATTTCTCTACACCCTCTCATTAGAATAATGAGTAATTTAGGTAACATCTGTTTTGAAATAAGTCATAGAAAGGTAACATTGCAGTCCTGCTCCAACTGTCCTGTGCTATTGCAGGCAGCTGTAAGGAAGTTCCTCTGCAGGCTTCCATAGCAACCAGAAAAATTAACTCACTGTAAATGAAGTCACTGTTGTTCCTTTAAACCTAAATATAAATATTTATAACTAAAGATATCTAGGCATCATCTGCAGGTAAGTATAAAGAAATTAAGAAGAAAGCAGAGAAATGAAGAAGAAAGCAGAGAATCTCTCCAACATTTTTGGAATAGGTAATCCATAAAGATGAAATTTCATTGGATCAGAGAAATTTTGATAGCTATATAGTATGTCATCATATATTTCAGATGAAACAAAAAATATTTTTTGAAATGGATTAAAGTTTATCATACTGTTTAGGTTTTGTTGGGGCAAGACAAAAATTATTTTCAGAATTAACTGTTTTGAGTTTACACAGACTTTTTTTGTTAGTTTTGTTCCAAATCTCTGTTATGAAGCATATCTGAAAACTCCTCAAGAGTTCTGTGGCAATCTGAAATTTTGAAACCAAAATGTGTTTGTTTGCAGGGTTTTTTTAAATTTCAGTTTCATTTCAGAGATAGTTACATGTCTAGAACTCAAATGCCTGTGGAATATTTTCTCCAATATAATCCCACTAAAAAGCCTTACCAGGAATATTTTAAGGAGACATTGTTGAACAGGTTTGCAACAGCTTCTTATGCAGTAATGTGTTCTGAAACAGTGTGAAAGAAGATGTAGAATTGTGTAGTTGTAGTAGTACAGGTGTTGTGTCAGTATTGTGTTGTATGTGTGTAGTATGAGAGTCATCAACTATCATACTTTACTTTATAGATCCATCCTGCCACAATGTATAACTTTCATAAAAAACATGCAAATATTTTTATATTGGATTTCCATTGTTGTATTCATAGGATGTTTGCCTTGTCCAACACCAACAAACCGAGGTGATTTTTTTGTGGACCTTATGTTCTGTAAGAAGGAGAAAGTTGACATTGACTGCTTGAGCTATGGTGTAGAAACATGGTTTTTGTCAATTCCTAACAAGTAAACAAAAACATCCCCATTTAATTTGCTTTTATTGTGCCTGTCACTCAATTACTTCAGAGAAAATTACGTGTTTTCAACATGATTTTAGAATACTTGTTTCCAAAAGATTTATTTTCAACATATTCTAGCCTGTGAATTTCTAATGCACTTGGGAAGATCATCCTTCTACAAACAGCCCAATGGAGTGGAGCTTAAGGTTCATCCAGGGTTCAGATGCTTCATTACCACCATGCAGGAAATGAGCAGGTTAGACTTTAGATCAATATTGCTGTGCAAATAGCAGGAAAATTTGCTGACTAATATCTGATCTCTGATTCATCACTTACAATTAACATCATTGTCATCTGAGACAGCTGGAAGCACTATAAACACCACCAGTAAACATTTCATTTATTTGTTCGGTAGCCAAGACAAGGTATTGAGGCCTGGGGACAGTACAGATGAAAGACTGGATAAATAAGATAAAAAAAGGTGTGGGGCAGGAGGACTGCTCCGAAAGAAGATTATAGAAGTCACATGATAGCCATGCCACTGCAATGTTAACGTGTTTTTAATTAATTTGCAACCATTCTGTGATATCTGATCAGGACTGAGACATCTTTCTGTCTCAATATGAGTATTCCCATGATTTTTTCTTCAGATTGGCACTTTCAGTACCACCTGTCCAGGTACACTGCTTACAAGTGAAAATTAGTTACTGAATCAGCATCTTAACCTTTTTGCTAGGTTCTGGGCAAGATGACTTTATAGACCCTGATATTAGAACAGTTGGATGGGAGGCAGAAGTATCAATCTCAAGGAATATATAAGAGTAAGCAAGAGATTCATGGCAGAGAAAACTTTATTTAAGACCAAGATAAATTTGACCTAAAGGTTGTTATCGCCCTTGTCCTGTAAAATTTTTCATCTGTTCTGCACATTAAAATATATTTACACATTTATGCACAGGAGTAATTTTATTTAGGAATAACTTTTTTTCTGTAAGAATAGATGGGAGTTCACAACCATTGCTTGTTCAAGTACAAAGTATGACAATTTAACAAAGACAGGAGAAATTATATTCATTTCTTATTTCTGTGGTTTGTTTGTTTGTTTGTTTGTTTGTTTTTTGCAGATCCCTCAATAATTAATGCTAGATTGATAGAATGGTGCACTTATTCGTCTAAAATTAGTTCTAGAATGACATCAAAAAGATTTTAATCTCTTTATGTTAACTTGCTATTCTTGTTGCACCACAATCTGTTTCTGACTGTTCTGGTGTTCAGAATTAATTCGGTGACCAATACTGACTTCTAAAGATGTTTGAGTGTCTGGACATCAGTGGTTCAATGTTTAGGTAAAAGGGCCCACTACAATCCTTCCACTACAATCCTTCCACTTATCCATGAATGAGTCTTACTACTTTTATGGTCTGGAGTGTCTATGGTACTAGAATAAAACACTACACTAATACCAATAAAGATTTATCTGTGCAAGGTGACCTTAATCTAGTGTGGATAGAGCTAGTTTTCTAGCTCCAAATATCTTATATTTCAAATTTTAAAATTAAGTGGAAGGAATTTGGGCAGTACAAAATAAGAAGGGTCTGATTTTGGAAAACTGTGACCTATGAGAGGAACCTTGATATTCTAGTGACTATTCAACTGAACATAACCTTCCCC
>VWYP01013555.1:45310-71128 GCA_013400435.1 Pycnonotus jocosus
CTGTAATCATTTTGAAGAATACGGTCCTGGAAGGGGTGAAAGGAATCATGAATGCCATCGATATTTCTTCTGTATTTGGTTGTTGTAGTACACAATTTGTGAATGCTGTGTCCAGTTTTAGTGTCAGTGTAAGAGACTATCAATCAACAAAGAAGAGTCATCATAGTAATAATGGAATTGGAAAACACATTTCCTACAGAAATGTTGAAGATGTTCTGTCCCTTATCTTTTCAAAAATTTTGAACAATGAATAATGGACTAGTGTATGTTAATAAATATTTGATTCCGGAACATGAATTTGGTAAAACACAGCTGTTCATTCCATTAGACTCAAATTTTAAGACATGGAAGTTGTATCTTGACATTTAAAGAGGGCAAAAAAGGTTTTGTAATCCACTGATTACTTAGCCTTTTGAGGCTAAACAATAATTGGAAGTCATTTCCAGTGGTGTTTGTGTGTCTTTGGCAATCAAGATTAGATATCCTCAGAGAAGGGGGAACAAGAAGGGCTGAAAACTTGATTAAATATAAGAAATGCACTGTGCAAGAGATCCAATTTATGTAGTGTTCACTTCTGGAGTTGTTTTTCTATGATTGTTGTGTATCATACAAGAGTAATTTACATAATTACTTGTACTATGTATGACACTTAGTCAGGCTTGATTTACCTTGTAGATTATCTTTATAACTATAAAATTGTGCTCCAGTAGACTTTCCAAGTGTGTATTCCATAACAGCACTTCCCATGGTGAACGCTTCAGCTGCAGGGAAGCCATCCATAAGTCAGTAAATGTGTTTTTGAACATTGGTCATTATGAGGTAACAAAGAGAAGTAGAGGTCCAAAGGAAGTGGAAAAGCTCACTTCACCACTTACTATAAACAGCACATCCTAAATTAATTTTTAGGGCATAGTTTAAAAACATATAACAAAGCTGTGTTTCTAATGATAGCTATTTACCATACATATTATTCTTTAGTCAAATAGTAAAGTTTGCATGTAGCTATTTGAAAGATAGGGTACAGTAGGAACATTCTTTTCTATGCAAACTCTAGGAAATATTTTAGTTACTAGGGTATTTTCACTAACTATAAAAAACCTCAACAACCATACATGAGGGTGATGAAAATGAACAATACTAAACATGAAATATTTTTTATTTTATTTCTGTTCCACACAGCATCACACATAAACTCTTCTTGGAAAGTAAGAGTGATTGTCAAGTTTCTGCCCAAATTTATTTTGCCAGAAGCTGTAGGTTTTAGTCATGGATGACTGACAGTAAGACTTTATTTCTTCACTCACCAGTATTTCAGCACTCCAAGAACAAGAGTTCATGCTGGAAAGAACTTAACAAAAGAAAAAAAAATCAACGAATAAATAGATCTGACTACTCAAACCGTATACAAAATGAAGTAAGCACTCACCAGTTGTGAGAATTTAGAAAGCTGATTTATTCCCAAAACAAGCACAATCAATAGAAGGGACCATTCTCAACCTGGTAATTTGGAAGAGGAAAGGAAGTATCATATCCCAGAGACTCTATTATTAAGGTCCATATTCTCTCCTCCATTAATTTCAAGATATGCATTGCCTTGTGTTTAGCAAATGCTCAGAATGTGAACTGCGGCAAGTCTTGAAAGAGTGAAAACATGTCCTAGGCATGTGATTCAGGCAGCTGAAGGTAAAACTCTCTAGTGGCATTAAGGTATTTTATTATTTTGTAGAAATCAATCTCATTTATCCTGCCCTCTTAAGAATACAAATATCAGCCTCAGAAGGAAAGCTGCTGTATCTTTGAATGCTGTCTCTACTGGTGTTCCAATGGTTGTGTCACTGTTTAAGTATCTGATACCTGGTACATTCTGGTTTTAAATGTCCATGTGATATGTGGCCATCACTGTTGCAACTACTTAACTAAGCACCTACAAAATCATGTGTGGCCCAGTGATGAGGCTTGTTCTTGTTGCCATCACATCATCTGATTTCTGTGCTGGTCCAGGAGATTTTTGCTTTGTTCTCCTTGCTGTTGATTTTTACTGGGTCTGAGAGAAAGCAGTCCTTAGGAGCTCTGAAAGATTTTGGACAGTAAGAACCTGTAGAGTCATATTTCAGCTGAGTAGGCTCTGGCAATCCTGAGGAGAGGTTGCTGCAGGGCTGAGGTGTTTCGGGTGACAGCTTAAGGAGAAAAAACACAAAGAAATTTATGTTCTGTGCTTAGTTCCCACAAGATGATGTCATGGTAATTTTATTCACTGAAGAAAGCAAGGCTGAAAGAATGGTCTGTTTATTAATAAGTTATTAAAGGAGGTCAGTGGGATAAACAAAAAAAGCTGAATATATACTCCCTCAAAATTCCTGTGAGTGAATATGAGAGAAAAATTAGTGAGGGGGAAAAGCTGTCTGCCACTAGGGCAGACTGATCTCAATACCTGGTGAGGTTTTGGAAGAGGAAGAATCTATCTGCATGCAGCCATTGCACTCAGGGAAGATATTATTAACGTTTGGAAATACATTAAGGGAAAGTGCAAAGGCAACAGAGTCAGGCTTTTTCCAGTGAGCTCAGTGACAGAAAATGAGGTAACACTCAGGAGTCATCTGGACATGGTCCTGAGCAGCTTTCACCGGGCAGCATTCTGGAGCATGAGTTTGGACCAGGTGATCTCCGTGCATCCCTTCCACCCTCAACCATTCTGTGATTCTCTGAAAAGGCAACAGATACCTGTTCTCCCTGGCAGCAGTAACAGCATTGGTAGTGAATGAAAGGATGAATGAAAGGACAATATTTTATTGATTTGGAATGTGCCCTTAGGTCCCAAAGTCTCTACAGGGGCCAAGTCATAGGGCAGTGGCAAGGAAGGGTTTCTTGTTATTTTACACTTGTCCCTAAACTCTAGACAGTAAATTCAAACATATAGCAGGACAGGGTTTCTTCCTAATAGGTCTGTCACGGCTGCAGCAAGGCAAGCTGCTATAGCCATTTTCTCCTGTGTGAGAACAGGGCAAAGGAACTGAAATAATGGGCATTTTTCTGGAGACATATCAGCCATCTCAGAAGATATGGTACTGGTCTCAGTCATGAATGTCCTCTGTCTGAGAGAGATAGACAGGCCTGCTTTCTTGGCATTTCTTGGGCCAGAACAATCTGAGTCAAGTTATGAGCATAAATTGTTTGTTAGATTTCATGAACTGCCCATTTTGCTGCTGAAAAAAACTTCATTTTGTGACAATTATACAGCACACAGGAAACAAAAATATTGGCAGTGTTATTTCTCTTTTACCTAAGTCAATGGGAGGAGACTAGATCCTTTAGGTCAGCTATTCCAGTGTGAAAAAACTGTCCACTATTCCAAGAGCTGACAGATGTTTCAGTCCAGCCTGTCTGCCTCATGGCTTCCCAAGCCGCTACATATAGGCTCATTTTTGGTCTTCATTCTTCTGAGAATAAATTGGATTATTTGGTCTTTTCTGATTACCCTCACTCTATCTGCACTGCAGCTCCCTACTTGCTGTTCATTCCCCTTAAATACAATCCTATCTTGGGATTGTATTTTCCTCATGGCAATTTCTTGTTTATCTCTGTGGAGGAGGAGGAAATGCCTGTATGGAGCTTAGAGGGCTTTGCTTCAAGTGCTTGAATTCCTGCAGCTGTCTGCTCATGTTGCTGAAGTACCACAGGAAAGCTGTGCCTGTCTTTGGCAGGTCTGTGATGACCACAAGGGCTTGTTTCCAGTATCTACTCTGACTTTGGGTTCAGGCTGACACAGAGACAGATGTGCAGCAAAGCCCTGAATCAGTGCATGCAAATATGAGTGGGTCTGTTTTGTAAACAACCACCATTTCATGCTTAAACAACTCAGAAGGCAAATGAGACAATACAAGGCAGGTTCAAAGAGTGAAGCAATCAAGATATCCATTTATAATTTGACAGCTATATCCTTAGTGGTTTAATAATCACAGCAGAAACCAGGGAAGGAGCTAGAAGTAACAGAAGAGGTTTCACAGCACACAGCAGGAACAGAAACCTCAGTAAGTCAAAAGCAGAACTCATGCACGTACTGCAAAATACAGAGGAGTTTTCAACTCCTCTAAAACAGGGAAGTTTAGCTGTGAAAGGAAGAGATTTACCACATTACTTGAGTGGAAAACATTCATTACCATAGAATCCAAGATTAAGTAATTGACAGTAATTGACGAGTTCAGGGAATTGATCAAAGTGCTTTGCAAGATTGAATAACCCTCTTCAAAGGCTGAGCAGATTTTTTCTGAACTCACTTGATGGGTATTTCTTTGACCAGTTCCTCTTGCAGAGTTTTGGGATGATTTTATTGACCCATTGCCTTTTCAGAGAATCCCTGAATCACTAGGGGTTTTTTATGTTATTGCACTCAAGAACCAACATCTTAGATAGTTTAATTGTAAGAATAATGATTGTAAGAATATTTGCTATATAAGATGGGACAACATAATAAAATCTGCACTTAGGTGTGAGACAAGCTGAAATTGCTGGCAGTTTGCTATGATGTAACTAAAATTCTTGAAATATTATCAAAAGACAGGGAGTAACTAGACAAGATAAACTCTTTTGATTTTATGGGTTCTTGGTTATATGACCCTAGAGAAATTATTGAAAATAATAACCACCCTAAAGTTCTAGATGCCAAACTCAGTAAGTCAGTGGGAACCATACCTCTGTGTTGCTCAGAACGAGTGGTCAGCACTGCAAAGCAGCTGTGTTGGAACTTCTGCTTCAAAGGCCAGAAAGCCAAGCTGTTAAAAGAGTGCATGGATAGTTTGTATTATTCAGAAAGTTGCTGGCCAGTAAGTAGTACATGCAAAAAGGCCAAGACTAGAGTCTAGCGTCTTCTTTACACCACAAACTCCTTGTGGAAAAGCAACTTTCCTCACAAAACAACCAACAGAAATGTTCTGTAGCTATGTTTAGATAACAAATGCCTTGTTTTTCCCATGACTTTCTACCCTGTAGAATCCCATCTTCTCCCTGATATCATTAATTACTGAGTTTAGACTTGTCTTGCTTTTCCTGGACTACTTTCAAGATGTAACTTTGTTTTATATTATTCCTTTCTGACCTATTTCTTCTGCATTGTAAACTCTGTTAGTTTAATTAAACTTGCTTGGGGGTAATGATTTTTTGTTTTTAAATATGAGCATGCTGAATCTGTGGTTTTCCTCAGCTGCTGCTAATTTATTAAAAACAAACAAACAAACAAAACAAACAAACAAACAAAAAAAGCCAACCCCAAAACAAAAAAATCAAGATGGTGTTTTCAGGGATTTTCTGTTTATAGAAGGTTTGAAAAATGAGTCATTGCAGGTACCTGAAATCCAAATACATATATCTGACTTGCAAAAAACCATTTCTGAATGCCTCTACCACAAGTCAACTCTTCATGAACTAATTTAAATTCTAAAAAAACCTAAAGAGATCCAAGGCCCTCTCTACCCCCAGACCCTCAAACACAATCATCTTAATCCCTTTCCTGACCAAACAATGATCAACAGCACCAAAATACAGGGTTCATGTGTCTGGAAGCATTATGAGGTTTACGGTTCTGGCAGATGTCAGTGTAGTATGAGGGCAATGCATGGGCCACCAGCCTCAGGGGGTTCCCGGATTTTCGGATTTATCTATTCCGATATTCTGGTGGTTTAGAGTCTTTTTTGCCCTCCTGGATGTTTCGGGGCAGACGCATGAAAGAGACAGAGGCTTCAGACTTCAGTTTCTCCAAGGTCAATCACTTTGTTTATTATTCCTTATCTCATAGTTCTCTCTGTGCCCAGCGAGGTCTGTCTTGAACACCGGCCATAGCACGATTGACCGTCCCCCCGGAAGGTTGTGCCCTTTTATACAGATTATTACGAACATATTGTTTACCATTTCTTACCAATGTCCACCATCCACATCAAACAGATCATACCCACTTGGCCCAATCTCCACAAGCCACATTGTACTAACGTCACATCAGAAAATGGAGGTGAAGAAGAAGAAGAAAAGCCTAGGGAACCGCCCCAAAATCTCCATCTTGTCTACATTTACTTCTATTATAGAAAACCTAAAACTACATATTTCTCACTCAGTGATAAGCTAAACTACTGTGTTTCACACTCTTGAGATTTGTAATTCATCCCTGCTTTGTGTCATGGTCTGTGACCCCCATGGACAGGGGTAAAAACCCCCCTGTTCACCCCCCTGGACAGGGTTGTAAACACCCTATACTGGGGTAAATCCTACTTGTTCAGTTCCCAGACTGTCTGGTCAGGGTCTCCTGAGCTTCCAGGGCAGCCAAAGAGATGCCCTGGGTTCCGACACCGGATTATATTTTTCTCTCATAACATAGAGGAGAAACGTGGTTAGGAGTTGTATGGAGCTGAGAGACACAGCGCGGCAAACAATTCAGGTGATCCTACTATCAATTCTACTTTTTCTTTTGCCAAAATGCTGTTTGAAACAGTCTTTGTTCTGGGGATTCAGGAGCTGCTGCAGATGCCTCTCTTGGAATGCTGCTGTTTCCAGTCTTGCCTTGTGGCACCCAGGAGCTGATGTGCTGTAGTGAGTTGCCTGTGTTTGAACTGAATAAACTTACTTGTGGACCGGGTTTTGGACAGTTTTTTGCACTTTTGGGTGGACAAAAGAGCATTTAAGAAAGAGCAGCAGTTGGAGAATGTATGCATTATCGTAGAGTGGAAAGTAAACAAAGTTTATGCAGCTACTTCCAGCTATAAATATCATTTCAGGAAAACACATAAAGGCTTAAACATTATACTTGTATAGCAGTTATAAAATCTAAACTCAGAAAAGAGAAGAGGGTTTCACAAATGTTAGCAGAGAAAAGGATTCATTCACTGTCTGTCATGTTCAGCAAGGCTGGATAGTGTTCTTGTTTCAGCTCTTACCTCTGGGCTCACCTCCAGACTCCTGGGATTGACATCAAAGTGGGAATCTTGAATGTCAGAGTTCTCTGCTAGCTGGTATGAAGGAGCATGTCCAAACAGTTCCTCCACTGGTCGCTGCCTTCCCAGTGGAGAGTACATCTCCGTCTCTGTGACTGGGTCACCCTGGGTCTCTCTGGGCGCTTCTGGGCCTGGCACACTTCTATAGCATGAGAAGGATTACTGAGATTAAGTTAACAGGTACCTCGATACCTGGCCTGGTCTACAGCTGGGAAAACAACTGTGCAAACCACTTCCTTTTACCCCCATCATGAGCATCTTCCTTGAAAGCTTCTGTCTCCATTCAAATGCCCAGCAGTCCGCTGGTGATGCTAGTGATGGTGATGGTGATGCTGGTGATGCTGGAAATTGGGTAAATGCCAAAGCGTGAATAGATGCACCAAACGTGTCACCACTGAACAGAAAGTCTTTTGTGAGCCAGTGGCCATACTGCTAAAACAGCTTTAACTGCAATATCTGGAGTGGTTGTTGAAGATTCTGTTCTAGAGGAGACCACTCTAAGAAATCACATAATGTAGACATGGACTCTATTAAAATGCTGTTTGGGGATTTATGCCAAAATATACCCAAGGTAAGAAAATATGACATGCCAACAAATTCAAACCTCAGAAAGCTGTGTGGGTAATATTCCTCAGACTCATATGACCCAGGCTCAAGCTCACAGGTGAGTAAGTGTAAGAGCAATCAATGTCTGCAAGGGTGACAGCAATGGCCAAACTCAGCTGCATGAAGTGGAAAAAATTTCAAAATACCTTATGGGGAAAAAAAAGTTAAGGTAGCTTCTAACTCTACATGATCTGTCATTCATGGTGTGTCCTATCTCAACTCTTGGGCTGTAGCCTGGGGCCAATGTAGTAAGTCTGTGTTTCAGTTTAAGACAGGCAATGCCACTAAAGTACTCTAAAGATCAAAGGGAGATCTGTGTGTGGATGTAAATTGGTGACACATTTTACTGCATTGTTCCTGGATTTGTAGTTGAAACTGTAGTTCTTACTGTAATTCTTACTGTATTTCTAACTGTAGGCTTACTGGACATGGACTGTATGTACAACATAACTTTTTCAAGTTCATCTTAGCTTGAAAGTAGAAATGGAAAGACGACACCATTTAGTTACAGGCTGGAGATCATAAACTCTCAACAGATCAACTGTCTCAAAAGTGTAGCAAGTATTGATACCGCCTTTTATTTTAAAAAAGATTGAAAAGCACTATTTAAGCATATATCTATAAAGGAACACATCAGTCACTGAATTGGGACAGCAAAAGCAAGGACAAAAATAAATGCATGCCATAAGATAGTTGCAACAGGAACTAAAGTCCATTTCATTTTTTGTAGTTTTGCAAAGCAGTAAGAGTTCATTCTTTGTACCATCTGTATCACTAAGCATCAAGACTAATAAGTAAATAGTACAATGAGCCTGACCTTCTGCCACACTCTTACGTGCATATCAACCAGAGATAAAATGCAAGCACAGATAAAATGCAGTGTTGTACATTAAAAATAGCTTATGTGATAACTTACACTCTATCTTTTAAATAAATATAACTTTGAAGTCCCTAAGGATTTTTGTGAATTTCTACTTAATCACACTCATTGTCAGGTAACAATTAAGAAAGGACCTCATGATTTTGTTTGCAGCAATGTAATTTTGCTTTATTTTTTGTCATGATAGAAATACTTCAGATTAACAGAAAAAAATTCATACTAATAGAAAAACATGTCAAATACGAAGATATTATTAGTCAAGCTAGGTGTTTGGCCAAGACAAAAAATTTTGTTGAGTAAGAAGTGCTTACCAAAAATGAACTGTTTGCTAACCATTGCTGTTATTAATGATAGAAGATTAGAATATTAAAATGTGCATGGAAGATAAGAACAAATCAGAGGAATAAGTTGAACTGCTGGAACACTTAACAGCAGGAAGTTTGGGAGCCCTGGCAAAGCTGACACTCTGACATGACATCTTTTATTAGTCTTAACAATGGAGAGAAAAATACTTGATTCAGTCATGGAAATTGATATTGAAACCTCATTAACCCTAAGCAGAAGGATGCTCTAAAATTCCATATAATTACTGTGAGAGGTGAAATAGTGAAGAAACCTTTGTGTGGGCACTTATTTTTCTTTTTATCATCTGCACAAAAAGTACAGAGACCTCAGGGATGTGACACAGCCAGCAAGTATTTTATTTTTATTTTCTATAGAAAAGTGACAGTCTGGTTAAGGCTTTGTTCAGGCCCCATCTTGTTTTGATTGATACTTCCCCGCCTGCATCAACACACAGAGTAATCCTGCCTCGATGGCAGAACCATGCACTTTTTAAATTCGCAAGGATTTGTTCAACCTAAATGTTTTATAAGTCTACATGGATGCTTTGCTGTATTGAGCCAATTTATTGGAGAAAAGTCATTAATGCTTTATGTCTGCTTGATTTAGGGTGACCTATTGACAGAAAATAGAAGACACACAGATTGTTTTTTGCAGTGATGCTATTGTGCCTATATGAATAATATTCCTTTACAAAACAGGACATTATGCCAGTGAGTTCAATGAAACAAAGCATTCTTAAAAGGAGGTAAGATTTTCATTAGTGGTATTATTTGAAATTTTCTGAGTATAAAATCATAGCCATAAAAATGTGTTGTTTTTTTTTAAATAATGCCACATTGCCTTGCTCTGAAAGTATAAATGCTGGATACCTGGATACCTGATATGATAGGTACACAAAGTTTAAAAGAACAAAAATTTCATACCAGTATGTCCATTTTGAACCATTCAGGTTTTTCTTGAAAATCATATCTTTGCCATGGTCCTTCTCAGCCAAAGTGAGAGTGTGAGTCTATACTGTGTAAACAACATATGGATTTCCTACTGTGATATATTTGTCCTGGTATATTTAAAAACTGAGATGATCCTGAAATCACTTTTCAGCCACAATGTGGATTTTGCTGTTAAGGATCTAGGCTGCACATTCATTGTCTCTGGGCGGGGCATTACACTGTACTTTATGAAAAATATTTAAGACAGATGAGTTTGAAAGCCTGCTATATAACTGTGAGGAGGAAAACATCATATACTCTATCTAATCTGCATATGGCACTCATGAGGTGTTTAAGTGTATCTCTGGCATATCTTTTGAACCCCTGGTTTACAAAGATGGGCTTGGAATGGGTCCAGTTTCCAATTCAAAATATGTCCTCTCGTATATCGATTGCTTAAACAGCCTCAGTGACAAAGCCCCAGAGATTTGCTCTAGTAGCCAGGAAGAATCACAGCCCTGGTGGGAAGGCTTGTCAGCAGCCCCAGCCACGCTATGGTGAGTCTCCTTCTTAGCAGAGCAGGTTCCCAGCAGTGACTGCACTCCATGGTCACTCACAAGCTGTCCCCGGCAGTTCTTTTACGCGAGAGCCGGCGCGAGCCCTGCCCGTTCCCTGCACTCAGCCTAGGGACCAGAATAGTTGTGCGCTGAGGAAACAAGAAAAGGTGAATCATGATTGTTCAGACAGAGGGTGATTTAGTTCCTCCACAGAGAGGGTCCGCGACTTCCGTTATATGGAGTGTTTCGCTAAGAATGTGGAATGGCTGGGAAATCATCTTTCATCTGTATTGTGGGGTTATTCAGAGCATGAGTGAAGTATTAAGCATGCGGTCAACTCTGGTAGATAGTCCAAAATAATAGAAAGAAAAAGGAAAATAGTTCCCACTGTGCTTATGTAGTGATTCTGACAAAGTCTATTCATTGTTATTGAAATGCAATTATTTTCCTTCCAATCAATGAAAGAGGAATTGTCACATGCAGATCCACATTGTCTTAAATGGGGATATGTTTACAAACTTTTTGTTTCCACACAGAGTATTTTACCATTGAGTTCTGCAACTCCACACTTATTTTATTCCAGTTAACCAGAATTCCTCCAGAAATTCCTGCTCTTAGGCAAAACTCCTGGCATAAGGTAAGAAATTAAGGAGTCTGTGAAGAATGCTGCCCAGAAACCAGTCATCCCGCACTGAGTCTGGCACAGAAAACAAAAGTTGTGAAAGAAGTGGTGGAAGCAAGCAAAATGCTTCTATAAACTTCACTGATGGCAAAAAATACAGGAAGGAGAAGAGTGAGTAAAGGAGGATTTGTCATGAGAGGGAGGAATGTTAAAGACAGCAGAATGCACAGTGAAGAAGACAACATGCTAGTACCCCATGTCTTGGGAAATGCTGCTATTAAGAAAAAGACATGCATATCAATTTGGACTAGAAATTTGGGATTAGTCAAAACAAAAGGTTTACTAATTCAGGAAGATGAAAGGAGAAAGGAAAGTATTTGAAATAACTGAAAAATTACAAATCAACCCTGAAAAGACACCAAAGACAGGATAGTCTGCTGAAACTTGTGGAAAATCAGCTCTGAATGTTGCCAACGAGAAAAGTCAGAAAGATAGAAACAGTGGCACAGTTTTGGAGAGGAAAAAAAATCACTGCAGATCAAAGGTGTTTCCCAGCAAGTCTGTTTGCAGCTGTGTTCCTGCTTTCACTGATAACCTCATCCTTAAAGCTGAATTTGCTTCAGGTGAATAGCAGAGGGCTAGAGCAGCAAGTTATGGCACAATTTCTTCACTGACCATGATCAACTCATGGAACATGAGTAGATTCAAGGAAAGAAACAAAAATAAATCTGCAATAGATTATCATATTTTCAGAAGGATCTAATTTATATTGACTATACTGAGGACTTCAAATATGTGAATGCAAAAAGCAACTGTAATTTCTCCAAGTCAAAGGTACAACTATCCAGAGTGTGTGTACCAAGCAAGAGGAACAATTGAAAGTAATGCTTTCAATCCACATGTGCTTCAGAAGATCTACCTTCTTACATTAAGCAATGATCTTTGAAGAGATGTGCTTCACCTAACAAGTGGGTTATTTCACTTGGGGAAGGGTTGCTGGTAATGTGACTGTGCATCATTTGGACCAGACCTGGAAGAGCAGAACAGGCCTAGATCACTGCTGTCCAATTTAGTACACAGAAACAATAAACTTGCATCTGTCTCCATTTTCTGGTTACACATGCCCTGCAATACAAACAACTAATATTCTAATATTAGATCATCCTAATTCTCTACAAAACTGCATTTGACTGCAGTCCTGGTATAATACTTTAAAACAGAAGAGCTCTCTGATGGGAACTGCTGTGACTTCCCAAGCGACAACCTCCATTACACAGAGTTTTGCCTGCTATTCCAGTGCTGTTCCTATTAATAATGCATTTTGCTAACTAGATGTGCTTTTCTGTTTGGAGTTTGTTTTGTGTTCTCTGGTAACTGCAGCCTGCGCCTTGGCAAACTTGTGCACAAAAAACTACCCGCCTCATCAGCACACTCTGCACTACTCAAAATATTGCAAACTTCTCTTTCTTTGAAGTAGTCTTATCCTGATAAACATGTGACTTTAAAAAAAGCATAAAGGGAGTAATCTAGTTTATCTCTTCACTTTTGAAAAACAAGCTGCGTGCTTGTATAACAACATATCCAGAAAGGAACTTTGCTATGTTTTTTAAATTTCCTTTTTAATGATGGAAAAGACTGCTCATTATGTAACAGCTAGACGTGCTTGTCAGCAACATCATAAAAACCAATTTGGATGGAAAGAGTGACAGATGTATCCCTGATGTTAGCTGACTGTAAACAATTTAGGAAGAATTTGACCCTTGGTTGCTCATGGGATAATTCCCTGTCTTCTCAGTTTGCTTTCCCTGCTGGAACAGCACGAAGGGCCTCTCCATAACTCAGCAGAGATATATGAGGTAGTGGAAATAGCCCAAGTTGGAATGGGAAGCAGTTTGGAGACAGAGTATGACACCACTGTTGAGCTGATTAGGCCAGCTAAGAGATGGAGATGAGTGTGTCAGCTGCAACATCATTTTGAAGCAGGTTTTGTGTTTGCCTTGGGTGGACCCTTTACTGCCTTGAGCAGCCTTAGAGCTTGCTCATAGTGTCATTTAACACGATCATTCTGCCTAAGCCTGCCAGGTGACGTCTGCATTTTTCAGTGACAGAGGGATCACCCTCATGATTTTGTAAAAGTGGGGGTTTTTTGAAAGTATAAACCTTGACATTTAAAAAATAGATATTTACAATGGTGTAATGCCAGGTCATGCCTGCCCAGGACAAAAAAGCCCTAGTGCACAAACTAAGGAACATTTTCTCCTTCTTGCCTTTCTGTGGAGTGTTAAGAGGTGGCTTTGAATTTCTACTCCTTGCAGATTTCCAATTTGGCTGTATCTAGTCGTTTATTGTCAGCTGTCTCAATGGCTTTCTATGTAGCAAATAGAATCAGACAGGTTTGGGGCAGGATTTTGTTTCTTTGGTTGGTTTTGTTTGTTTATTTATTTGGTTGGTTGGGTCTTTTTGGTTGTTTTTATAGAAAGAGTCCTCTCTGGGTCCTTTCACACTGGTGAGGCTTTCTTTGAAGCAAAATTTTTTTTGCACTTTCTACACTCTGTATTGACTCTAAAAGGAAAATTAAGAAGTGTATCAGATCCAATTCAACACTCATGTAATTCATACTGTGACAATGAGGAAGGTTAAAGTTGTGTGGTGATTTAGGGAAACATATTTCCTCACACAAAATTGTAATAAAACTTTGAAAGCGATTCTCCTCCAGGACTGGCATTTATAATTTTATTGCATGGTGCAATAAAACCTGCAAAGGTAAGAATCACTGAAATACATCATTAAATGCTGCTGTAGCTCCATGTCCAGGCATAATTCAGGATTGATTTGGGGAAGGCTGACTGAGAGCCTTGTTAATGATTTTTGTCAGAAACTCAGATATATTTTTGACAGAGTAAATTGTATGAATGGCAGTATTAGGGGATTGTTTGTTTATTTATTTTTTATTCTAGCAGATAAATAATTATTCAATATTGTACAATGTGGTGATTTTGGTGGTATCTCTTTTCGTCTTCAAGCATTTATGTTGAGAACCCATGCAAGTCCTTCCAATTTTGAAAATTACCCTCTTTTGAGCAGAAGCATTGAGAATTTTCATGATCAGGTAAAGGAAGGGATGGATTTTGCACATCTACTCTGTAAAATTTATTCTCTCTTGTTTTAAATCTATTCCCAGCTTTATTTAACAGTCTGACCATGCCAAACCCATTATATCAGTCCTAAATCAAGAATGTTCTCTTGGTAGCTAACAGCCTGACATTACAGTAAAGCTAGTTTAAGAGAGAAGCTTGATTTTTCTAGTGAGAATTGTCTGTGGTGCAGTTCTTGAAAAGAGAGCAAAATTCCTTTTGCCTTTAGATGCCAATGAAATTTCAAATTGATTTTTCTGGAAGAGGAGACTACCTTCTTAGCTCTCTACCACAGGAGCAGGAATTCTAGCTAAGCTGAGGTACTTAGTAATTTTTTGATAAATTTCGAGAATGACAAGGCATCAAAATGGTGCTCAAACTTCCCTGACAACTCTCAGATCTCTGGTCAAAAACGTTGGGCCTGGTACCCATTGCTACGCAGCATCTACAACATTAATTTAGGTTGCCAATGACTGAAGTTCAAACTGCATTTTTATCTGGCGTGGAAACTACAGACATGATATTTTTAGGAACTATGGGACTGTAAGAGCATTTTTTTGTTGTTGTTCCTTTCTGCATTTGCATTATCAAGTATTTTTAATACAGAGATCTTGTTACCCAGTGTTGCAGGAAAACTGACCTTTGGCATATTGAAACATTCTGTCTCTTAGAGAATAGTTAATGAACAGCTCTAGTTGGTGTAGCTGACCTGCTGTGGCTTTCTTTCTGTGGTTCTTCAACAGTCTGGCACATGAGATAAAGACAAGGCCCTTCCTTCACTTTTTGAGTGCCAGATGAGGGCACTCATGGCTAGAGTATTGTCCAAGAGATCTTCTACCTTGTTTGGCTGGATGCATTTCCTGACATGACCATCTCCCAAAGGTCTTCTTTTCATCATGCAGGAAAAATGGCACAGGAGACATGAGATGGAAATGTTTTCCAAGACAGGAGAATTAATTTACACCAACCTCAAAGTAAAGTAGGCTCTTGCACTATAGAAATGATATTTTTTTCTAGAAAGAGTATCATTTATTGCAAAGTAGGTAGCCATTTCTACTAAAAAATGGCTTTCTGCAAATTTCTTTCCATATTTGCAGTAACTTTTTTTCTTCTTTTATTTTTTTTCTTTGGCTTTATATTAAAATTGATAAGTTTATCATAAGCCATAAGAAAGTTTTGATCCTTTTCTGAAGTAACCTAAATTATATGACCCTTGATTTTGACATTTTATGTCAGAGAGCATTACAGGTTATGAACAAAACCATATTGAGAATAAGAAGCGTTGACAGTAATTGTGCACAGAAATTTATTATTTCTAAAGGGTAAATATTATTTTTTTAAGTCTCATGATTTTTTCCTCCAAAAAGTTCCATTTTACCACAGTCAGAGCAGCAAAAAGTGACTCCCTGCAGGTGCCACATGGCACACCAAGCAATAGGTACAAATTGCAAAGAGCAAAGGACCAGAGCATGTTGAGATGAGGAGACATGGAGGACCTTTGATCCAGAGCACATAAGATGGCCAGTAGATCACAAAAATTCTAGGCTAAGAGAAATAATGTAAGCCAAATTTTCCCTTTGGTAGATGGGTAAATGCATGATCAATTTCATCCACTTTACTGAAGGCTTAATGTCTTCTCTCTGGTATGTCAAATACTGTCACATTTATTTTTTAGCACAACCACAATGATGAATCTTCTTCTGATACATTTGTTTGGCCTGATCTCCCTTTTTTATGTGTGTTATCATGCATTTTTGAGGGATATCAACTCTTCTGCTTGCTCATCCCTGCTGTTTTTAGTGAAGTCTATGAGGCTGAATGAAACATCTATGGGAGGCTTGATTCTGTTAGCCACATAAAGCATCCCATTTGCAGTAAATTAGGATAATGAAGATCTATACAAACTGTACAGTAATGCATGCTTGTGAAATAGCTGAGAAGGACATGCAGAAAACACACATGGAAAGAATAAACACAGCAAGGGAATTCAGCTGGAGTCGACGGATCATCAACAGATAATCAAACACAGATGATATATGAATTTTTGCATATTAAATTCAGTCCTGATGTAGGAGGATCCAAATATTGCTGAGGCTAATGGGAGATACTGCCATAAAAAGGTGGAATCTGGCCATCTGCTATCAAGAAAGACAAATAACCTAATCAGTAGCTCAACTGCTTGGATATATAAACTGTTCTAAAAGTGCACTGTCCATTAGTCTGCAAGTCTCAAGTTCAACTGATGAAAGATGTGTAGAAAAATGGTAGAAAGGAAGTGCTGAAGCATTGCCACTAATTGTATTCAGTAAAACAGATGCCCTGGAGTGAAAAATAATTCCCCATTAATAACTTCGTCACTTCAAGGAGATTATTTCTAAAGGGTATACAGTATTCAATTAAGTTAGTCTGCATCAGAGCGAAAGGAGCCCAGACTGCCATGTACCTCTGCTGCAGTCCAAGACAAGGCAGATCAATGAAAAACCTGATGCCCTCAATTCATCACAATACTCCTCTCCATGCTGGGGGACTATTTTGGAGGAACAACCACCTGTCTCAGTCTTGTCCATACCATCTTGTGGATGATGCCCCCAAACTTTTCCTGAGCTTTCTCTTGGTGAGTGCTAGTTGGCATGGGGCAAAATTCTGTTACTGTTGTAACCAGTAGGATGGACCATACAGCACTTTCACTTGTTTCTTGGTCCTCTCTTGTTTAGTAGTATATACTTAGTCTGGTGTTTGGGGCAGACCTCTTTTGGGGCAGAATCTTTCTAACTAAAAAAAAGAACAAACTAAAAAAAAATCATCGTTCTGATCTTGTTAAGTCTCACATTTTCTTCTGTATCCTGTGATGCAGGAGACTTATTGTAGTCTCCACTAGTCTGGATGTCAGTATTTTTGAAAAGAATGGGAGTGTAGTAGATCTGTTTCCTGTCATGCCTAGGAGTTGCTGAGGGTTCCAATGAAAGAAGTTCCAATCAAACTTTTTGCTCTCCATTAATGGAAACTTGTAAAAACTCTCTCCTTGCTTTTTCCCTTCAATAGGGAATGCTAGAATCTGAAATCCTACTGTGATGTTCATCAAACAAGGGTACAGGGACAGTTCTTCCTTGTTATTCAGTCTAGGTTATCTCTTTTTTAAATGGTAGATAGCTCCCGAGTAATTGCAAAGGATCACTTGGGAGTGGCCTTTAAAGGTCACTTTAACCCAGTGTAATGTAATTAAATGAATTACTTGGAAACATTTTAAAATCTCATTAACCACATTTATATCTGTCACACAAAAGTTTACTCAGATATCAATACCAAGCACACTGGAGTAAGGTCAAAGTCTTCTTAGAAATAAGTGCATGCAAAATATTTTTTAATATGATACAAGGGGAAGAAATTATCTCAGAGTTATTCTAGTTTAATCTGCACAGACAAAAAACATTCCACACTTTAGTTTTATGTAAAACTGAGTAGAATAGAAAAAAACCTTCATTTTATCCCCTTTTCACCTTGTTACAGTCATGAAACCTATAGGTCTATTGACAGGACTGGTTGCAGACACTCCAACATAATACAGAGCTCCCTGGTTGAAGCTGGAAAATGTAGTGAGGCCTGGCATAGGGAGAAGCAGGTTTTTCTGTATTTTTAATTTTTTAAAAAATAATCTTGGGTCATGTACCATGCAGCTTCCTTAACTAATTTTGCATGTATCATAATAAAAAACATGCCACTGAATAGTTCCTGCGTCATGTCTGGTGTATTCAAGTTTACTGCATTTTCTGTATGTTGATACAGAAACACCTCCATTAGATTGCAGGTTCACTGCAGAAGATTTTGGGCAGCCTGATTTCTTCAGGATGTGTCAAATGCTCTTGCTGACAATTGAAATTGTCCTCCTTAATTTTCATCAGAGTTTCAGACTGTGTTTGTCATGGCGTAGTCAGACAAACTGAGACAGAGAAGTGACCTGGAGCTAGCCAGAACGAATGAGTGGTGAAAGTTACCTCAGGAGTATTTATTCTGTGAGTCACTCCAGCAATATGTCCCACACTCACTAGACTATTGATCCTAAGTGTGGATTTTCTTAATGCTGTATTTGTTTCCAGAACCATGTCGGTATTTTATATCAGGCACTCAGTATGTAATTTTGATGATGGTTGTTAGCCTTTATGATTTTAAAATAAATCATAGAATCACATTCAGATGGCACAAAGTAGTGGCTGGTAAAACTTTACAAATTTTAAGATATGGCAATAGTCTTATGATCCCCTGGGATATGAAATAGGATTGTTACAGTGTTTGACACAGACATACAGTGACATCTATAAGAAAGTAATACTCAAATCTGTTAGAGATATATTATGTGGAAATAAAGTTATCAGATATTCTACGGACAGTTCCAATCACATTTGTCACACTAATGGGTGGAAATGCTGCCTGATGCTTTAGGTCTCTCTCTAATTTCCAGAGAGTAAGGGAAGGATTTGTGTCAAATTTCCTGACCTGCAGTCAGAGGAGAAGTGCTCCAAGCACCTGTATGTGGAAAGGTACACTGCTTTGTCCCTAGTACAGGGAAATCTCTAGGTACATTCTTTGCTGTAATACATTTCCTTGCTGATGAGACTTTTGCTGTTGCTTTGTGGTTTTTTTCCCCACCAGAATTATCACCAGCTTGTAGGTAGCAGAAAATGGACATCTCTAATCAAAAAACATGCATAAATTAAAAGCTTCAGTCCCAATTTGCTTTTTTTGTTTTGGTTCTTGTTTTCCTAATGCATTTGTTTTAATGGCTACTTAAAATTGGTGTTTGAAATTAGTGAGTATTATAAAATCACTTTGGAAAGTGGAGTTCCTTTGCTCAAAATGGCAGCTTCTGTAATTAACCAATTAATGATCTTTTAAAACATAGAAATTCCATCTCTATTGTCTCTGTGAGCAGTCACTAAAACGCAAGGATACCAGCAGAGCTCGGCAAACTGGATCAGCGTACCATGGAATGATGAAAAAACCTCAACAAAATCAGAAAATTGTCCTTTTTTTTTTATTAGTACCATTTTTTTGTTTGCTTTTTTTCTTTAATAGCACCATATAAAGCTCCACATCCCTGCTGATCATCCTAGCTTGTCATCTAGTCTCCTCCTCTCAAACATACAATGATGAAAAAGTAGAGAATCTGCAAGCCTTGGCACTCCCTGTAGAAGGGACTTTGGGAGCAAATGTTCCTTTTGATGCCTTATCACATGAGGAAATGAATTGATGTAATCTTGCCCACCTTCACTTTGAGCCCAGGTTGCTCAGACTTGGATGGTCTTTTTGGGTCCCTTTCAACTCAAGATATCCTATGAAGTGTTGACAGAAAGGATTTCCCTTTTCCTGGGCAGCAGAGAGAGAAGGCTGCTGTTGAAAAGAAAAGGAAAAGATGAACAGCTCTGTCCCTGGGGAAGGAGGAGACTGTGACCCTGCTGTGTAATGCCTGGGAGTGTGTGCTGTAGGCCCATGGGATCAGCCATGCTCCATGCCCTGGGAGTGTGTGCTGTGAGCCCATGGGATCAGCCATGCTCCATGCCCTGGGAGTGTGTGCTGTGGGCCCATGGGATCAGCCATGCTCCATGTCCTGGGAGTGTGTGCTGTGAGCCCATGGGATCAGCCATGCTCCATGTCCTGGGAGTGTGTGCTGTGGGCCCATGGGATCAGCCATGCTCCATGTCCTGGGAGTGTGTGCCGTGGGCCCATGGGATCAGCCATGCAATGCCTGGGAGTGTGTGCCATGAGCCCATGGGATCAGCCATGCTCCATGCCCTGGGAGTGTGTGCCGTGGGCCCATGGGATCAGCCATGCTCCATGCCCTGGGAGTGTGTGCCGTGGGCCCNCTGATGAGCTTTCCGCGTTGTGAATGGGTTTCTGAAAAGGGTAAATCATCCTTCCTGAGTCCGGTTCTCGGGAAAGAATAGATTTCCTGCACTGAGTTGAGTGGTCCATTGCAAGGGTATGTCGAGGCAGGAGATGATATCAAACCAGGATAATCCCGTCAGTCGATATCGCAAGTCCATCATCCTGGAATGTGGGTGTCCTGCTTGGACGCTGATACTCATCCCCGCCCGGGATATCCTTTCTGTTGCAAATGTCCATCTCTCCATTCAGGCCCAAGCACCGGTTGTCTCCACCCTGGCTATGTCCTTTTATTTTACAAATGGGTTTTCTGAAGCGAATGCCGAGTTACGGGAAAAGAGAAAAAAAAGAAAAAGCCTCTGCTCGAGGCTTTGGGGTTTTAGATTCAAGTTTTGAGTTTAACAAATATTTCATACACGAATTTATACCATATTCCCCACACTCCATGTCCTGGGAGTGTGTGCCGTGGGCCCATGGGATCAGTTGTGCAATGCCTGGGAGTGTGTGCTATGAGCCCATGGGATCAGCCATGCTCCATGCCCTGGGAGTGTGTGCCGTGGGCCCATGGGATCAGCCATGCTCCATGTCCTGGGAGTGTGTGCCGTGGGCCCATGGGATCAGCCATGCAATGCCTGGGAGTGTGTGCCGTGGGCCCATGGGATCAGCTGTGCTCCGCCTGCACATGGCAAGGTCAGCGGAGCCCTCAATCACTGCTGAAGGAGGGAGTGATATACTGCTTCCAGTTCATTGTGGCAAACAAATCCTTAATCCTCTCTTTCCCAATCTATTCTGAAAGAGAGGACAACTGAGACAAGCTTGGCCCTAGTCCCATCAGCACAAAGGCTTTTCCCCTGGGCTGGATGAAGCACCTTGCCTGCGTTGCACAGGGGGACAAATGTCCTGTGTGAGCTGCTCAAGGGGAAGGACACCTACAGCTCCAGAACCATCCTGCTCACCTTGGCATTCAGAAAGAATCACATGGCATCTGCTCTGTTTGGAACACCTCTCTACACAAATGTATCTACCCACATAAATATAAAATATACATATATATTCATACAGGAATGTTTTCAATGCTCATCTTCGTGCTTATTTATAAAGGGTCACCTAATAACTAAAATTAGTTTGACTCAGTAATTCTTAGAACTGCTACAAATAAGTGGGAAAAAACCTGAAATTCATGATTGAATTTTTGACAGCTTGTCTTCATTCCCTGTATTTGCTGTGTTTATTGAATCTTTGAGTGTATATTTTGTTATTTAAGGGCTGCCCCAACTCTTTAAGCTTTTTTTTCTAGTGCTATTGAAATTTGCTTTGTGCATGTGCTTATGCATCTTCAGTACTTATGAAAAGAAATCAGGTAACCGAATCTTAAATCTTAAATTATGCAAGTGGTGAACTGCTTGTGAATAAATGTGGCAAGGAAATAAGTGTGTTTTAAAACATATACATCTAAAATGGCCTCCCAAAAAGGAGTGGAAAGAATTTATTTACCAGTTTTGAAGTGAAGTTTTAACAACTGTATGAACAAAGTAGCATGACATTACTGTCTGCAGCTACACATATCCCTTCCTGTATTGAATTCCTTAACTTAAGCATTGAATCAGTCTCAAAATTTGTGAACTAGAGGTGCACAAGTAATCAAAAATATAGAAATTCAAATACATGAATTTTAAAAATTAGATTTCATATACAGAAAGCCATATAAAAGACCATGAACTTCAATTTTGCTATCTGTCTGAATATCTACATGAAATTTAGCCTAGAAATTACAAGGGTATTAAACCCTTGGCTCTGAAATACATTTTATATCTAGAAAAATATAATACAAAATGTGTTGTGTTCAGCAGCATAGTTTCTTAACAGCTAGTACCAAGAATTCAGCGATGTAAAAGTCACTGATAGCACACTTAAATTTTGCTTGATATCTTAGTAATGAAAGAAAAAAAATGTGCTGTGGGAGGAAACTGCTGCTGTATTTCTTCTCAGACCACCTCACTTTCACTAAGCTAATGGGGCAATTCTGTGCTTCAGTACAGCAGCAGACATTCCTGTAATTGTCTGCAGTCTCATACTAAATGCTTCATCCAATAAATAACTTTCAGCTTCAAGTCATTTCCTCCACTTCAATACACTGTGTTCAAAGATGTAATTAAAAAGTAGTGCTAATGTCTAACATGAGTTTACCCTTGCAAATAGTCATTCACCATCTGCAGGTTATGCTATACAAAGAGATTATCTAAAAAGGAAAACATACTGGTATTTGGTTTTCCCTAAAAGATATAGAACTAATTTTCATTTGTTTGCTATAAATCAGGAGCAATTACATTGTGTACTCATCATAATAGTATATTGATATGTGTTTGCATAATAATGTGACTTATATGACACTGGCTGTGCAGAAGAGATGAAAAATGAAAAGCCAGAGAAAGAAAAAACCAAGCCTTTATTCCTGCTCCTCTAAATTTCATTCTACAGAAACATCTGTCTTGGAAAAATGATGATAAAAAGAGGTAAAACTTTCTTGGGCTTGCTGTAATTGCATATGACCAGCACACACACACACACAAAAAAAAAAAAAAAAAAAAAAAAAAAAAAAAAAAAAAAAACCCAACCAAAAAAACCCCAAACATTTGTTTGCTTCATCTGATGTAAAACAATGTAGGACAGAAAAAAAATTCTTGCAAACTGTGAGTTTTATCATTGGTCTCATGATACTTAACTTAATCCTAAAAAAAAAAAAAAAAAAAGAAAAAAGGAAAAGTCAACAAAATCTCTGGTTTCTCAAGGCTTGTGAAAAGCTTGCTTTTGTTTTGTGTTTCTCTTACCTCATTTCTGATGTTAAAACAAAAACTGGTAGAATGAAAAGCACATTCTCAGAAGGCCAATAAAAGAATGGATGATTTTACAATATCTTTATTTTTTAACCTAGATTTTTAAGTCATGGTAGAGGAAGTGATATATGACTTTTACATGCTTTGGTCTGGCCTTATTGAGATATGGCACTGCAGAGGTAAAGTCCCTGGGCTGACTACTGGACCAACCCCATGTCTCACTGCTGCCAGAAGGAAAAAGCCTCCCCTGTTTCAATTCCCCTCACTCCTGCTGTGCAGCTCCAGCCTTGTGTTTGCACAGATTTTGGCATGTGGTTGCAACTCAGTAAGCTGATTTATCTATCCAACTTGGGAGCAAAGGCTTCACCCTCTGCATTGGATTAGCTTTCTCTCACATTAGCAAACTGATCTGCATCCCCATGGGGGCTGAGCAGAGCAAGGGTGGGTGCCAGGGAAGGACTTGGAACATTTGGCTTGAACGGAATAAAGTGGCAAGAAAAGGAGCTTTCTAGTTCTGAGGGTAGAAAGCCATTAGATTCAGTTAAAAACTTCACCCTGAGAAGCACAAGGCACGTGACTTCAACAAGTCAATAAATCAATAAATCCTTGACATCTGATGCTAATAAGACACTTGATATGGGCTCTCAGGGGTTTCTGACTCCTTCCTCTTCAATGAGACTTCTAACATCTTCTTTACCTTCTTCCTTTATACCCCTCAGTGAACCTGCCCATAGAACTCCTGACCATTTTCTGTGTAGTGAGGATAATATTCTTTCTGGTGACCTTTCTTCATACAACTTTCATGGTAACTGTAGAGTTAGTAAAACTATTGTAAGAGAAATTTGAGGTAGGGTTATTAATATTTATGTTCATTCACATATAGTCCTACTGAAAAAAACCAAGTTATTTCCAAGTACTAAATAGGGAAATCTGAGGAAATTTGTACTCCCTAAATACTTTTTAATTTTGAAACAAGACTGTTCATGTAAAGAAAAAAAAAAAAAAAAACAACCCAACCAAACAATAAACTTGCAATAGACTTCACACGCTCCCAGGCAAAAAATGTGTCAGGTAGAGAAACCTTTCTTGGTCCACCTATTAATATTTAATTTCCTCTCCTTCTTTTTCCCTCATAGAGAACACTCTATGTGCGTGGGATATCTTTGGAGATTGATTTTTCACTTCAAGAAATAATAAAAGGCACACTTGTAAATATTTGAGTGACCTTGAAAATACATTGATAAATGCATAGCATGTACTTATTAATCACTGCTCTTTGAGGGATTATTTTCAACTGCCTTGTGAAGTTGGGAATTGCAACCACTAATCCAGTAGTAGAGTTTCAGATCTCATTTCAAACACATTTAAATGAAGAACTGCCAGTTGTGACACATGCCCTTTTATTATCCTGCAATTGATTGATATCTTGCTGGAGGCCACAGTACCTGTGAAACATTATGCATCTTTTGAATAATTCCAGCTGCTTCTGCTTTAAATATCATGGTACTTACAATGGAAAATGGCCAAAGAACATATGATCTGTTTTTCTAATATATCATTCATTCCCAGATGTATAGACACCATAGAAGTCTATTCAGGATGTACATACAAACATATGTATACATATATAACTGGGCATATATATGTGTATATAAGGATGTTTAAAAACACCTTTATACTGACATAAGCATTTTAGAACATGTCTTAGAAGAGATTTTTTTAAGTCTCTAAAAACATTAGAGAAAATCCTAGAGAATATGTTCAAAAAGTTTGTTCCTTCTATTATCACTAATCATACTATAGGGAATACAACCACTGGCAGTAATTTTATATGTATGTTTCCACAATACTTGTCCATTTTTTGCAGATAATATATCCATTAACATCTCTCTAAAATTAAATTAGAATTATAGAAAGGCCTGGGTCAAAAGGGACCTTAGAGATCATCCAGTTTCAACCTCCCTGCTGCGGGCAGGGACACCTTTCACTAGATGAAGTTGTTCCAAACTCCATCCCATCTGGCTTGAACATTCTAGGAATGGGACATGCACAACACTTCTTAGCAACATGTGCCAGTGTCTCACCACCCTCACAGTAAAGAATTTCTTTATCATATCTAATCTAGACATAGTCTCTTTTAATTAGAATAAATTCTCCCTTGTTCTGTCACCACATGCTCTTGTAAATGGTGTTTCTCCAGCTTTCTTTTAAGCTCCCTTCAGGTACTGGATGGCCACTATTAGGCCACTCTGAAGTCTTCTATTTTCCAGACTAAACAATCCAAATTCTCTCAGTCTTTCCTTGTAGGAGACATGTTTCATCCCTCCTCTGGGCTCAGTCCAGCAGGTCCCTGTCCTTCCTGTGCTGGGACCCCAGCTCTGGATGCAGAGCTCCAGGTGGGTCTCACCAGAGCAGAACAGAGCAGAGGGGCAGAATCCCCTCCCTCCCCTGCTGCCCACAGGGCTCTGGATGCAGCCCAGGACATGTTTGGCTCTCTGGGCTGTGAGTGCCATGGCTGGGGCATGTCCAGCCTCTCACCCACAGCACCCCCGAGTCCTTCTGGGCAGGGCTGCTCTGGGTCTGTTCATCTCAGCCTGTGCTGATGCCAGGAGTTGTCCCTACCCAGGTGCAGCACCAGCACTTCGCCTTGTTAAATCTCATTGGATTCCCAAGGGCCACTTCTACAGCTTGCTCAGGTCCCTCTGGAAGGCATCCCACCCTTCAGGAGTGTCAACAGTACCACTCAGCTTGGTGTCATCTGTGATTTGCTGAGGCTGCACTCAGTTCTTTTATCTATGTCATTAATGAAGATACCAAATAACACTGGTCACCATATAGACTCCTGAGGGACACCTCTTGTCAGGGCTCTCAGTTTTTAACCATTAACCTTAATGCAATCATCCTACCATTTTTGTATCCAACAGTCCACTCAGTGAAGCCATCTCTCTCCAAATCAGAGAAGAGGATGTTGTGGAGGACCATGTCAAAGGCTTTACAGAAATACAGAAAAAATGACATTTGTAACCCTGCCCTTGTTCACTGATGTAGTCACTCCATTGT
>VWYP01013557.1:0-20912 GCA_013400435.1 Pycnonotus jocosus
TATATATAATCTATAGCATTTCATGTGTGTGCTCAGGATGGATCCATTGCAGCTCCCTTGCCCTGGGCTCTGTGTTCCCTGGACACCCAGGAACAGCCACTGGTCACTGCATTCTGGCCTTAAATGGCTTCTTTTCCTGCTTCTGCTGAAGAAGAACAATTTCCCTAGCTTTAACCCTTGTTCATTTGTTATTTCCTGCAAGTCCTTTAAAAGGATCTCAGGATTTCAGACTTGTACAGGGAATGTACTGAAAGATCTTTCCTGGCCCTTCAGCTGCTCTGGGACTTGCAGGGGATTCGGTGTCCTGGGGTGTCAGCACATCAGCCCCTACCCTAATGATTGCTGAACCTTCTATAGTCAGTGCTAATGGTGCAACAGAGAGCCCAGAAAGGCTTTTTCCTCCAAGGCCATGTTGGATGGGGCTTTTAGTGGAAGGTCTTTTAGGGGGATTGGAACTAGATGATCTTTCCAACCTTCCAACCAAAACCATGGTTCTAAACTTTATTATACAAGGAAAAGACTACAGCCTAATTCAATTTGTTTAGAGATCAGGACAAATACAGGCAGGTTCTGCTCATCACAGACCTCTTTGCTGCCTCTCCTCCTCCCAGCATTTTCCATCAGACAGAGTCTTGCCACTTAGGTTAAAAAAAAATAAAAAATCAGAGCGAGTCTTAGAGGGTTGGATGAGCTGGAGCGCTGGGCTGTTGAGGTTTTGATGTATTCCTCTCTCCTGGATGCTTCCCAAGAGCCTCCAGGGAAAGGCTGGAGGCAGGAAAGGGATGGACTTTTTGATTTAGGGCAGTCATGGACTGCACAGCTTAGTCTAATGCAGCCATAAGCAACAGTTGGAAAATGCTGCTGTTGTAATAGTGGCAGTACAGCCTACATGTGTGTGCAGATGCCCACATTTTGGTGTAAAAACGTGTGTGCTTTTGCACCCCGCTAAGATGTACTGAAAAGAGTCTGTGTCTTAAAAAAAATAGCGTAGTGTGAAAAGAAATCTGTGAAAAACAGGAAGGCTGAAATAAACCAAGGGTCTGCGACCTGTGTTGACACAATTATGAGTCAGTTCATACCTTTTGGTTACCTCTGTGTTTACAGGAGACTCTGTGTTTGACTATCCATCATCTGGTGTCTCACTGAAAGACTTGCTTAGTAAAGGCCTTTTTTTCCCCTCCTTCTTGTGCACAGAAATAAAAATCAAAACACCCGAGAGAAACACTGCTTTTTGATAGATAAACAAACACTGGAAACATCTTTATTAAAAGTGCCATTTAGCCAAGGAGCTATTTTTTTGGACTGGACTTAAAAGCAACTTTCTTTTCTCCTTTCTTTTTTGTCCAAAGTACGCAACACCTTTTGCAGGGAAATTCAGTGGCCTTCATTGTGTGCTAATTAAATAAGCAAGGGAAGCAGGGGATGCTGCACTTTACTGGGCTCTGAGAGAGGCTTGTATACTGTGAATGGCTAATGCATGTTTCCATTTGCAGCCCTCTTCCTGGCTGTGTTTAATTGTATTAAAGCAGGCAGCCCTTTCCAGGGTGGAAGATTTCCATATTGGCACCAGAGGCCCAGTCAATCGATAAAAAAGTGATGTTTGAGGCACAGTTACCGTGACTCATGTGATGGATGCTGCTGGAGATGGGGTTCTGCTGTCTTTAAAACTCACAGATGACAGCTTAGCAAAAAAGAGATGTTTCAAGGGAAGAGAAAAATATAGCGAGGAAGGGCTTTGAAAGTTCCTGCATTTGGCTCAGCACGAAGAGATGCCACAAGTTAGAGATATCCACTGGTTTAAAGGCCATCAGTAAACAAAAATGCAAGAAAAAGTTGTAATTTGAAAGGCCAGAGCCTCTTTTTGATGATAAAAGATCCTGGATGTCCGTAAATATTTCTGAATGACGCAAAAGGTCCTGCTGGTCAAAAGTGTGGAATTTTTATTTATTTTGCTCAGACCCATTCTGTGCTTTTTTTCCTTGCATAAAAAAGCTGCCTGGGTGAAAGAGTTGATTATTCTGATCTTTGGCAAATTTTCATTTGCAACTGTCCAAATGCTATATAATAAATCAAGACTTTTTTACCCCATAGATTGAACCTTGTGGGGAAGCTGCCACAGAATGTGTCTGTGTTTGTTGCACAGAGTGATTTGTTGCATTATTGCAGAAAACTTTTAACTCCTTTGGTGAAGCAGTTTCTGGTTGTGCATGATGCTCAGGTAGAGGAGAACACTGAGGATTTCTTCTGTTAAATATTTTTATTCAGTGAGATTTCACAGTCAGAAAGATCAGCCCTATTAATACTAATCTGGCCATTCTTGGTTTAAAAAAAAAAAATCCTTCCTTTGCCATTTAACCTCTTACATGGCATTTGCATCCCATTTACCCAGGGTAAAAGCAGCTTGAGCTTGTGGCACAATCTTTTCAGTGTTGGTAAAAATACATTTCTGTGTGAGAACCTTTGTAGAGCTGGTGAACAGAGTAAGTGGGGCAGAATCAAAGCCACAGAGTTCACATGCTCACTTTTTAACAAAAGCTGGCTCTTTTCTCCCCCCCTCACTCTCTTAGGTATTGTACTTTTTCAGACATGATCAAGACCTTCACCTACACGATTTCTTTTTCCAGTCACTTTGCACTTTATCTGCCTGGAGGCACAATGGGCGGTGCAGGCTCTGCGAGGGGATTCAGATGCTTTGAGTATTTGTGGAGCTTCCTAGAAATGCTTTGCAGCCTGCACTGAGCTCCATCCTGTGGCAGAAAGCCTCCTGCTGTCCCCCACTGTCTCACTCAAAGGTAGCTTGGACCTCCCTGCTCTGCTGCACAGTGCTGGGATGAATCTTTCATGAATTCCCACCAGCCATTCTCAGGTTTCTTGACTCCAGAGCTTTTCCAGCACTGCAGGGAGAAACTCATGGGTGAGCGAGGGGTCTTGCAAAAGCAAAGTGTGAGTTTGCAGGCTTGCTCAGGAGGGGAGCTGTCCCTGAGAGACTGAGGGACAACATGGCCTGTGAGTGTCCATGGCAGGGTGACTGTGTGGGACCCTGCCCCTCTTCACTGGGAAGGGCATCACCCCTGGGGCTGTGTCCCCTCAGGGGATGGAGATGTAGGCAAGGAAATCCACTCCATGTGCAGATCCCAGAGCCTGAGGCCATGTGGTGGTGTCACATAGAGAGCTCAGGCACTGGAACTGGGAAAGAGAAGGCTCCATCTGATCAAAACCACAAAGAGGCAGCCAGTTTTCCCTCCACCAAATTCTTCACCTCTAATGTTTACAGTGATTAAAAAGCATGGATGGGAAATGTAATCCTGAAGCCAATAAATAGATCAAAGGAAGGAATTGCAGCTTGCCTTCCACTGTAAATAACCAAGCTCAGCTGGTTATAACTTCTGTGATTGTCTTGTAGTATTGGTCTGAGTCCTACACCTAAGGCTGGTCTTGTGTTTTTGGCTAAAACTAGAGTTTAAGTTCTTGAGAAATATTGTTTTTGGTAGAAAGCATTAGCTTTCCTTGGAAAAAATGCTTGCATTTTTTTTTTTTTTTGGAAGTAGTTTTTCAACAAGCAGTCAGGATTCAATGGTATGAAATAAGTGCAAGGGGAACCATCTCCTCTTTTCTTTCCAAATGTGTAGGAATCAGGGTTGCTGTGTTGGGAGTGTGTGTGCACAGCCAGAGCTGAGTACCCAGCACAGAGCTCTACACCACTTCTGGCAGGAACTGGATTTTTTGGAAACCTGGGGAACAAGAACTACCGGAGTAGAAAATGCTGTCTAGTAAAAATATTTGAATAAATAAATAAATAAGACAACATGCCCTATTGTTGTTATGCTGTTAATTGAAATATATTCCTAGAGAAATTCATATCATTTAAGGCGCAAGCTGGTGAACTTGTAGGCTCAAAAGGGATTTTTTAACCACACAGGACATCCCTTTAAATTCAGTTGATGTCTGGTTTGGAGGGTTTTTAGCAATCAGAATCATGCCCTGTGTGAAAAGCAGTTTTCCCAGACTGGTGCCTTGAGATACCTGCAGCATAAGGCATAATTCAGTCACTGTCAGCAGCAGCAAAGGGATATCTTGCTGTTGTTCTCCCATCACCCAAGTGCCAGCCCCTCACCTGGCTGTTTGTTGGCAGCCCAGGTGCTCAGGGGAGGGAGAGGGGCTCTGCATCACCCCTGGGGTCACCAGAACCTGAGGGCTTGTTGTGGGTGATCCCAGGGATGCTGGAGTGGTGCCTAACAGAAGATCTCCTGGGATGAGTTATCCTCTGTGGTGGTTGTCTGCAGGGCCAGTACAGAAAGAGCAGAGAGAAGAACCCAAGAAGGACCAAAAACAAAGTTGGAAAGACTCCTGAAAGCTGTGGATAGGATTTATTGCTCTGGAAAAAGTTATGCAGAGTTTTTTGGATTACATTAATGCAGAAAAATACCTCAAACTGATTCATTTCTAAAGGAGAAAGTCCTTCCCCTTGACAGTGCCCACTCCCTACACTTCCCTTCCCCTCACTTTCTTTCCTCCTTTTTCTGCAGTAGACATCACTTTCCCCTCTCTTCCTTGAGCCAGAAGGTCTCTGTTGCTCCTTCAAGGTACAGCTCATGCAATCTTTCCAGCACAGACTTTCCTGCAGAGTTACCCTGTAGTTTCTTGGACTTGACATGCTGTCCCATATCATGAATACATCTAAATTAAATTAGATACTCTTCAGGGGCAGCAGCTGGCCACATGATAGAAACAGTTCCAGCCCATGAAATGATATGGGTCTGACGTCAAAACCATATTGTTTGTTTACAAACCCACAGTTGGTTCAGTTCCTTTCTTTAAAATCCTTCAGATTCAACTGCAATTCCATCATAAACATAGGTTTTTAGTGCTCAAATGTGGACAAACAGAGCAATGTTTGGTGCCCTTGCAAGATTAGCTGTATCCAGTTTATAGCTATGGGTGGAATTGAGAAGGCTTGGGGCTTTTTTTTTTTTTCCCCTTGTAATTTTTTTTAATGCCATCACTGAAAGTATGTGAAAAACAAGCTGTTTTATGCATCTAGTGAGACTCAAGACTAACACTGGGAGAACAGGCTGCTTGCAGGCTGCTTGTGCTTGACAGCTTCCAGGACGGGAAGGGGACGCAGGGGAAATGAGCTGAAATGATCTCAGTCCACGTTCTATTTACAGAATTTATTTCACAAGACTTAATCCATTAAGTATTACCTTGGCAGGGGCAACCCAGAAAGAAAGCAAAGAAAGATGTTGCTATTCTTCGTTAAAAACGGGCAGCAAATCCACATCTCCTCACCAAAAAGAGAGACCCCCACCAGTCACCCTTCAATAGAAAGCCTCCTGAGGAACAAATAATATCACTAAACTCCTGTATTTGTGTTTTGTGATGAAGACAGTATTAACATTTGCAAACTGAGAGGGAAGAAAATGCCACGACTTGCACGTTTTGAATTACTTTCCAACGTTATTGCAGGGATATGCAGGAAGAGAATTATTAGAAGAGAATATATCCTTTTACAAGATCCATTTCATCTCTTGCTGAAAATAGAAGTAGATATTGTGAGCTGCAGGGTTTTTCATTATCTCATTAGGTAATATGAGTCATTAAGTCTAATTAATACTTATGCAGTCATTTGTAAAATGCTATAGAAGTGCTCACGGGTCCTGTTAAATAGTAGTACTTGGTTGTTAAGGAAATTTATTTTAAAACCAATTCAGCATTTGCTGGGTATGGGGAATGAGAGGTAGGGCTTCATTTATGGTAAAACCTTGCTCTTATCCCTTCAGGACTCCCTTGTAGCTTTGCTCCTGGTAGTGATGGGAAGGTGGTGGCAGGACAAAGCTTGGCTGGCTCTGCTCAGCTCTGCTGGAGTCAGAGAAAGTTTCCCTTAAATTAAACTGTGCAGGAGCCCTCTTATAATGGAAGGAGGGAGGGAGGGGAAAAGGGAGAGAAAAGATCTACCAGACCTACTTTGTAGGGGTGCTGTGAAGTGAACAGTCTGAAATCCTCACCTTTGGGGCTACACTCAGGTTTCCAGGGGGGATGGAATTAGCCAAAGTTAATGCTTCTCGAGGAAAAGAATTTATTTGGAGTAGCTGGTAGAGGAAGTGTTTTTTGACTTGGCTTCTGCTGGTTACTACAGAGGTCTCTAGGATTGTGGCTGGGCTTTGTTTTAGGGTTATCTGGGAACAGTCACACATCAGGGAAAGCCCCTTAGTGGAAATACAGCCCGTTGTTGTCCTTGTACTCATGGCTTCCAGCTTTCAAGGAAAAGAGAGGTTGAGTGTTTTTAAGATAATCCCACACCTATCTTTTAATTCTGGCTCCAAGACAGCATGAAGGAATTCACATGTGGAATGTTACAAGCCTGATTTTTCAGTGGTTTGGCTGAGTCCCTGAAGTTGCTGAGAGATGCCATTTATTTTTCAGGTAATCACTCTGTGCTGCTTTGAAAACACTTGGAGGTGATAATTTGAAATATTTCTCTGTGCTCTGTAGGTTAGAAATCAGGGCATGGCCATGAATTCTGCTAAATATTGCTATTAAAATAGAACCTCCTCTTGACAGGATCAAAGCAGGAGCTATGAGGCCATTTCTGAACAGAGCCTCTGGTTGTGCCAGTACTGTTATTTACTTATTAATCACATTTTTACCATGCTAAACTGATGCCAGGGAATTCTAGGATAAAATAAAATATTCTCTGCCCCATACTGCTGCTCCTTAGCTGAACTAATGGAAAAGATGAGTGAAAGTCCAATTTAGGGAAAGGAAAAAAATTATAGAGCAGGTTAGTATATTAGAAATTATGGAAAAGTCTCCCAAGTTTGGGCAGGATGGTAGGCTGATACTCGATTTTGTTGAAGAACTCCCTGTTGTGCTGGCATTGAAAAACCAGTGAAAAATGGTTCAACAAATAGTCTGAACTCTTACAATCCTTAAAAATATGTTAGGGACCAAGACCTATTTAAATTACAATTCAATTTCATGTATTAAGAAAATATGAAGGGTTTTGCCTTTCCAGAAGAATTATTAATTTCAAAAGAAGGGGAGTCTCTAGTATTAAATGACACTCAAAAATATAATCTTTGGAGATGGCTACAAACTTCTTTGAACCTGCCAGGTTTCACCATCCTCCAGCCCTGCACCAGCTTTATATTTGTACAGTGGCCCTTTGAAGGTCTCTCCACGTCACATTGATTTTCTGAGCCCTCTCTTGGACAAGTTAGGTCAGTGTTGACAGATTGGTAAAGGCTGTTCTCATGAGCAACAGGACCTGGCTCAGCTACATACAAGTATTTGCACTGTTGAAACAGCTCTCTATAAGTAAGTGCTTTCAGGCTTTCATAACTCCTGGTTCAAAATATTTTTGGCATTTGTAAACACGGCTTATGGAGAAACATGGTTTTGAGCACAGGAAGAATTTGGTGTAAGTCACTTCAGAACTATTCTGATCAGTCCAAACAAACATTCAGCACTTGAGCTCCAGGTTCGTGGAGTTTGACCTTTTGGTGTGGGTATAGTTTGTTTCATCAGCAGTGACTTCAGCACACTGAGCTTCAAGAGAGGGCTAGAAAGGAAGCAGGGACACCCTCAAAGGTACAATGCTGACTCTATAATGCAAAAGGGTGGGGAACTAACTGAATAACAGGGAATATTTGATTTAATGTAACATGTTTATGCTGGTCAGCTCTCCAGCAGCCAAAGCCAAGTGGTAGCCCTGCCACTTCTAGCAAGATCCTTTTCAGATTTCCTTTTCAGATCTCTTCAGCTGAACCTGCTAAGCCTGACCATGAGTAACTAGGTGGGAAATCTTGGTAAAGACCTCTGTGCTGGTGACAGGATGTGCCCCACATGGGAGGGAACAAACCTGTCCCAGCAGTGTTGGCTCCTGGAGGCCTCTGTGTGCCCAGGTCAGTGCCCAAGGAGGATGGAGAATGGAGGACAGGAGAGTGGGTGAGCTGGGGGGAAAAGCTGTAGGTAAATAAAGATACATCACCTTTGTATCATCAGTGGGAGTATTCCCAAGCCTTGTTCTGCTTGTGGGAGGAGAAGAGCCAGCATGAAAAGAGCAGCTCTTTAGCAGCCCCAGTGCTGGGAGTGGACCTCATGACTGTCCTTAGCTCCATGGAGGCTTTCTTCCTCCAAGGTAGAAACTCTTTCCTTCTAAGACTGCTTTCATCCCTGCCCAGGAGACTGTGGGTGTCCATGGGGCGCCATAACCTCATTCTCTTCTACGGAAAAAAAAACCCAACCAACTTCTAAAAATATTGTCTATGTCAGTATTGTCTATGCCAGTGTGACTATGAATCAGTGGTCAGAGCTGTGAGGGAGAATTACAGCCTTTTCTCCCTGCTCTTTGCCATGGACAGCCCCCAGTCCTGTGACTGGGACTAATGTCTATTTTAGAATCTACCTCAAAGTCTCCTCAGGGGGCAGGGGCCTTTCTTATGAGTTAAAAATCAGCTTCTTTAGGTGAGATCCTAAGGAGTGAAAGGAGGCAATGCAAAGTTTCAAACTCTGCAGAGGAGCTGCCAAGGCAAAGGTCACACAAGGTTGTGGTTACTCCCACTGTGCTCTGCAAAGGGCTCTGTGCACCAGCACAGGCTGGGATTACAGCAGGGCCAGCTCAGGGACAGGGAAGACACGGATCCACCCTGCAGCCATGTGGTTTTCACAAGTTTTCTGGCACACACTGGCCTCTGTTCTGAATCCTAAAGGAGCTCTGGTGGAGATCTGCCATCCCTATTCAAAAACAAAGGGGTAGGATTTTCTTCCCAGTAGCACCGTTGCACTAAGGGGAAAGTAACCATCACCCACAACCAGTTCCTAGTAAAGCACCTATACTAATTTCAAAAGAAATCTACAGAATCTACAAATCTACTAATTTCACTCTGAAATCTACAGAGTGCTCACTGTAACCATTAGCATAGGTAGGATATTCCTTCATTTTCTCCTTGCCCATATCATATAAGAAAACTTGTCCTTCTCCATCCCCAAGGACAGATTATAATTCTTCCTAAACTCCTGTGTTCATTGCAAGGGGGTTGGACTAGGTGACCTTTAAAGATCCCTTCCAACCCAAACTATTCTATGATTGTATGATTTTAGCCTTCTGTCTCACTCGTTGCTGGAGGCTGATGATGCTAAATCACATCTCCTCAAAAGCCTTTATTCTTTGTGTAAATTAGCTGATAGCTTCCTTCTACTGATGCAAGTCAAAACAATGCTTTAGCTGGCAGAATTATGTGGAATTCTGCCTCATCTGTTTTTTGCCTCCCATCAACAAACTCGTATTTCCCTAACAAGTCCTCAGATCTGGCAGTTTTCCAGGGTTTCCCTTTTTGGTAGGCAGCAATAAGGAAGGGAATCTCATCTTGCTGCCAACTCACCCACTTACAGCATGAATTGGGAAGGGATCAGAAAGCTTTTCCTTCGACTGCCTCGGAGAGAGAAGGCACTGGGAGTTCAGCTGGAGGCTCTGCCTGTGAGATGTGGGTCATCAAGACAAATTAGAGAGCAAACGCATCCCTTTGCTTTTCCTCCTGCCTTTTTTACCCTTCATTTAAGCAAATTTAGGTCCTGGTGGTGCACAGACAGCCCTTGAAAGGGAGATACTGTGTGTATCTCCCAGGCAGGTGCAGTCTGACTTGCCTGTCTGTGCTCTGGTGCAGGGTGGAGGTACAATGGCCAGAGAGGGAACATTCCAGTGACCCTGGCTCTGCCAGTTGTGGTGGTGGGTTCTGCATAGCTGTGGGTTTGATACCAGGCTAGCTTGCCAGCTGGCAGCATGAGCTGGGTGACTTTCAACTCCACAAATGCCATGCCAGCATCTGTTTCTCATCCTACAGCATTTTAAATAATGCACATTTCCAGCTGTCTTCCCCTTCCTCCCCAGTTCCAGAGCGCAGCTTGCTGGTTTTGTGCATTGCTCTGGGATGCATTTCCAGGCTGTGCAGTTGGCATGCAAGGCAAAGCTGGTCAGGGGGCTGCAGGATTTCATGTGAACTGTCCATGCCCTCATCCTCCAGCACGGATCAGAAGAAATCCTCAGCTGTGAGGAGTCCTACAGCTTGTGGAATGCGTTAATTAAACAAGAATCTCTGGAAGAGGTAAAGTGGTAGAGGTCCTCTGCAGATAACTTGGCAGCTCCCTAATACAGTATTCATGGCTTCAAGTCTCTCTGGGAAAAAAAAAACCCAACAGCTTTATAAAAGGTTTTTTAAAGGCCTGCTTTCCAGTAGGAATGTATTTGAAGAACGAAGTGAAGGCTGTGGAATCATGCTGCTCCCAAGCAGAGGAAAGATTAAATTCCAGTGCTTTGTTTGGGGTAAATTGCTGACCTTTGTCTTCAGCATTAAAGCCATCTGAAGAAAACCATTCCTAGCATGCAACGAGTTGCTTTTGCTGGATTCTTTCCTGCATACAGTGTAATAGTTTAATATGAATATAGCAGGAAACAAGGAAAATTGAAAGCATAATTCATTTTGAATGGCATGATGTAAGAGGTGATTTCTTTTAAGGAGCTAGAAGGGAGAGGGATCAGCATTGAATATTTTAAGTTGGTTCTTGGAAGAATCCCATAATGGACTTCCCCATCCCTCCCTCCTCTTAGGACTGTAAGTTCTATGTTTCCTGCTAGTTCTCTCTTTTTTTTTTTATTTATAGACTTTAAGCCTTAATCAGAACAGTTTCACTTATCAGGTTGTAAAAATCCTTTATATCCTGTCCCAGAAAGTCAATAAGTGTTTGCTTCTTCAGCTCAGTAACAGTTTTCCATTCTGCTTTCTGGGCAGATTTACTCAATATCTCTGCAATTTCTACCCACTGAGCCAATGTCTCTAGGCACAAACTCTTCCTGCTGTGTTACAACTAAGCCTTTTCTACAGCAGCCTTATAATTCCCCAAATTTCTCCTCCCCTTCAGAGCCTGGGAAAGCAGATGGACCCTACAGGGTGACCTGGGGGGAGGTCATGAAATCCAGGCTGTTAGAGCTGAAGTGGGGAAGCACATTCCAGAGGAGACAAGCCTTGCATCAGGAGTGTTTGCAGAGCTCCAGCCCACACGGCCCAGCCGATCTGAGCTGCTGGAGTGACATGGCCCGGGGCAGGGGACAGCAGATGTCTGGAATTTAGGCTGTTATGGCATGGTGTTTTCCACTCGAGCTGGAACTCAGCTCCCAGCTAATGACAGCCATGGGAACCCTGTGCAGTGCAGGGCTGAGCAGGGCACCCTGCAGGAAAAATCCATTGCAGAGCGTCCTGCTGCTCTCAGCCATCTGAAAGGGGAGACGGGAAGGCAGCAGAGGCAGAGGCCCTGCAGAGAGCTCCATAGTCAAATGTCAAGCCCACAGTTTCCTCATCAGCCATAACGAGAAAAGCACTTGGCAAATCCAACCCAGCCCCGAACCTGAGTGGCAGAACAGCCTCCTTCAGTCTGGTTTCTCGTAAGTGCTGACTTTCTCATTGTGTTTTAGTAAATCAGTTTTAGTCCTCAACTCAGGCTTGAAAGCTCCAGTTAATGTCTCTGAATCCCATTGGATTGGCCTGTCAGTCAGCTGCCCAAGAGTGTATCCAGTGATTTACAGATGTGATGTCCTGTCAGAGCTCTGCATGTGAAATAAAGCTAGGGATGGTGTGGATCTCCCATGGAAGTCCTTGGGGTCAGAGAATCGGGGCTTGGCATTGCTCCGCAGCTTCTGGTGCTGAAGAAGGGGAAGAGCATGCGGTCAGTGTGCTGTAATAAATATAGCTGCCCTATCTGAGAGAACTGCTGTGGGTAAATAGTTATCTGTGGCCTGGAGGAGGTTATCAGTCAGCAAGGAATGTGGACTCTGGGTTGTATTCAGCCCTGGAATCAAACAGATCAGTGTTAAAGCATCTGAGAACAACAGAGCTATGGCCATGGTTAAAGATTGTGCTCTAATTCAAGACAAGGAAAAGTGAATACAAAAACTAATGTCTCAGGCAGCATGAGATGAGTAGGAAAACATTACTGCCACCATAAAAACCCATCATGAAAAGGCAAGATCAAATGGAGAAGAGCAAAATCAGCACCACAACAGTCATTCTGGTTTCGTGCTGGTGGATGTTCTCATGGTCTTCTGGCTGAGTTAACAGAAGCTCTTTTTCCAAGGTCCTTGCCAAGCAGCCCATGAATTACAGGTGTGGTTAATGCAGTGGGCATGGAGCAACCTGAAAAAGTGGCAGCACAGGCTTGTGAAGAGGCAGCAAGAGCAACTAATGTTTCTGAGAGGCTTCCCCCAGCCTGAAGAGGAACATGGTTCATGCTGTTGCCCACTGCAGCTGGGATAGCCTAGCAGGCATTTGTTATTTCAAAGTGTATATGCACTGTCATTTCATGGTGTTGATCTAGGCTGCTTTAAAATAGAACGCTTAGAAAATGGATCCAGTGCTTGGACCTCCCGGTCTCTAATTTGCAGCAAGTGAAATTTATTCACCTATTAATTTTAGAGAAAAGCTGTTTTAAGGCATTGTCTCAGGCATTTATTCTTATTATTAATGACCTGCTGTAGCTCTTTGAAACCTCTGCTCTTACCCAGGACTCAACAGCCAACTACTCATGGACAGTGAGGCTTGTGGGATCCAGAAATGAAGTCAATGCTACAGAGCTGGACTGATGTAGAGCTGTGAGATATTATGTGACCCCAGACACAAGTAAAAGGTGGTCTCTGCCTTAACTGTGGGCAGTAACAAAATTTGTTAATCTGTGATTTCTTACATTCCCTATTTATATTTTTTGTTGAACCCAAACATATTCTAACTGAAATGTGAATACCCACATGGAAATTTTAAACCTCTTCCTAACTGAGCTTTTCAAAGTCATTGGACTCCTGTGAGTACATGCTGAAAGACATAGTCTGTTCCAGGTATTTTCAGTTATTTAATCAGAAAATTATGTGAAGGCTGGAGTGAAGAATGCATGAAAATCTGATAAAAAACTTAGGAAGATAACAAATTAAAATGTTGTCTCACAAGAATGCTGAATTGGGGAAAAAAAAAAAAAAAAGAAAGAGAAGCAGACCATTTCAATTATATGAATTATCTGATCTGGAGAACTCCACAGTACAACAGTTCCCATTGAAATCAAGGAACTTTGTATGAATTCCTGGACTATTTTGCAACATTTGTAAGACTTTTCACAATGATGGATGAAGAGGGGAATTATCTGAATAATGTGCTACAGTACTTTCAGCAAGGCTGTGCCAAGAGCAGCACCAGGTGACAGGATGGATGAAATCAGACTGGTCAATACAGACACCTAAGGCAAAGGGAGCGTTGTCTTGGGTCTGTTCAGTGGAAATATCATTTGTGAGAGATGCAAGCAGATTATTCCACACTACAGCCAGGTCTTGCCACTCTTACTGATCTAATTAGTCACAATTGATGAGAGTAACCAAAACCAGATTTCTTAATTGTGCTGGAAATTTTACATTTTCCTTCTGTGATATTTTTGCTGACTTCCTGCCGGTGTTTGCACAAGCCATTGTTGTTGAACAGAGTAGATTGGTTCTGTTCTGGGGAAAGTAAGGCAAGTCAGCCATGCTCACAGTGTTGACTGTGTGATTCAAAAGTGGTTTGGCCACTCCTAAAAAATGAAGAAAGAAAATTCTCCTGGTCCTTGGCAGAGGATAAGGTCACAGCTTTCCAAACACCCTGATTTCCTTTTGCCTAAAGTCCAACATCCAAAAAATGGGGAGGCTGTCGTCACATTTATGAGTGAGTTCATTTGAGAGCACAGTGATCAGTCAAGGGAAGCTGGCCAACAGGACAGGGTGGAAAAGGAACCTCTTGCAGATGGTGGGTCGGTTTTTTCCCTGGGGGACATTGCAGGGACACTCCAAGACAAAAGACACTTGCTGTTATCCACAGCAAATGTTCTCCAAGTGCTCCACCACATTTGGCAGCTGCAGCCAGGGTCGACTCAACTCTTGATGTTGCCCAGGGCTATAAATTCTGGTCTGTGTAGTTTGTTGGGAGAGGGATTATCAGAGGAGATCTTTTACTTTAGCTTGTCTCTGCTTTGTTTGGGCACTGCAGCCTATATGGAATTTCTTATTTAGAGTAGGATGTTAAATGTAGTGTCCTGGCGAAATTCCAGTCTGGGTGTTTATATTCTGCTCAATTAAAGGCCATTGGTGGATCATTATGTGAAAGCAAACTGTGGTGCTTGTCCTTTGCTAGTAATGTATATACCCTTAAGGCCTGATTTATGGAGAGGCACATCAACCCTCCTCTGAGGATCACAAAGTCATGATTCACATCAATAATGATAGTGTGCACTAGACCAGACCTTGTGGATTCTTTTTCTTGTTTTTCCCTTTGTAATCTCAAGGTTTATTTTCTTGCTCTTGCAGTACTGTTGCTTTTCCTACACTATTGATGTCCCTGAGTTATCACATGATGTATCTCCACCGTGCTGCTGTACCACAGGTCCACACAATGGGGGAAGGATAAAAAGCCAGATCTTTTAAATCAGGGCAGTTTCTCAAATGCATATTTCTCCAAGAGGCTTGTTTAGTCTCTTTCTGTTTTGCCAGGATGTGTGTTTTTAGGAGTCTCCTCCTTTCCCTGTTTAAGTCATGATTCTCTTTTGCTACATCAATAGCAGCGATCGAACCTGAGAAGACTTGGAAGGTGTCTCTGTCCAAAAGCAATGAATATTTATTTGTATTCTCTAAGCCTTTCCACTCGTCAGGGTAGGACTGGCCTGTTTCTCTGTGTTTATTCAGTGCCTAGCACCGTGCTCCTCTCCATATGTTCTTGGTCCTGTGCCATGATTAGCCATTAGCACAGTAAAATAATCTTTATTAGTAATAATGCTACAAATTATTAACAGGAACAGTGAATGAGGAGATACAAGTTTGTGTTCCCCTGCATGTTCCCCTGCTGTGTTCCCCATTGCTTCTTTGGGAGAAAGTTTCCATTCCAGCAAGGCAGTTCTGCAGAGATACAGTAGAGCTCTATTCCTGTTTCCCCCCTTTGTATTTATTTAATTTTAAAATATTGATTGAATTATCTCATTTTCTAGATGCAAAGAATGGTAGAAATGAGTGAGCTGTAGAGCAGTGGTTTGACTCAGCCATATCATCACCTTGTATTGAAACACAACAAGAATCAAGGTTTTGCCTAAAAAGGATGTGTGCCATGAGATGGAGAATCAATTGCAGATCTCATTAAGGCCAAGTTTTACCTGAAGCATAATTAATTCAAGAAGCGAGTTCCACAGGTTATATTTTTAGATACTCCTGGGCCAAGGTGAAAAAGAGAAAAGCTGGTCATTTCCTCATAGCTGGGTTGCAATGAACAGAGCAAGAGCAGTGGTTTCTGAGGGGGGGACTGATGGCTCCAGCCTTCTTCCATAAAGCAGCTGGATTTCACACATGAAGGACATGTCTTTAGATGTGTCCTGAAAGCAGCATGACAGAAATGTTGTGCTGTGACTTGCATAACCTGTAGCTCCATTTCCCAACACTTTCATGCACACTGTTGCTGGCAGAATCCAAGACCTCAGCTCTAGTGGCAAATTCACATGAGAGCCAAACATGCCCAGCCAACCTCAAGCTGCCTTCAGATCCTTTGACTGAGGAACACTGGAGCTGTAGGTCTGTTTTTTCACATGGGGTTGGCCCCATCCCGAGGGTCAAAGCCATGTTAAGGATGATGCTGGTCATGCATAGGCAGTAAAATGATCTTGCCCTGCAAGTGCTACTTCGTAAGTTTTCTTCTTGACTTCATCTCCACAGATGAGATCAGTGGAAAGGAAGATGGGGAGGGAATAGCATGGAGATTGCAAAACATGCTGGGAGAAATGTACTTTTCCATGCATGTCTTGCTTGCTGGACTGCACATTCCTCTTTCCCTGATGACAGTATTATGTGCTGGGTTTTGCTGGTAGCTAGGCAGCTACCCAAAGCAACAAATCCAGGTGCCAATGAAACTTTCCATCGACTGAAGTGGGTTCAAGGGCAGCAGTAACAACTCACAATTCAGTCTCTTCTGAGGCCACAACACAAGGTCTCCATGCAATATTTTTAACTGCAAATTATTCCAAAATCTCTCTCAAAACATAATCTGTACTTCATGCTGCGCATCTGTACCAAGGATTTAGAAGAAAAATGGGTTATTAGTACCTAATTTACATTTTATGTTTTATGCTTCCTGGCAAGTTAAAGCTGTGGTCAATGGTTCGGCCCCAAATGGCCTTTCATTACTCAGGCTGTCCAGACATTCATAACCTTATGAATCCTTACCAAAGAGGCTCAAATTTGTGCCAGAAGTATTGGGAGAAGAGAGGGCTCATGTGGAATATGTATAATACAAGAGCTGAATGGAATTCAAGGAAAGTAAGGTAATATTAATCTCCAATAAGCTGAGAGATATGCTTAATTATTACAAGCCATAAAATTATACAAAACCTTGCATGAGTCACTCTTATTTTTCCTCATCCTCTGCTGTTTTATGTTTATATATTTAGGCTAAAACTCTGGAAAAAGAAGCTGTTTGTGTTTTGGTTCCCATATGACCCTCAAAGATAGCATCCTCTGAGTGTTTTGCAGGCAGCATCCAGTGAGGCTTCCCAAGTCAAGGTTCCCAAACACAGCAGGCAGGACAGAACTGGCCCTGTAACACATGATAAACAATAACAACACTTCTCCCAAAGCCAAACCTTCTGAGTAAGGGTTGCTGTTACTGGTGGGCTGGGTAGCACCAGCCATTATTGAATTTGTCTAATATTGCACATTATAGGATTAAGATCTTGCCAGAGTAATGGAGACTGAAATTTTCCATGCTGGATGTTTTCTGTGCTGCATTTTTTCTTTTCCTTTTTTTTTTTTTTTTTTTCTTTTTAATTTTGTTTTATTAAAACTAACAGTCTGAAGGTGGAAGCCAAGACTGATCAGAAAGACAAAGAAGTAGCATCAATCTGGTGAGGGAATGAGCACTGGTAAATTAACACTGTTATAACTATTCCTTAAATATCCAGGCTAAGTATGAGATCTATTGCAGCTTCAGAGGATGTTAGTTCCATTGCACATTGCTGAGGAAGCTGACAAAGTTTAACAGTATTTTGCTGCAATTTATCTACCTGTTCATCCTCTCAGTCAAAAATGGAGGAGGTATTTAGGATGCATTTCAGAGAAGGATCCCATCTTGTGGATCTCTCCATGTTTCTCCCTCCAGTGAAAGAAAGCAGCCACTTCAGGCTGAGACTCAAAGATTTGCAGATGTCTCCTAAAGGATGACACTTGGAAAGCTGTTGCAGAGTTCCTGGTGTGCAGTAAATCCATATCCCACCTCTGTTGCTGCAGACTCTCAGTGTAGGAAAAGTGCTGGGATCAGATGGGTGGAGAAATTGGGACCCACTGTCTGTAGAGAGATTGAGATTGTAGAAGTGGAGGAAACTTGCTCATCTTAGAGGAAGCAGAATGGAGGAGCAGTACTGCTGGAGAAGATGGCAAAAGTTAGGAAGGGAAGGTGAAAGAAAAAAATAAGGGGAGTCACAGTCCACAGAGTCTGTAGAACCCAGGATGATCAGCCAACACAATTCACAGCTTCTTTCCCAGCTCCCAGCAGCACAAGCAGATACACTGACAGCCCTGTGTCAGCTCTGATGGGATGGGTGTCACTGTGAGTGTCAACATGATGGAGTTTCTGTTTCAAAGAAAACTTAGGAAAGAGCTCAAGAAAAGCTGTGTTAAAAGAACATTCTTCAAGTTGCCAAGTCGAAAGTTCCCAGCCTTTTGTATAAATTCTTCCAAATGAGCAAGATTTTCTCCACTGGTCCACAGCAGGTTTTTTTCTTCAGTTTTTCTCCAATTCCTTAAAAGCTTAGGAAGTTAGGCATGCAAAAATATGTGTTAAAACAATGAGCACCTAAAATAAATTTTGAATTAAAGCTGCCTGTGCAGCTTAAATTAATCTTTCAGTATATATATCAAATAATTATTTTTCTTCCCCAGGAGCCCTGATGCAGTCAGTTCAAAAGCCTGAGCTAGTCTGGGGCTGGAACTGGGTTGTCTAATAAAGGAGCATAGAATGGCTGACTCATTTACTGCATGAGGTAAAAGGTGTGTGATAAATTTAAACGAGGATTTGCAGCATCAAAGGAAATGGTCTCATAGCCAAAGCAATTGAATAGTGTACTAAGGAACTGGACAGGGATAGATCTTACGTGATGACAGGCGAGTCACTTAAAATTAGTTTTTCACAGTTGGCCTCTAATTGTGCATTTTCCATTTTCTGAGTAGTTGCCTTGAGATTTTTGAGTCTCGGTTACCAGCGTGTCCAACTGAAGCAAATGGAAGGTTGGCTTTGGACAGAGAGAACAGCATTTAAAGTTAAATACACAGAAAATCAAGCAGCACCAATCAGTGGACACTTTTTACCTTAAGCATCATGTGTTTCAGTTCCCCATCTGCAAAATTGGAGTCTCTGTCTCCTAGAGGTGGGGTGCAATTAAATCCATGAATGCACCTGAGGTATTCAAAGGCTGCGTTGGAGAATGTCATGGAAAGGTCCATGGGGAAATGAATTTACTGTGCCTTCAGAGCAGGCCTGACTGATGTGCAGTAAATGTAGTCCAGGGCCACACACTGAACCAGAGGAGAGGACCAAACACTGAATAGCTGCTCATTATTAAGCACCATCCATTCTGTGTGCTGAATGAGGCAAAGACCCTGTGGGAAAAGCAGTTTGCAGTGATGTAATTAAAGACTGTACCAGAACGCACACACAGTGAGCAGTGGCATTCAGGCTGCACCAGCAACTTTAATTTCGGTTTTTCTTAGGTTTTGAGGCTTAGCTTTGCCACCTCAATCACGTGCCTTTAATAACTTGGGGTGCGTCGACGTAACTCCGCAGCTGAATTCTTCCTTGTGGAATATTACGTCTTACAAAAAAAGATATTCCATAATCAAAAGTGAATGTGTTGCATTACTTCCTGCTTGCTCCCCATGCTGCTACAGATAATTGCTTCTTTCCTGCGGGTGGAATGAAGACTGTTGAAGTCCAATGGCCTCAACCATGGGCTGCTTATTCAATGTGGCATGTAAGCAGCAGGGATTTCCTTGTCCCTGGCTGGAGACCTGCATACTTTACCTCTTCCATGCAAGTAGGATGAAATTAATCAGTGTTGGTTTTCTCAGCAAGCAGTGAAATTTCAACCACTGCAGTGTCAGAGGAGGAAGACTCCTCAACGGGGACCAGGAGAAAATGCATGAATGAGAAGTTCCTGCCAAGACACGAACACTACACTTGAGTGTGTCTGAAACGTTGGGCTCAGAGAGTAAATAAGCCCCATGACAGGTCTAGCCTAAATACCCAGCACTTCCATGGCAAGTAGCCCATACTTTCACCGACCTTGGCATCCAGACGAGGATAATATTTTTGCAAGGATGAACTGCACTCGAACAATGTCTCTAATGTTTTAGTGTCGATGCAAGCATGCTTTCCTTTCAGATCAGCCATGTGGCTCTTCTTTTCCATCCCTTTCCCCCTTTTCCTTTCAGAGAAGTGCATTTTATGTGTCTGCTGAAGAGGAAATCCCTGTCTTCTGTAGAGTTCCTGGGCTGAGGACCCCGAAGACAGTGCACCTCAGTCCTGGGAATGGAGCTGTTAAGCCTCAGCTGATGGTTCTCTTCCAGCCTCATGCACTGTGCTGAGTGTTCCCATATCCCACTCTCACAGGAGAACCTATCCATCTCCAAAGTGATAATTACACACAGCAATCCTGAATTCCATTTTTTGAGAACTCCCAGTAATTGTTGCACTGACAGGTGAGGTGACAGGAGCAGTCTCTCTGTGCACATGGGACACAGAATATTGCTGGTGAAGCCATGGCTTGCTCCAAACATCTCTGCACCAAAAAGCCATATTCTGCATCTGCCCTACCCATCCTGGAGGTCAGCATGAAAGTACAAGCACAAGAAGCTACTCTGCTTAGAGGAATTGAAGGGGCAACCCAAATCTGAGTGTCTGCCCCATAAAAACAATCCTTTTTTCCATGTCTGAGCATCCTTTCATGTTTACAGACTCAGAGATCATGCTTCACACAGAGGGAAAGTGGTGTCACCCAACTGAGAAAAGGCAGCATGAGCAGTTGCACAGTTCTTATTTCTTGCTTCATCCACCTCACTTCCTCATATGTTCTTGACCAGAGTAACTTGCAAATGCATTTCTTATGCAGTTCTGAGGCTGCTTTACCACACCAGAGTTACTTCTTGCAGTGTGTCACTCTGGTATAAAAATTTATGAGATAACCAAATTGGATTTCAGTGTATCCAGTTGATATACTTGAGCAAAGCAATGTCTTTGTGGGTCAGCACCTGGCTGGAAGGGTGCTGAAGAATGCTTTAGGCAAGCATTAGGATCTCAGTTATTCATATATTACTTCAGATTCAACATGTTGGAAGTATCCTCTTCCAAGTGAGAAGTAAAATGTCTAAATGTATTTTCAGCATCTAAATATCCTATCCCTGCTTATCAGCTAGGCAACCCTACTTGAAGTTCCTATTAATTTTGCCTTCTGTTCACTGAAATCTTTTCAGTAACTTTGGAGGTGATAGTCTGGGCTTCTTGTTTTGCAGATCTGAACACCATTATTTTGTGGTGCTGGATATTTGTGGCTGTATGTTGAAATTTAGGAAACAAAATGGGGAAAAAACACTTCATAAGGGTAAGATGTTTTTCTTGTGACAGTGTGAAAATAAACAAAGAAATGACCAGGAAAAAAAAAAAAAAAAAGAGATAAACTGAAAAAAATTCAAGTACCAGAATAACTTCTAAAACTGCAAAAGTTTTCACATATTTTCCCTATGACAATCCAGTTTTCATAGGAATGAAGTGGAAGTTCTCTCTAAAATTGCTTTTTCTGTGTCTTTTTTTTCTTTCCTTTTTTTT
>VWYP01013557.1:20952-93482 GCA_013400435.1 Pycnonotus jocosus
TTTTTTTTTTTTTTTTTTTCTTTTGTAGACCTAAGTAAGACTGTTCATGGTTTTTGTGTCTGGACACAAGCTGCCACACCCTCTGCATCCATCCCAGTAATTTGGTATGAAGGGATCCCTGGTACTGCAGACTTCTGTCAAAAAGGAGAAAAAATACTTCCCACTGGCAATCTCCCTCTTGCACAAGTTACTTTCAGTGCATTTGGAGTTTCTAAATGACTTTAAAACCTCCTTTCCACTCCTCCTATCAATTTTACTCAGCAGCTCAGCTACTTCACGCCCACTCAGAGGGGGCAGTCTCTCAGCAGGCAGTCAAATCAGCCTGTCAATATAAACCAAGGCAAAGTCAGTGTCTCTATTATTACAAATAAGCCACTTGTCGTTAAGCAAAAGATCCAGTTAAGTGGTAATTTATCAGTGTTGTCCCAGGTCAGTGGTACCCCTTAAAAATCGTTGTGGATTGATTATGTTTTTCAGTATATTATTGTCTCTGATTACTTAGGTTGGTGGTTGAGGTTATTGTGCAATTTTTTTAAAGGCTGGGATTGACAAACACTTATAAAATAAGTAGAGTTTTACCAGTGTGGAGTTTTGTTGTACTTGAAGCTTGGGGTTTTGAAACCTCAGGAGAAAAAAAAAAAAAAAAAGAAAGAAAAATACCCAAGAAAATTTAGCAGAAGTAACAACTAACAGCATCTACTATTCTGTTAAAGGACTCACTTAATAAAATGGCTGGGATGCTTAGGACTTGCAGTGACTATTGAACAGCATGCAGAGTAAGTAATCCCCGTGAATAGTTTTATTATATGCCTGTCAGAAATGTGTGCTGCTTAAATTTGCACTCACAGAGTGACTGTGCTGGTGGCTCTGTGCACTCTGCCACTTACTGACCTGGTAAAAGTTTAGTCTTGGAAAAGGAAAGCTGCTTTGCTTTCTACCTAGGCTGGTTTAGAGGTGAAAGAGTAGTTTTGCAGAAGTCTTTTCGTCTTAAGAAAGTGATTCACAAGATGTCTCCATCAGTTTCCTGGAATCGAGATGTTTATTTTGTGCTATGTACAACAGCAACAGTTCTGTAGATTTCATAACATTAAACATTCAAATTGCAACTTCTACTGAAATTTTCTTTCAGCATGTGTTACCCAGAATGTCACCGGGCAGGAGTCTAAATAACAGCACTAGACAGAAAATAAGTTTGGTATTTCAGTTAAAAACTTTCAGACTGGACATAAAAGTCCCAAATAAAAAAAAAAAAATCTCAGTAGCTACGGTCTTTGAGAACAAATCATCCAGTTCTGTCATTCCCATCCAAGGCAGAACAAAATGAGAACAACTAAGTGTTTGTTCCCCGAATTTCACAGGGCGTTTCTGAGGTGAGCTTTCATATTTCTTTGAGGGATTTTTTTTCCGGTCCTCTGGCCTTGCCACAGAGACATTGTTGAAAGTCATTTAAGAAGATAAAGGCAAGCTGCTTTTCTAGCCAGAGTGGTGGTCAGGGTTTTGGTGTGGGCAGCCCTTCCCCTGGGGCTGCACAAGCACCACATGAAAGTCCTGGGAAAAGTTGGTGGGGCATCTTTGGTGATCAGTGAGAAGTAGTTTGGAAGCCCACCCTGCCCTGAATACCTTTGTGACCAGCCACAGAGACAACTGTTCAAACACAGTTCTTGGGAAACCTCACCAAAGGCATTGATCCAGGACCATGGGCTTTTCAAGTGCAATTTATGGGAATGGAAAGCAGCTTACTAGTAATGGTAATTTTTTGACTAAAAGTGTAACACACCTGCCCATCTGTCTGTCAGCCAGTCAGTCTGTCTTCCCTGCTCCTTTTTTGCTTTTTGTTCCCTTTCTACACACTGTTATTTTAACTGGCAGCCAAATGTAAAAGAAAGGATGTGTTTAAGAACATGGTACCTAATAACTTACGTTAAAAAAAAAAAAAAAAAAAGAAAGACTTTAAAATATTCCCATTGCACATTCGCAGTCCAGATTTCCTGGCGATTAATCCTGATGCACGCATTTCCATTGTCCTGCTGGTGTTGACTGTGGAGCTGAGAGGTTTATTCATGTAAATTGTGCTTGACAGAGGAGAGGTGGGAAAACTAAGGTGGGCTTGATCAAAGAGCTATTGGAATTGATGGGAATCATTCTTTCCATCTCAGTTGGTCAGAGCATGGTGCTGATAACACCAAGGTTGGGGGGTCAATCCCCATATGGGCCATTCACTTAAAAGCTGGACTCGATGGTTGGGTCCCTTCCAACTCAGAATATTCTGTGGTTTCAGCAAGCTTAACAAATGTCTTCATTATTGGCAGCAATTATTTGTTGTCTTTCTCTGCACCCCATAATTCACACAGCAATATTTTTGCTTCTCTGATTGAGAGGCTCAGGCATTAATGGCAAACTCCATCTTCTTCAGCTGAACCTTGACCCTGCAATTTCTGCTTTTGAACACAGGGCTTGGTCAGTGACCCTTATTGAAGGGATGCAGTTGCCTGAGTGAGTAACTTTTAGAAGATACCAGAATTGTTGGGGGAGGGCTAGAATAACTCAGCAGAGCAGCACAGATTTGGTTAGGATGAGAATTTGTCTTCCACTGGCAAACAGCCTGGTCTCAAGGCAGAGCATTTTCTCTTTGCCATCTGACTGTGCTCCTGGCACAAGGCTGGATGACCAAATGTCTCCCCTGTGAGAGCCGAGGGTCCCTCCCCAGGCTCTGGACCCCACTCATGTTTTCCTGTGCAGTGATTATATTGAGCTCACAGGATCTTTTTTGATCCTCCTGCTGCTGCTACAAAAAGGGTGGGTGGGTTGTTATCCCTCCTGTCAAAATCTTTGTCCAAAATCAACAAAGCCACAAACGCGTTCTGGTTCAAGTACTCGTGCAAACATATTTATGCAACTGCTTGTAGGATTTGACTTTCAAATAGAATTCCATGAGCAAAGCTTCAATGCAGCTGCTTTCAAAAAACAAATGAGAAGATCCATATGTATTAGTGAAGTGTATTTAACTGAGAGTTTGTTCCAATATTCTCCAAGCATATTTTCCATATCGGTCCAACTGGACTGTTTCCATCTCCAGTGTAATGCTGCTGTGATGTGTGGAGTTTGGCCCTGTAGTCTAATGCCATGAAAAGAGTGGAAATAAGGGAAGTTATACAAAGCAAACACTGTCTGCATCTGAATAATTACATTTGGTGTTCGATGATCAGGAGATTAAATTTTGTTTGTTTTAAAAAAGACAGCTGACAAGCAGAGAAAATTAAGTTGGCAGGACTTAAAACCAGTTTGGGGTAATTCCATTGTCTCAAGTAAGCTTGATTGCATTCTTATTTTTAATTAATTAAACTTAGATGGTCCATGCCAGAACAACTCTTGCTGTAACAGCATACATGAGGGTCTCCAAGTCTTTTGTAGAAAATCCTAAATTCAAATGGGAAGAAAAAAAAAACAAAACAAAGGCCAAAAAATATGTTCTCCCCCAGTACTTCATAAGTTAGGTCTAGAGCTTTCCTCAGCAATGAAGGGCTGGTTTGAACTGCAGACCGGGAAGAGCCTCTGTTTAGAATGAGGAATCTATCAAGCCATTATCTTGTCACGGGTTGTAACAATTTCTACATTTTATTAAGAAATAAAGAAAGCAGGTGAAACATTTATGGCCACAGAGAGTATGCTTTTGCCACCAGCAAGAGAACTTCATCACGGCCCTTGGCTTCAGAGTTCCTGTCCAGCACCTGCGCAGCTCCGGACCTGCCAAGATAAACACTCTCCAGGACAGAGGCTGCGTCGTGGTTTTTAATCTCTGTGAAGTGCCAGGTGAAGTTCTGGAGCAGTTAATGTATAAAAAAGGCTCTGCTGTGCTCTCCTGGACTAAATTTCCGCTCTGGGAGTTTGCGTTGCGAGTGAATAGCCAGGAGCCACGGGGCCATCCAGCAGCGCTTGGGGCTCCCACACTTTAATGGACTTTTCCCGGCCATTTCTGGCTGCTGGGAGGCAAGGCAGTGCCATTAGCCCCATTTTATAAATACAGCATGCCACTGAGGTCTGCAGGGCACAGAATATTAGTCGTGCTGGTAACTGAATTCCCACGGGAGCCTGGATGCTTGTGTTAGGCTTTTATAACATGACTTGCTGCCACAGTTTATAGGAATTTTTGAATGAACTGAAGTGTGACATTTTTATTCCTGTCTTGTGCTCTCTAACCATCTGGCTTGCCTCACTTTTTGAATGCATTGCTGGAGACAGGGCGAATGGAGAATCCTCAGCATCTTAACCACAGGTTTCCATTGTAAAACAGCCCCCCTTGCTCGCCAAACAACAGCAAAAAAAACCCCAGAAAATAACAGACAAGAAGGCTAAGGAACTTCCCTCCTGTTGCTTCCTCCCATTCCTGCAACATTCCCAAATAAGCACCGTGAAAAAGAGATCCCTCTCTATGTTACTGTACAGGTTTTTGATCAGGCTCTGCAGTTTAAATAGCAATATCCCTGTTTCTTCATCAGAAATGGTCTCCCATTTTCAGTTTCTCAAAAAGAAAAGTCTGATATGTTTTCCACTGCAAGTACCTGGGTTCCCAGCAAGCTCATAAAGTGCTGACTGGCTATGACCACTGAAGACCATAGAAAATTAAGAGTAAAAAGGTAATAAGAGGGTCTTCACGTGGCCCATCTTGGGGTTTTGATCTTGAACACAAGGATTATCCTTTGTATTGAAGCATTTTTATTAGAGATGGAAAACCGTCTTTTGTAGAATGCAAGAGCTAATGTTCCAGCTTTTCAGATTATTCTGAAATACAAGAGCAACACAGACACTGTTAAAAATGCAATCAAAGCAATTTAAATCCTTTTAAAACATCCACAAAGGATCCTTTGATAAGAAGAGACTTTCATCAGCCTGAAAGACTAGGCAGTTTAGTGTGTGCTGTTTATTAAGTTTATATGTAGACAGTAGTAACTCCACTTTTGGCTGGAGAAGAACAGCACTAAATTACAAGACATCTTTATAAGCACCAGTATTAGACTTGCTGGTTTTAAATGAAAAATGTATTTATATTAATATAGCTCTAAATGGGGTTATTCAGTGCTTAAAGATGCAATTTGTTTTCCATTAATATTCTGAATGGACACAAAATAATTCTGTGAACCTTAAAGGATTTAGCCTTTTTTTGACAAAAAGAAGGAAATTGCTACAAGTGCACAGTGTATGATGGGCTGTGAAAGTCTGTTCAGTTCAGTTGTGCTGCATATTCTTTAATCTTGCTTTTAGTTCCTGCCTTTGTCCTCCTTTTCATTGTGTGTTCCTGTAAGGAAACTTTTATGAAGAAATCGAAAAAACCCAGAAGTGGTTTTATATTTGGGCTGGGCAGGGTAGGATCTCTTTTAGCAGCATCTCTCTGAGTTTGACTGAGGAGGGAGGCGTGTGATTTTGGGATATCTTCAGCTGAAGTTTCCCATCTCAGGGATGTTGGGGATCATTTTGACACGCCCCAGCCCTTGGAAGAAGAAAGTTTTACTTTTGGTGTGCCAGCAGTCTTAGGAGCTGACTGCTGCTCCCTCAGGCATCGATGCTGCTCCTATTGCCCAGGCTGAGTGTAGGGACTGAGGCATTCAAATGCTTTCTTCCATTAATTTGGGGTGATTTCTGTTGTTTTGGAACAAAACAGCTGAGAGGAAGAGAGCAGCAAACAAATAATAGGCTTGGAACAACATCTGAATGATTTTGGTTCACCTTAAAGAAGAAAAATAGGGAAGGGAAGATGAATTCTGATCTTGGATCACTGAGCATGAGCAGGAAATAAACATTAAATCTTCCTACATCCTCTTTGGAAGTTCCAGGTGTTGGTTGGTTGGTTTGTTTGTGGGGTTCTGTCGTTATTGTTGTTTTGTGGGGGCTTTTTTAGGCAGCATAATTAGCTTGCATTTGGATCTTACTCAGTTTTCATCTGATTCAGTGCCAAGGATAGCAGGGATCCAGAGGTCAAGTCCAAATGTTCCCATGCAGCAGCATGGTGCATGTCTTCTTGGCAATTCTCCACGCATTTCTTTGGAAAATCTGCTCTTGGGATTCCAGTATGTTGGAAAATAAAATGTTACTTAATAGATAGTACATAAATACAATCCTTGGCCACACCAATAAATGACCAAAAAGCTGAAAAGATGTTCCTGGCTTTTGTAGACTTTAAAAGTGAGATTTCAACTGAGCTCATCCCTCCCCACAAACATTTACAGGAGGAAGCCTCACCAGCTGATTGCAGGGCTTGGATTTTCAGCTCTTCAGAAATACAACTTTTATAGCAGTCTTACTTAGACACCTGCAGTTTACACTGAATATCATAAAAGACTGATTTTCAGCCTAAAGTTATCACACAGTTTTTTAGTTCATCACTAACCCATCAAAACCCACAGGTGTATTGCAAATGTGAAAGAGAAGAGGGGACCTGATCTCTCTGCAGACCACTGTTTCTCTCCAAAAGGTGATATTTTGAGTCAGTCAAAAAAAAAAAGAGAAGTATTTAAATGAGAAATTGGGACAAAAAAAAATCTTCACAATGCATAGGGAGGTTTTTATCTAATTAAAATATTAGATTTCCCCCCCTTTTAATTGGAAGTTGGGGATTTTGACATCAGCAACTCTATTACCTTGTGTTGAATTTTTCTCTTGATCAATGGTATGTTTTGACTGGTAAGAAATTTTGTTAATAGGACTATTTTTCTTACTCATGGGCTCAGATATTTTTCAGAACCTTTTCCAGAATATCTGTTTGGGGACAAATTTGGCCATAGGCTTTGAATGGTGACAGCATGACGTGTGCAGGTGCAACTATTTTGGTATGTTCTTTGTGCTGGGTGCTATAGAAATTAGTATTTCAAGACATAAGCTATGAAGTAAAGGGAAAAATGAGTCAGTAGAATTATGAATGAACATAATTTATCTTTATTTATCTTATGAATGTTAATTATGGCATTTTATATAATACCTTTTCTATATTAATCTGTGTTGTTGCTCTGTTAGGAAGATGGAGAATTTACTTGCATGTGTGCGTTGTTTGCCAGTGATATTTTCTAAATAAAGAGTTTGGCGTCAGTGAGGAGTGTCTGCTTTCCCAAGACTTTGACCCACCCAGCTTTTCACCCCCGTTTTGGGTGACTTTACAGGTGTTAAACAGGATGGCGCTGAGGCAGGAGGGTCTGACTACCAAAGATATCACTCTCAGAGCTGTTTTAGTTACACCTCATCATCATAAGCATATGGTTTCACTTCCAAGTGTTTAACATTTCCATTTCCTCAGGAAATCATTCCTTCTATTTCTTAAACTTTTGAAGCTGGCTGGATATTTTTGCTGGCAGGCAGAGCGAGAGCGACACAAGGCTCAGTCCCAGCCCAGGAGAGCCCCTGGCTGTGGTGCCCACCTGCCTCCCCATCCCTCCCCTCCTGCCGCAGCTCTGGAGCACAGCTCGGGGTGCTCCAGCCACATTTCTGGGGTGCAGCACGCTGTTAAAACACTTCTTGCTCTAATAAAACCATCCACTCCTTTCTCAGCTTTAGCTCAGAGATGTGTTTTTCTTTCTTAGTCCGCTCCAGGCCCATACGTCCCAAGAATTAGTTGAGTGCAGATTCCTTTAGCTGACTTAGTGAGGCCAACGGCAAGATCAGGGCCTAAGAAAATAATTTGTGTCACCTACAAGGAATGAAAGCATTTTCCTCTTGTGTTTATTGTCTGTGTTGGTAGTTAAATGACATGACAGAGGAGTGGATGGCTCCAGGGAACTGCTCTGGCTGTTGAGTTCTCAGAGATTATTTCTGGTATTTCCTTTTTCCTTGTTATGAATGGGTCACCCTTCTCACGTGTTGGCCAAGTTCTGTAGAGTAGGAGGAAATCCATGCTCATGTCTTATTTATGTTTTGTTTATCCACATAAGTTGTAGTGTTTAGCTGTTTGTTTTCTTTCCCTGCTGTGCTATGAAGTACAGTTGTGGGTGTGCAATTTGCACACTAATTTAGCAAGTCTCACTGGCCCTTTTGGTGGAAGATCATCCTCTGCTACATTGGGTGTCTCCACATCATAACAACTTCAATAAACCAACTGCATTTTGTATAACAAATGATCCATCAAATCATTTTGTCCATCAAATTATGTACAAGAGAAAATATGGGACAAACCAGCTGATTACTTACTGTGTTTGTTCCTTTCTGGTTTACTCTGTTATGAACCCAGACAGTCTCATTCATTGCAGTGTTTGTTTGGCATGGGGAAGCTTGCTGTGAATCTGAAGGGATTGAGTCCTGCCACCAGGCAGTCCGTGTGCTACTGGTATTCAGAGTGTATGTTTTATTAATATCCTCACAAGAGTTAGTTAGTCAAGGTAGCAGAAAACAGCATCAAGCAGATGTAGTTAAACCTTCACACCTCCCAGGAGGGCTCACCTGAGCTGCTGAGCCTCTGGCTGTGTGCTGGTCTCTGGGATGTTGTGAGTGGCTGTTCTCATCCACTCTCCTGACTCCTTCACTTCCCTTAGCACTGTATGTGTCTGCACATCCCTTCTGCAATGACTCACTAAAAATGCCCCTTGGTCAAGCAGCACAAGCTGGTGCCACCCACAAGGGCATGGGTTGCCCACAGAAGGTATCAGTGATCCCCCTGGTTTTCCCACCGCACGTATCAGTGCCATGATGTTCCATGCTGAAGGCTCCAGCTCAGGCAAACAAACCAGTGCCAGGGGGTGGCTGCTGATAATTAGATTGACTGGAGGTCAGGTTAGGATTTACACAGTGATTTTGATCCAGTTTTTCTTGCAAGGGAGCATCAAAACATTGTAGCCTTCTCGACAGATTGAGTGATATCCTGATCCAAAATGGAATGGCAGTGCCAGTGAAAAATGCTGCTGGTGGGTTGTTCCCATCTGCTTCAGAAGACCAGACCAGAGCAGGACCACACTGAATTAAAAGCACATTTCAGCTATCCCCAACCTATGTATCCAGTGACCACCCAGGAAGTGCTTCAGTAATCAGTTCCTGAAGCACAGCCAGGTGCAGCACTGGGCAGGCTCCCTCCTTCCTCTTACGAGAGGCGGCCTTGGCTGCTCCTGCCCACTGTCACCCAGCTACAGGGCAGCAATCCAACACCTCATACAGCATTATCTATTCAGGACAAATGTACTCAGAGAGTGGGGAGGCCCTGGCATGGGTTGCCCACAGAAGGTATGGATGCCTCATCCATGAAAGTGTTCAAGGCCAGGTTGGATGAGGCTTGGAGCAACCTGGGAGAGTGGAAGGTGTCTCTGCCCATGGCAGGAGATATGTAATTAGGTGATCTCTAGGATCTCTTCCAACCCAATCCATTTCATGATTCTGTGATGATTCTGTGCAGTCCTGGTTTTGCAGAACATGGTCCCCAGGGCTCAAGCTGAGATGAGCAGGTCCTTCATCTGGGTGCCTCAGTGGCAAAGAGGAGCTCCATCACAGACATGTGCTTGCATCCATGGAGTGGGAGGAGCTGAAGGATGTGGGGGGCCAAAGCAGAGGGGAAATCAAAGACATTGCAGGAGCAACTGCAGGCCCAAGAGAGAAGTAACCGAGGCACTGACAACTTGTGTGGGTTTGGTATGTCTGTTTGCAGTGCTGTGTTATGTGTTTAGAAGCTGGTTGTTTCCATAATAACAGCAAGTGCCATATGGCAGCGAGGAGGGTGGTGAGAAGAATGCCTAAGGAAACACAGTATGTTGTTTGACATGTGTGTACTTGTAGAGGAATAACGTGTCTCAAGCAAGCATTGCTGCTCCAAGCAGGCTGAGGGATCTTCTGCTCTCACCAGAAAAATATCCAAAACCCTTGGCATTTGTGCTGGTGCCATGCCAGTTAATGATGCCTGCCGTTCATCCATATTCTCCTGCTGATAGTCCTTGTGATGGGCAAAGGACCTTTTGCTTTACTGTGAGTGTTGGTTGTGGATGCTCCAGCACAGGGGAATGGCATTTAAACATGGCTTTTAAGGGGAAATACAGTTCTGTAAGGAGTGCTGTGTGAAACTGAAATGAGCCAGATGCCATATGCTCTATCAATTCCTTAATGCTCAGCAATTAAACAGCAGAAATTTTGAAACCTTTGGAAATGCAGAGTTCACTCTAATTGTTTAATAGAAAGTAGGCTAAGCATTTCCAGAGATACGGGGCACTTTAGTGCATATCTAGGAAGCATCCAGGAAGGACTCCACAAATTCCAGCTTTTTCTACCCTTTAATGTATGACTCATATTTCAAGGACTTGCAATTTTCTCCCCAGTCTGAACTGTACCTTTGCATACATTTCCACCACAGAAAAATGTGAAATTATTTTTTCATAATATCTGAGTGGCTTTTGCTTGACCTTTACTAACATCAGCCCTACAAAATTCAGCCTCTCTGAATTGAGTCTTAAAGCCATTAATTATATTTGTATTTGGATCCCTGAAATGCAGTGGCAGGGAGAAGGAGGTTGTTTTGATTTGGGGTTGTAGTTCTGCACTCACTTGCAATGCTTTAAACTCAAGAGCAACCCAAAAGGCAGAGCTCTTCTCATTTTCATGCTTCTGTTCTTCTCTTTATTGCCTCTAGAGAGAGATTACTGCAGCATATGTGAAAAGCAGCCCATCGGAAGGCTTCTCTTTCGGCAGTTCTGTGAAACTCAGCCTGAGCTCGAGTGCTGCATTAGGTTCCTTGACTCGGTGGTAAGTCAATTCTTGTGGTATTTTGGGGTGCTTTGCAATGTTCCCCTGACAGAGGAGACTCCTCTGACCCCAAGAAATCGCTGTTTCATGGGATTTTATGTCTGAAGTGCTGGAGCAGGCAGTGGGCAGGGCTGGCTCCAGCTGCCGCCCAGCAGCACTGGCAGTGCAGGGACATGTGGGGCTGGTGCCAGCCTTGGGGGACATGAGCCACCAGAGAGGCATAAGGACAGTCTCCCCATGGTGCTGCTGTGGCCTCTCCTCATGTCAACACCCAAGCAGCTGAACTGGGTAATGGCTGCTGATGGGGGTAAAGCCTGCAGTGCTGGGAGGCACTGGGAGGACAGGGGAGTTGAGAATGAGCTGACAAGAAAGGATGGGGAGTGTAATAATCCTAATATCTCTTACCAAGCCTTTTCATCCTTAGAGTTTGGGATGCTTTACAAAGAACATCCTGATAATCCCCCTGTTTTTTCAAATAGGAGAACAGAGGCACAAGGTACAGAAATAACTTGATTGAGGTCACTGAGAAACAAATCTGCTCTATTTTCCACCCCAGTGAGCCATCAGTTAACCCAGCCACTGAGCATCACCCCCAAGCCCTGGGGGACCTGATGCTCTTTTCCAGTCTGGCAGCATTTGGCCATGTGTCCTGCCAGCTGTTCACAGTGGAAAAGCCTCTCAGTGACTTCTTTTGCTGGGGACTTGTGGAAGGGGAGGGTGTTGATCAGCCAAAAGGTGAAATGGTACCCAAGAGGAAGATGAACTTTTCACTTGTGAGTGCCTGCAGGGTCTCACTCCCTGGCTAACACTGACAGTCAGAAGCAAAATAATGCATACCAACAGGAGTAAAATAGTTTTGTTTGCACCATGGTGAAGGTACTCTGAAGTATTGGGAAACAGGAGGATTGCACTGAAGCTGTAAAAGTACAATCTACAGAGGACTTGTGGTCTCTTAAGGTTTATGTTACTCCTGCAGTAACATAACTCCTGCAGTAACAGCAAATCTACAGCATCATAAATTGGATAAAGTCATATCTGAATCAGTTTTAGCTGGTCATGACTTCCACCTGTTATTTCTAGCTCTGCCTGTGATTTTCTCTGGTGAAAGGTGCAGCCATCAGGGTACATGAGACATCTGACAAGCACTCTGTGCAGCTGTGCTCAAGGCCAGCAAGCAGCAGGACACTTTGGGGACCCTGAATGTGTTTGTCCTGCACTGAACCAGCATTGTCCAGTGAGGTGTCTGCCACTGAATAAACACCACACACCTATCCACAGGGGAGGCATCTCCTCACAAACCCCACATCAGCTGCGTCACCTGCAGCCCCGAGGAGATGAGCAATGGTTGCAGTATGTTTTTTTATGTTAAATGGGTTGTTTTGCTGTCCGCTATATTAATAATTTAGTCCTAAGTTGTCCCCCCCTCCCTCCCCTGTACGGTCAGTATTGTCTAGATTGCATTCACCTATGTAGCTGTCAGTCCTTCCCTAACCCTGCCTTTTGTTCCAGATTGTTCATTATCAATCTCCCAATTTTCGATGCCTTATTAGTTGTTTAGATTTTTATGCTCCTTTATTGGTTTCAGTGTTGTAATCCTCGCTTTGTTCCCCTCTCCCTATTGGATCCTTACCCTGCGCCCAAAGGAGTCCCTTAAAACCCACTGTCCTGCCCTGACAGAGAGTTTTTTTGTTTTTTGGGGTTTTGTTTTGTTTTGTTTTTTGTTAGACCTTTTGCTTTCACTTTTCGTTTAGAGATTTTAGGTCCTAGCCTCTGCACTGTCTTGGAGTCAGGTTGCATTTTATGTTATGCTTTTATAATAAACCAATCTCAGAGCAGCCAGGTAGGCCCATCCCGCATTCTTCACGCTGATCCGCCCGTGACTGCCTGGGACACACAGGGAAACCTGTCACCCTCCCATAAAGGAGCAGTAATGTCGAAGACAGGCAGTGGCACCTGCAGAAACCCCTGGGAAGGCAGCCACAGGAGAGTGTTTGTAAGCGGTTTTGGTTTGGGGCAGGGGCGGCAGAGCCGTGCTCGGTCTGAGGGGGATAGCGGCGCTCCCTTCCATTCTCTCACCCCTCCGCAGCTGCCCGCGGCCCATTTTGGTTCCAGGGCCCGCCGAGGAGAAGCTCCCGATATGCGAGCCCTGCGTGCACTCAGGGCATGCCGCTGACAGCGGGAACAACATCTGGGCACAGGGAAAACATCTGTGCCCCTCAGGGCACCGTGTGACAACCTGGGCTGCGGCCCTGCCGGAGCCTGTCCCGCCGTGCCGGCAGCGCAGCCCGCCCGCGGCTCTGGGAATGCAGGGCACTGTGTCACTCCGTCCTGCCGAGCCCTGTGACCGCCGCTGGGGCTCCGTGTCCTCCCCTCAGCCCTGCAGCACAGGCAGCGCTGCTCCTGAGAAAAAGCTCCTGGTGGCACTGTGTTTTAAAGGTCTGTCTCCGAACTGATATTCCCAAATCCTCTTGCAAAGGTGTGCTTTGCACTCACCCTCCAAGCTGCTTTTGCAGCCTGGAGCTGCCCTGTGGACCTTGTTTGGGCCAGGGGATTTTGCCTGGCACTATGAGGATTTGATAAACAAAATGCCTGTCTGAGTGGAGGTCTGAATCCTTATCTTCCTCTCTTCTTTTTAACACTAATTAACAGCAGTATCCTTTGTTCATTGATTTAAAATTCTGTGTGAGCTTGCTCCCAGCCCATGAAAATCCCTGCATTAGGCAATGTTAAGGTCAAGCAACACAGCCCTTTGCCATTAAATTGGATGATTGCTACTGAAATTTGCCCAGCGGGGTCACACTGTGTTTAGTGGGTAGTGGGATTCCAGCCAAGCCCCATGTTAGGCAAAAAAGCGCCCTATAATGAGACCAGGAGTCTGACTTTACAGCCCTAATCTGAGACCACCAAGAATCTGAAACCTTTTCAAGACCACCTGCTGTAACAAGCAGGAAAAGCCAAAAGCTTTCATTTTCTTTTGTCTTGGTTGTTTTTCTAGCACAAGATGCAAAAATTAGCTTTTGTATGATGTCAAATAAAGGGAAAATACAAAAGGGGATAATATTTAGCTGTTCATGAGGGACTCTCTGGGCTTTTTGCACACTGAAAGGGAGGACTACCTCTTTTTCAGAGCCCATCTAAGTGACTTTACCAGGTGACACAGTCAGTCCCTGGCAGAAGCCAGCACTTGATGCCTCCCAATATTTTATACAGTTTTTCAATTCATACACTCAACTGCCTGCAAGGAAAGAAGTGTCTGGGGCTCCTGGGAGAAAACCAGAAGCTGAGTCAGACGTTCAACAGCCTACCAATATCCCTATGAGAGGCTAAGCTCTCTCACACCTCTGCTTTCAAAGGCTGGTAGAATCATCCAGACCCTGCAGACCAGAATATGTAAAGAGACAAAAAAAATCCTCTCTTGACTGGACATTTATGTCAGCTGTTGGGTGAAATAACTAAACTGGTCTGATGTAGTCTCCTGCAAATGAAATTACGGGGATTTTTGTCTGTTAAACAGTTGTTAAGCTGCTTTCTGAAGAAAAAGGATTTGTATCACTAAATTCTGCGTTCATGTAGGTGTGTGGCTGTCAGTTCCGTCTGAAACCTGTGAATACCGCGGCCAATTTCAACCAGTAATTGAGATGAAAGTGCTCAGAGGCATAAAGTCTCTACATGTTTTCTGAGAGCAGTGTTTGGGTAATTAGTCACAATCGATTGTAGCCCAGACTAACACGACGTGTGGTTTGTAAGCACGAGGCCCCAACATTAGATGATAACAGCGATAAGAACAAAGAGAGGCAGAGCTCTGCAGCACAGCACTGGTGGAGCTGTGGGTGTTTGGTTCCCACTGCTGCTGTGGGACCAGCCTGTCAGTGTGTCTGTCTGTCTGGGGAATGGAGCAACAGCAACCCCTTCCCCCAGCTGGCACAAAAGGCTGTAAGGACAGACAGCCATCTCTCACTGCGTATATTGTGCAAGCAAACTCATGACAGAGGTCCTGATTGCTGAGATAAAATATCCACTGAGCACCCATGTGGCTCTGAAGGCATTGCATGCTTATCTGGGTGCATGGAACCACAGAGATCTCCCCTGAATGGCTCACCAAACCCTGATGTAGCCATTCAGATGGTGGAACTATGTGAACATAAACTATTATCATTAGATGGAGATAGTTTATGATTAAATCAGCTCATCTAGAAGTCCTTACCCCAGGAATCACGCACAGCCCTGGAGCACACTTTGCTCTGCTTACAAATGTTTTAGCAACATGGTTCAACTTTGGAGCTGCTGAAAGAGAGCCATTAAAATAAAGTGTGAGGGGAAATGTTTCCTGTGCTAAAAGGCAGATCAGTGAGCAGGCAAGGTGCTAGCAAGACGTGTTTCCTTCTCCACAGCCAGTGCCTCCAGCACAAGAAGGTGGCAGCTCAGTTCACCAGAGACTTCTTGCTCCTGTCCCCTTCTCATCAGCACATTTCCAGGGTGCCACCTCCTGACATTTCCTTCTCCTCTCCTGTGATTTTTATGTGTCATTAAAATGAAAGCTTTAGCTTCTGGATTCCCTTTCCTGCTTCATCTACTCATATTCATAATGAGGTTTTTTCCAAAGGATGGCTTTTAACAATTTAATGTGGACCAGATTTAGGTTGACTGGAGGAGAATGTGGACAATTTTGGTCATTATATTCTCTCTAATGTGAACAAGGTTACATTTTTTGCACTGAAGGCACACAAAAAAAACATCCTGTGGAGGGAAATAGCCCTGCTGCCTCTCCAGGTTGTTTCTGCTTTTGATATCTGGGCTCAGGGGCTGGGGTGAGAGGCACAATCTCCTCGGGTGGACTTTTCAGCTGAACGCTTCACTGGACATTGCACTTATCTGGGGTGAAAGGATGAGTGAGCATCCATTTAATGCCATTTGTAAAAACCCTGTCTTGCTGTTAGGGAGATTTCATTTGGTTAAGTCCCTTTTGTGGTATATAAACCATCTGTGTGTGTGTGTGTCTTAAAGCTGTTCAAGGCTTTTCCCATCAGAAATGCCAGTTTGTTGGTATCAACAAACTCATTAACTCAAAATGTGTTTCCAAACAGTTGAAAGGGCTCTTTTTGCCCTGCCTTTAAATATGAAAAATATGGTTTCAAGTTCACTTTTCATTTAGAAATGTGAGTTATTATGAATCCCAGCTGTTTGGGGTTTGCCTTCCAATTTTCAGTCACAGATTTTAAATCTCCAGCAGAGGCAAGTGCAAGGAGAGGTGCTCCTCAGAGCAATAACAGGGCAGAGCCTGGAGTCTGAGAAAGGACTGAACAGAGAGATATTCTTAGATAACAGAGGAGGGAGCTGAGAAGGAGGAGATGAAAAATTGGGACTGAAATGCCAGGAACCTCCTGCAGATGCTCAAAAGGTGATTCCACTGCTCCTGACTTTCACCAAGAAGCTGAAAGTGCTCTGGTGGGAGTGTCTGTTCCCATCTCCATCTCTTGGTGGGTACAAGGGGTGGTGATTCCCTTGGAGAGAGCATCGTCCCAGACCTGCAGAGTGATCTCTTTGGATATGTTTTTCCATTTTCATGTATTTTCAGCCATGCAGCTTCGGGGGCTCAAATAATATGAAGGTGAAAAATCAAATACTACAGAAATTGATCTGTCAGAATCAGTGTGAGCCCCTGTGAGGTCTCTGTCCTTGCCCTGGTAGCTCTCCATCCATCACAGGCAGCCTCCAGTCCCCAAACCTGAGCTGTCCCTTAGCCCATGGCCAGTCACAGGCTAGATGTTGCTCCCTTTCCCAGCTGAAGAGCATTTCTCCATCTGATCTCTCTCTCAGCCCATCCTGAGGGCAGCTGCTCCAAGGGGAAGGACACTTTGCACTCCCATTCCTCCATCCAGCCAGGGCTGCTTCTATGGAAAAGAAGGAGCCACCAATGTAACTACAACCTCCAAAACAGCAGCCAGATGAAAAGTTAGCAGCAGACAGTGGCCAGCCCACATCCTCTCGCCATTTGGGCTGAAAGGATCTGTGCCTGCCCACAGAAAGAGCCTTCCCTGCAGCTTGTCCCACGGAGTCAGGGTGGTCATAAATCCTCCCCTCATTTATGGGCTATGAATAGGGCCCTGTCTGACCTAACTAGGGCATGGAGAAGCTTTTAGACTTCAGAGCAGGAGCCTTGAAACACATGCCTGGATTCATCAAAGGAATAATGGAAAATATTTTGTTCCGCACGGATTTTAAGTAATGATGTTATTTCTAGCAATTAGGGATTTGCAAACTGTAGCCATGCTTTTGAGTATTGGGAAAGAAGGAGAGGTGACTTATGATTCAAGAACAAGACCAGGAGTTGGGGACCTTGGTGGCTTCTCAGGCAGGTGGCGGAGGGAGCATCTCTGTCTATCTGCTGTAATAACAGGTCATGGCTGAAAATGTACCAGGGTCTGTGGCTGAACAGCTCAGAAATGGCACTGAAGGGAGAAATAATAATGAACTTAGCAACAAAATGGAACAGGCTTCTAGTGCAGACCTACAGTGAAATTACCTCTGTGCACAGTTGGAGCTTATGGTTCCTTCTCACACCCTCACTTGTCTGTCACTTCCCACCTTCACCACCACCATGTCACATTTCCTGGAAATGTCAAGTGCAAGTATAATTAAACTTTCCTTTTTTTCTTTGCTATCTATCTTGAGGCAGAATGAGGTACTCTGTACGTGTATAGGTGTGCATTTAGCTCTGCAGGTGTTGGATCCCATCAGGAATTGCATTTCAATACATCCAGTTCTTGCTGAGTTTCTGTCTTCTGGTCTGTCCTGACTTGTTTCCTGTTGTACAGTTCAGATGTTATAGGTTATATGTGGCAAAAAGGACATCACAATTTTTGACAGCTCCCTGGTGCACCTCAAATAGGACATGATGACTTATAATCAGGTTTTATTTGCTAGGGAGACAGTCTATTATCAGAGTTTGAAAGCAAATGAAGGAGAGAGAAATCATGGAGAAAAATGCTGCCAAGATGCTCTAAGCATTTCCGAGTTTCTGTACTTTAAGAGCTGAAATGACCCATACTCAGATACCATCTAAAAGGACAGGAAATTAGATAAATTTTTTTTTTAAACCCTTGTATTAAGTTTTATGGGAACATAATCAGTTTCGTCCCCAAAACTGTCACTCAAAAAGTACTATACTTGTGGATTTTAGTTTTTGGTTGTTTTTTCAGCATTTTTATTTGTGGCCATTATCATTTGCCAAACCAAATCAAATCGTAATTCTGGATTGTTCAAACAACCTGCTACGCCTGTGTGTAAATATGCAGCTCCAGACTTGAGCTGCAATAGCTGAATGAGCACTGGCCAGATAGAAGGGGAATAGCATTATTACTACATTGTGGTTTCCCTGTCATTCCTAGGTTTGCTTAGCTGGGGTATCCATTTCAGCCAGCCTGCAGATTTATTGCATGCAGCCTGGAGCAGTACATACATCTTCCAGTGGGCAATAGTTCTGAAAATTGTTCTTCCAAGTGTTTGCCAGTTCAGTCTGATTTACCTTTTTTTTTTTCTTTTTAGCTTCCTCCTCATTTATCATTGCAGACAGCTTGCATTGGACCAGGTTATTTAATTGGTTTGGCAGGGTTTTCTGGGATCCTTTTTTTAATACAGTCATGAAAGCTGTTAGGCTGTCGTCTTCTTTTTTTCTTTCTTTTTCTTTTTTTTTTTTCTCTTCTGGAAAATATTTTGATTTGAAGGCTAAAGCTTCATATCCTAGGCAGTGCCAAGCAGGAATGTCTCTAAGAACTTGTCATTTCACCACTGGGGTCCTGTGCAGCACATGTTTCGAATATCTGCCATGGATCCAGAACTTTAGCTGAAGTGATTAATATCTTTGTGGTACACACAAAGTGCTTCTTTTTTTTCTAATGTAAACAAAGCTCGTCAAAAGTCAGAAATGCTTCAATGCCTAGAAGGGTGAGAATTTTAAAATGTAGGTAGACTGTGTGTGAAGACAGGATGCTCCCTTTTTTAATGCACTAGGGAAGCCAGAGAGAATTTTTGGTGTCTGTTCCTGTAAATGGAATGGAAACAAATTCCATTGTTTCCTCTTGGTCCTGAGAAATCCACCTAAAAAATCAGTCTGCTGGAGAGATTGAGTCAAGGATCACTAATAATGATGGGCAGGTCTCTCTGCTTTGCACAGGTATTGGTAGACCAAGGTCAAGGCGTAAATACATAGAAAAGACACATTAAACATAAAAAGACAATCTACTGAAGAAAAAAAAATATATATACATATTCACCTGGCACTTGAAATACCAGTGTGGCAAGGATTAACAAACATTCACTTTCTCTACTACTCAGAGAAATAATTTTACCTTCTGTGTCCACCTTCCTTTTGAGCAAAACCAAATGAAGTTGACTTGTCACTGAACTCTGTCTGAAAGCTGGCTTTGCAAGGTTATAAAAGATAAATTAATTAAATTGTATTGGTGGTAATTAAGAGAGAAAGCCCCAGAAGATGCACCACTAGGGTCTGATCAAAATATAGTGGAAGGTTTTTAATAAGATTGTGTGTACAGGTTTTACTTCCACCAGAAAATTATATTTGTCCTTCAGATTTTTCATAAAGACTGTTCTGTTAAGGCCACATCCAAAATGAAGTTATAATGGTGAAATATGAGTGCAAATATTGACTTTTATTTTTTATATGTCTGTTCCAGGCAGAATATGAAATTGCTCCAGATGAAAAGCTGGGAGAGAAAGGAAAGGAAATCATGATGAAATACCTCACCCCAGAGGTAAGGGGCAGCCAAAGTGGCATTACTGAAGGAATGCTGCAAGGCACACCTTTGCTAAACAAGGTTGTTACAGGCTTTGTAAGCCAGACTCCTAAAATTTATGGTGGCAATCTCCAGTGAATAAACCTGCAAGTCTTACACAAACAGTCAGAGAGAAAAAAAATATATAATGCAATCCAGAAATTGACTTCTAAGGATGGACTTGACTTACCAGGGACTTAATTCATCCATGGATGAGCAAAGGGCTTCTCTGGTCTCTTCTCAGCCTACAAAGCTCTGCATTGGGGGTGTAATACAAGAGACCTCAGCTGTTACCAACACATGCCCCAATTCTTCCCTATCCAGCTCAGAAGTGGTGGTGGCATTTGTGTTGTGTAGAAAGCACAGGCAAAAAATGATGTTTCATAACAGACACTGTGTTTTGGTACAGAAATGTCCACTCCTCCCCCAGCCCCATTTTCCCCAGGGTGGGCAGGGACACTCAGGACTGACAGGGGACAGTGGGGTTGGGAGCTCAGAGGTGCTGTCACCCATCCTTGTGCCCCCCACGGTGGGTCCTGGGTGTTGCCTCTCGTGGCTGTGGGAAGGAGAGGAGCTCGTGGGAGCAGCCGTGTCCACAGGGTGGCACTCCAAACAGAGGCATGGATGTGCTGCTGGAATTTGGGAACGGGCTGCTCTGGGGCTAACCCCTTTGGAGGGGGTTACAATCATTTCCTGACCACGTTTCACCTTTGCTACACAAGTCACTGCCAGTAAGCAGTAAACATCCAGCTTCAAACACAAGAGCAATCCTAGGATTTTTCCTAAGTTGATTTCGTAAGAGTAATCAAAGACGTACAATTGCTGCTTCAACTGTTTTACAAAAGAAATACATTTGACCTTCAGGAGAGTTAATCACATTTTTGGCAGATGTCTTTTTAGAGGGTTTAAATGGTACAATATGTTTTGGAGGTGCAGGGGCAGAGCAGACCACTCTTTTTCCACTCAGTCATTTTCCTACAATAAACTTTGATGCATACTTTCAGTTATCTCAGGCTGCATTTTGGGATCTGGTTTCATTTACTGAGCCTGGCTAGTTTCATGTGCAGCCATTGAGCACTGCCAGTATGAGTTCCTGCTGCCCATTCATTAGGGGCATGAAGTTCCACTGCTTTTAAAATTCACCAAAATGACCTTTTGTCTTAAAATTCCTGTCAACAGAGGAACGAGCGACAAACTCCGAAGGAAAGTATTTCCCACTGCTCCAGCTCCCATCTGGAAAGGGAAAAAGGCGTTTTGCTGATAGCAGAGCCAGTAAAGTGAGGGGAGGATAGCATTGCTGCACTTCAGCCAGTCTTGCTGCAGGTTTCCACAAGCCCTTCACTGCTCTCCATTGGCTCTCCTGCCATCCATGGTGCAGCCAGAAGCACATGGAATAATTTAGGGAATGTGAAATGAAGACCAAGCTGAAAACTGCTGCTTCTTCATCAACAAAGAACGGTGGTATTACAGGAAGGAAAAATACTGGGACTCTAGAGCTGGAGTTTCCATTCTCTGCCGTGCCCTGTACTTCTTATTTGACCTGTGTACCTGGTTTCTCAGTATGTAAAATTGGCACAGCATATTTACAGTCTGCCCTGAGACTTTTCTGGTATTTGCAAGTTACCTTAACAACTCTGGGCAAAGGGAAATTGGATGACCTCCAGTGGTCCCTTCCAACATCACCCATTTTGTGATCCTGTGAAACACAGAGCTACTCTCCTTCACTTGTAATCTAAAACTGCCTCTCTGGTGGTGGTACTTTAATGTCTGCATTGGTCTTGCTGCACTTTTTTTCCTTAATGAGAAACTTCTGCTTCTTCCCAGAGGGGTGTGGAAACCCTGCATAGCAGAAAATACTTCCTAGAGGCAAGGTTGACTGTGCTGTAACAATGAGTTGAATACTAGACTTTCTAATAGGTGTCCCATACAACAAATACTTAAAAAAACTAGAGCAAGGCCCGGATTGATTTAATTTCATTTTAGATACCTGACTAAGGTAGTCAGGTTAGGAGTACAGATGGCCTACTGTCCTTTCTTGTCAAGGAAGAGAAATAACTATCTCCAAAGGACACATTTGAAGCCATTAGAAGTCAATGATTCAAAGGACTGATGTCTGCAGTCCAAACAGATGAATCTGGACCCAAATGTCCTAATGGAACATCATCCTGGCCAGCAAAGAAACCTTCATTTCATTGGAATCAGCATTTCTCTATTTAATTATCAATCCCTTGCCAGGTACAAATTTCAGCTGTTTCTGGAGTCTTCTGCTTTCAGCTGAAAGCTGTTTTTAAGTAGGTGTGTGTCTGTGCTTCAAAGAACCTGATTGTCTTGATACAAAAATAGCGTGACATACAGCTTGACTGATAGAATAAAATTATAGGTTTAGTTCTTGGACAGATAATTCAGTCTTATAATGTGAGGAGTGTTTTTCCCAGAGTGCAGGATCAGAAGCACAGTGAAAACAAAAAGTAGACTTCTTGCTCTTTAATATTTATAAATGATTTTTAGTTCTTGCTTCAGTTTTTAAAGGGCATACATATTTAACATATAACGTGTCAGTATATCACCGTTCCAAAGGGCGTTCGTTTGCATAGGGAACACTCACTTTGTTTAATAAAACATACACTTCTTGCACAGCAGAGAGGAAGAGAAGGCACTTTCCCAGATGAACAGACATCCAAGCAGGACTCCCAGCCTCCTGTGACTCATAAAGTCACTGCCTGCAAGAGACATCTGCCCCAAGGCCACTAAACAAACCCTGCACTTGCCAGGATGTAGAGCAAGGAGGTCCTTTTTCAAGTGATCACAATTCGGGCTCTCCACAGCTGTGGCATCCTGAACAGCCCCTACCTGCTTGTTGGGGAACTGAAATCTTTGTCCTGGTGGACAAGAAGGTGAAGCTTCCACCGTGTCCCTGACCTACAGGCAGCAGCAGTGACAAATCCTGACAAATACTGGCACCTGGAAGGGAACATGAGTGGTTTAGGTGGAAGGAAACGTGGGTGGTTTAGGCCTCTCAGAGAAGAGGTACATAGGAACAAGCTCCCTAAGGACTGGCGGAGTCCTCAGCACTGGAGGTTTTCAAGATGCTATTGGTGACTAGATCATCTCACCTAAGCTCCCTTTCCCATGAAAGGTTGGAGCAGATGACCTTCAAAGGTCCCTTCCATCCTGATCTGTCCCAGGATTCAGTGTACTCAGGTCCTAGTAAGACAGTAGTATTCCCTCTCTCTTTCCTAAATTTTGCTAAATCCACAGCCACATCCAACAGCCCATTCTGAACTCTTTGGTGGGAAGGAAATGTAAGGAGCACATGTGATCTTCACACTAAGAACACCAAAATATGAGTGTTTCCATGGCTTCTGTAGCAGCTTTGCTTGAGGGGTGAGCAGGAGGGCAAAAACCCACAGGAGAGGTGTCCTGTAGCTGAGGGAAACATTTTCTGAAGTATTATTCCTTCTCCATGCACAGGAGCAGCACAATGGTTGTCACAACAGCCAGGTCGAGGTTTCTTGACTAGAATCTTGCTTCTTTAAAAAAGGCTTTAGCAATTTCCATGAAAAAGGCACTTAAAGCTGCCTTCTTGACTTCATAAGCCCCTAGGGCAGAAGTCCAACCCACAGGAAGTCTGAAGTTTCTGAGGTTGTGAAATATGGTGGTAAAACTGCTAAAATGAATTGGTCACAAATATTTCTTCCCTGTTTTTTTTCTTAATCTCAGCAGTTGAGTGGAAAAGGTTCAGTTTTAGGTCCAGTTCCATCTGTAAATGGCTCCATTGAACTGTTGAGTTAAACTGAACCCAATCTGGCTCCATTACCTGACTACTTCTTGTACTGGAAGAGCAAAGAGATATATTTACCTTTGTACTGCTTTTAAATCAGAGTTTTACGTCTCCATGCAGCATTTTTGCCTTCCTTCCTGACAGCTGCCATGCCTTACACTACTAAATCACTATCCCACTATTTGCTTTTTCACTGTAAATCACCTTGAGAGATTTGGAGAGACGCTATATAAAAGTAAATTGATTTGAAATGGCTCTTAAGACAGTCTCCATATGCCATTATAGTTTATATTTGGACTCAGCTGGGTACTAAAAATGTTACTGAACAGGATGTCTAATGTGTATTGTTATCCCCATTAAAATACTTCACAGAATATGAAGAACAGCAACAGCATTAATTTTCTTATCTGAATTCCTGTCCAGTACCCTTTCCTCCAGGAAATGCACAGAATAAAGGCAATGTTTGCACTTTCTTTGCTGCTAGAGGTTAGCTGGGCACAGCAATAACCTCCTTACTCCAGTCTAAGGCTTTCAGTGAGGATTTTGGTAAACAAAATGATGCCTTTGTTTTTATGAACAATTATAGGATAAGGAAGGGAGGGAAAAGTCCCTTGAAAGGGACTCTGGCTGATCAGCAGTGCCTGGCCTTCCAATTGTCTGGTGGCTAAAATGTGCCCTTCTTAAAATCAGTTATTTATGGAGAAGAAAATATCTCCATAAGATGGGTGAGATGAAATTAAAATTACACATGAGGCCTTCTGCTGGGCCTGGCCATGCACCTGAGCTCCTGCTCACAGAGTCCTCTCCCATCTCTGTGCACCATCAGAGCAGTTTCCTTTTGGCCATTGCTTTGATCTTGAAAACAAGGACCTTTGCCTCTCTCCTTGAGATTTCTTACACTCTTTCCTATTTTAACCCCCCAAAATAAATGCAAACTTCAGCACTTGTGCTTCTGGGTGAGTCATCTTTGCTGATCAGTGAAGCTCTTCCATCTCCCAGAAGGGAAGTTTCATCTATCACTTCATAATGATTCTGGCTGAGTCCTGCAGGTCACACCATACCAAGAATTGGATTCAAGTCCTGAGACCTCTTCCTCTACCTGTTTAGTTTTACTAAATGTCTCCTAGGGAACGTGTTATAATTAGTTTTTGGGATGGCCAGAACATAAGCTGAATGCCACTCTAAGGGAAGCAGTGGGAGATAGAAACATTAAGCTTCTGTAAAGCAATCTGCAGAGTTTAGTGCGAGACAGAGGCTCTGTGTTTTGAAAGGTGAGCCTTCAGGGACTGTTTTCTATGTTGTTATCTTTCTCCTACAAATTCAGCTTATGGCACTTACATCCAGCTAGTCATCTCTTTTCCCCTGCAAGCTTATTATCTCGCTGATAAAAGGCCAGCACAGTATCTCTTTTCACTGGCTGTAGTGGATGGCCCCTTAAGGCTTGGTCCAGGAGTTATCTCCACAGCTAGTTTTCAAATTTTTCTAAACCCCATGCATTTCATTAATGACCCAATTGAAGTAAGCAATGAATGAAGTGCCTGTCTGTCCACAGTGTGTTACATGGACTCGGGATGGGCTGGAATTATTTACTTGCTCAAAGCGTTATTCACTGCATCCTTTGGGCTCCTATTAGGAGACTTTTCAGGATGCTAAATGCTTAAGTAGAAATCCTGGCATCACTTGAGCCAGGAGAATTTTGCCATTTAATTAATTACCCTGGGACTTTGCCCTTTGCCTCAATGGATTTCTCATCTCCCCTTTCTATTGACTTCACTACTCTACGAGCACCATTTTAGCCAGACATGATAGCATTACTTAGGCCTCTGCTTTGCAGCTCGCATAATCAATACATAATCCAGTCTCCAGAGAAATCAATGTATAATTCCTGTTGTTGTTGCAGAGACAGCTCGATCAATATCTCTGCTGATCACTGTGTCTGAGTACAGGAAAGTACCTTCTCAGTGGGCTTTCTAAAAAAGCTCATCTTTCCAGAGTTCAGTTCTGGGAAATTATCTGAGCGGCAGAACGGCAACTGTGTTACTCAGATAAATGCTTTCTAGTCAGAAATTATTTTAATAAACATTTGTTGGCCACTGAAGCCAGGCTGTAATGTAGTGGGATAGGGAATCTGAAAAATCACAGTGTTGCCTTGATTAGGAGTCCCTTTGCTGTGGTCTCAGGCAAAAAGGCTTTTTTCTCACGGTTTGCTCGAGTCCTGTTTCCTCATCCTTTACCCACTGTTTATAATACAAATGTTACTTAACTAAACACTTACTGAGGGCTTCTGTCTCTTGCAGTGGTGCCAAACTTGCAGGAGAGCCTGTGGAAACAGCATGGAGCCTACCCTGTCCTGATGGTGCTGCCCCAGAAATGGTCCTTGGGTGGTCCTGTGTTCTGTCCCTTAGACTCAGAAAGGGCTGCATTTGCAATGCCTTTGCTCACACTGGTAGAAGGTCTGGGCTGGAGTCTTTAACTCCACTGGTTTTGTGCTCATCAGAATTATTGAAGCTCTGCTTCCCTTTCCCTGTTTTTTTGGAGAGGTTACACTCCCCAGTGCACATGCCTCCTAACTGTTTGTCATTCTCCGTCAGGAAAAGCATTGGGATGCCTTGGTCATTGGGCAAAAGCCTCCTGGCTTCCCTGTGTTTGCTGGGATTGCTCTGACTTGACCCTTTGGAAAATGGAAACTCGTTTCCACTAATGGATGTCAACCACACATGTAAACCTGGCTTACATCTGCCTGTGAGGCAGGGCAGGCCCCCCAGCCTGCTCCAGCTCCTCTGGAGAACAGCCAGGCCATCCAAAAGGATCCTGCAAACAAAGACCAGATCTGCTCAGGATTATCTGGCAACAGGAAGGCTGTACTTGCCTGCCCTTGGCTAATGAATGTGCTAATTATAGTTTCCTCCTCCCTGTTTCAGGGGTCATCTTTTCCCTCTCCCTCTACATGCCCCTCATGACTTATATTCAGTTTGTATGGATTATCCAGTGGCCAGGGAAGTTAATTCTAAAAGACTTCCAGGTCCATTCAGCTTTCCCAGAAACAGCCCCTTCTGCCTGAAAATTTTGCTCACATGGGAAAAAAAGCATCAGCCTTTTCCAGCTGTCTGGAACACTGACTTGCAAAACATCCAGAAATCTGCAGGAGATGGCTTTTGTGTGTTTGCACAGAATGACATTAAAATAGATCTCTGGTGAGTCCAGCCTCTTGCATTCCCAGCACTCAGCCTTGGAGGCATCTGGATTGGAGAGATGAGATGACTCTTTCTGCCCACTGGCTGCGGGAAGCTTGGGGAGACTCTGAGTGTCTCAGCTTTTAGATGATTAAAGTGTGATGAGGTGAATTCCATGCTAGCTGTAATGCAGAATACATTAGATTACCTTGCATGCCGTACCCGCACAGATTTCTGTGCACAATTTCTCAATAGCTCAGGGGTCCTTTGAAGACCTGACCTCCACAGCCCTTCCATTCCCCCTATTTGCTGCAACTTTGCTGGTTGGTTCAATTTCAGATTCCTGAAACTAGAAGCATAATGGATCAACCAATGTCTCCCTGAGCTCAGGATTCCTTGTGCTAAACTCAGAAGCAGTAAGAGGCAACCCTTATGCTTGATCCCAACAAAGAAGAGAATGAAGAGGCACATGGTGAGAATGGAAGTTAATCATACCTTATTTCTCACCTGATTCCCTTGTAATAGGAAATTAGGATTCTGGAAAAACATCTGAAGACTTCAGCATCTGAGTAGCCTCACAAGAATGGGTCAGGCAAATTCAGATGAGATGCCTGAGGCTGACAACTTTGGCTGGGATGATGCAACTAGAAGAATCAGTTACCTGGTAGAGTGTGCTATTTTAACTTGGAACCAAGAATCACAAGGTTTTAAATTTCATGGGAAAAATATATATTTAATTTCCTTAAAATATTGCTAAATAAGTGTAAAAAAGTGAGAATCTTTTAAAAGTTTTTTTTTTCCCCAGATTGATTTAGAAATAATCAGCATATTTAAATTATGGGTATGTGACACTTCAAGCTATTCATGTTTATTATTTTTTTCCCAGTAATCCAACAGCACTGAAAAAAGTCATTTAACCTGCTTGCCAAGCTTTAGCTTGTATGCTAATTTATTATTTTTTAACCAAGTCAGACTCTGACCTGAGTCAAAAATCAAGCATGTAGCAAGTTTATTATCCTTGCACTGATGTTGTTTGTCCAACAAGCAAAAGTGAGGAACAGTGGAATATGCCACTGCAAACAGCGTGTCATTCCCTGCAATAAATGTCTTCCCTCTCAGCTCTTTGCAGATGGCTGTTACCATATGATTGCTAATGGATTGTGTGGTCCAGGTGATGTGGGAATGCCCTGTTTCCAGCAGTGATTTTGTTTGCCTTTCTGATGTTTCCAGTCTTTCTGTGAGTGGGCCACTGGTCCCTGCCTGATGTTTGTTTAATTCATTTCCTGATTCTTTTCAAGATCTTCCCGGACTCTCTTTTGGATTTTCATTTTTTTCATTCAGATGTGTCCTCAGGATTTTGACCTGCTAATGGAAAAAGATGAAGGCAAATTCCACAGAATCCCCCCTGCAAGTGATGGCAAAACAGCCCTTGAGTGGAGCTCGGTGTGGATCAGGCTTCAGCTTGCAGTGGAAGGGTTACTCCTGTTTCCAGCCTTCCAGGAGTGAACTCAAGCAGGGATCTGTTTGTTTTCCTGCAGGAAAGCCATTCAGTATGTTGAGGTTGTAAATGAGTGTTTATATGTTTAGGGGTTGTTGTTTTGGTTTTTGGGTCTTTTTTTTTAATGGAACAAGTGACATTTGGTTTACCAGAGGAAGCCAAGCTATGACTATTGCAACATAAGGTTGCTTGCTAATGTTTAGGCTATCAATCAGTGTAGGAGGATGTTAAAAGGTAGGAAGGTCCTGATAAGAGGCTGGACACTGGATGTTATCCAAACCTATTAAGCACATGTGACAAGAACAAAAAAAACTTCCTGAGAAGAGAAGCTTTCAAAATTGTCCTGTCATGTTTGCTGCTAGTGATAGTGGGAATACATTGTTCTCCCAAAAAGCTTTATCGAATATCTGAGTGCTTGTAGCAGTGCTCTGTAGCCATGGCTCCATTGGGTTGCTAACAGAAGTAGTTCTGTGACACTCCAAAGGATTATGAGCAGCCTCACTGTGGTTGATATAAACCTTCTCTTCTCTGTTCCTTAAGCTGCCCTCCTCATCCTGCTGACAGCTACAGCTACAGGTTATTTCATCTGTTTTCATCCTTTAATCCGAGTGCAAAATGCTTTCAAGGCAGAAAAAGGGCAACAACAAGTAAAACAAAACTTTCCCTTCCCCTGCTTTAAAAGCAAGTTTATTTAAAACAATTTTAGCTGGCTGGTTTATGAGCACCCCTCCAATAAACCTATTGTCTACAGACAGGAGAAAAAATATGTTTCTTTAGTAAAGGAACCTCTACAAGCATGTTTCTAAAGAATAATTTTAAAAGTATGGGTAGGGAAGGACTAGAGTTTGAAGATCCAGAAAAATATCCTGCCAAGCACTTCTTGTGAAGCCAAATTTTTCACTAATTGAAGTCAAAAGCATATCTTCTGTGCTGACCAGTTTAGATTCTTAAAATAAGTGTACCAGAAACCCCGTAGCTGGTTGGGATTGCGGTGAGTGTTTCTGCTTAATTGAAGAGTATAAAGTCTGCAGCTGATTCATTGGACTTGCAAAAGGAGATGATGAAGCAACTAAATTTTGTCTCATGGGACAATTTGTTATTTCAAAATGACTTTCTATGGGACTTTGGGTGTATAAGCTCTGGTCACCAATAGGAGCCAGGAAGAATTTTCTCTTTCTTGAGCCTAGGCAGTCTTTCCCTTTGTTGCTCCGAAACTCCTGTTGTGGTTATGCCCCCAGATTTCTCTGAATCAAAGAAGTCAACATTCCAAGGAAACCACACTTTGGACTGAGAAGCTTTATGTAGCAAACATGTTGACTCACACCATTTGCATGGCAGTTCCTTGTTTGCCGCTATGGGGAGCAGAAATGCGGTTTCTAGAAAGGAGCAGCTGCAGAAATGTCTACTGAGAAGAGGAAAAACAAGGTGTAGCCAGATAGCAGGCCCTGTTGCTGACTGACAGGAGAGCCAAAAAATAATTCATATTCCTATGCATTTGTCAGAAAGCAAACCTCAGAGGCTGCTGTTTTTCCAAGGAAGGGCACAGTTCTAGACTGCAGCTTGTATCCCAGCACTAAAGAGGAAGAATGCTGGGAACCCAGGGAGGAAACTTGTCCTTTTTCTGCTGCTGGCTTTGCTGAGGCATGAGAGGTACCCCAAGGAGTCCAGGGCAAGTGAGGGAGCCTGAAGCCACTTCAGATCTACCACAAGATCTACTTTATGTAGTATTAGTACAGCCTCTCCAGGCTAGATAGAACTTGCTCAGCTGCTTGCTGAGGGCTCTGTTGTCTCCAGTCATTGTATTTTTCTGTGTGTCAACATGTGTTTTGATAGTTCAGTAGCATGTGAGGGAAAACAGATTTGTCATGACTCCAGATCAGCTTGCAGCTACAAAACAAACCCCAGAGCTGACAGGCACTACTGATTTGTTTCACTCAGATACAGCAAGTGATCCTACTATGGATATTGGGGTTGGGCTCAGTATTTTCCCTGCCATTGACCCTCTCTGTAATCCTGGATGAACTATTTCATATCTTGGGCCCCTGCTCCCAGTCCCAGGGCTGGGGAGATTGGTTTGCTTTGGAAGCTCTGGCTCTCATGACGTGGCACTATGTGCCCCCATTCTTAGGTGTCACATCTACACACTGTTGTAATAGATAAATTGCTGCCTTCCATGCTCCCCATCCACCTTGCTGCAAATTCCTACATCTGTCATCTCAAAGCAAATATCCTGGAATTATGAAGCCTTTTGCTTTACTGGTTCGCCTCATACAGACCCAAATGACTGTGGCAGGGGAAAAGAAAAAAGTGAAAAGAAAATGCAGAAGTTGATTAGTTAAAGTGTTGCAGCTGCTCCTGATGTAGAATTGGCTGTTTACTGCACATCCAGCTCAAACTGAACAGATAAGATCAGACACGGGGAAAGGCAAAAAAATGTTCCAACATTTCTGTGCGTAACACCAAGAGGCATCAGGAGACTGCGTGTGCTGTGACAGTGCTGGGATCCTTTCCCTCACCAGGAATGCCCAACCTTGATTTCTCAAAACTGAAATACAACCAAGACGTTCCATCTCCTCATCCGCTGCTCTCCTCTGAATTTCTTGATGGGACTCGGTGATCTTAAAGGTCTTCCCCTGTCAGCCCCTTCACACTTTCCCTCAGTCAGTCCTTGGCTGCATGGTTGGAACTTCCCTGGCTGCGGCTTAGGCTGCTGGATGAAGCCAGAATTTCCAGGTTTTTGTGTATGAACTCTTCTTGTCTGATCATGCATCATCTCACACAAAAAATTCATTTTAGACTGTTTCTGTCATAATTTTGAGGTCTCTACTAGTAGCAAATCTGTGTGGAGATTTTCAAACAGATTATATGTGGAACATTGCTGTCAACATCTGAAAATACACATATCATGAAGACAAATGCTTGGAAGCAGAGGCAGCTCAAGAAAAGTTACAGCTTGAACTTTTGTCCATTGACTGAAATGTTTTTAATTGTTTTAAGCCAGTTTGTTGTGGAATGTTTTCATAACCTGAAACATAACATATGCTGCACGTTATTTATTTTACGCAAGTGACTTCTAAAATAGCTCATCATGTTTCAGTATCAGCTGCATGCCTGATACTTGCCAGGAAAGCAGTTGTGTTTGTGACAGAAGTTTGCATGAGGTCTATTCAATCTAAAGAGTGTGGAATCTTTCTGGTTCATATAGTTTCTGTAGTGATGAACAGTTGTGCTGTAAGACACCCTGATGACTCACATCCACTGGCAGGAGCTGGTATGAAATGAAAGCCTGTACTTCTAGGTTTCTATTCTTTATTCACTAATTGCAAGAGACAATTGGACTGATTTGAGGAATCAGAGCATCTCTAGCTTTCATTTATCTCAGTGCAACTTCTTTGATTTCAGTCACAGGTGATGATCAAATCTTCTGCAAAACACATCTCTTAACCTCCTGTTCACTGTTCTGTAAAATATTGTGAGATTGCCACCTAGCTCATGAAGACTTAATCCTGCAATGAAGCTTTAATATTCTGAGGTTCTTAGATGAAAGTCATTGTGCAAAGGTGAAGAATTACCTCTGAACCATGGACCTGCTCTGTTTCTTACAAAGTCAGCCTGGCCAAACTCAATGCTTTCCCTTTTTCTGGTCTGAAGTTCAGGGATCTGCAAGCCATGTCATTTATTTTTTTTAGGAGACAGTGATGATTGAGACAAGTCTTTGAAGCAGGATTGTTAATTTGCAAGGAAGATTCTTATTCCTTTACTCAGAGCTACAGGTTTCCTTTGGTGAGCACTCAGCAAACAAACTCCCTTCTTCGTCTGTTCTCATGGTCATGCCATGTGCCTGTGCTTGATGAAGCCCAGTGTTTTGCAAAATCATTGGTACAAAGGACTGGGAAAGGGCTCAAGAGCCTCTTGCATTGAACAGAGATCAAATACACTTAGATGATCAACAGATGTCTGAGTGCCCTTGGAGGTCTTTCAGACCTCTGAGAACAGATTCCACAATATTCATAGGCCTGTTCTTCTGCTTCCCTGTGTGAAAAATTAGAATAAAAAGCCTTCATATCCAATTAAGTGGATTTCTTCACATCATTCCCCCAGAGCAGAGCAGAATATGCAGAATAATTGATCCCTGCCCTTTTTATTAAAAACATTTCTATATTAAAAGACCTTTATCAAGTTTCACCCTTGCTTTTCCAGACTAAACAGATCTAGTTCTTCAATGCTTTCCTCTGGGCTTTTTTCCTCAAGCATGTTTCCCAACACTCCAGGTACTTGAAGCTCTTTCAGCTCTCTATGAGTTTCTCAAATGGTGGTGACCCCAGCTGGATATGTCTTTAGCTGGAGCCTCAACTCATCCCTCTCAGTCCACTTTGTCATTTGGGCACTTTTCCCATGGAAACAGCAGCGTTACACACAATGAACCAGCTCTGCCCAGGCAGGTTTGTGGTGTGTGTGCATCTGCACTGGGCTCTGGGGGTAACTGGGGACACCTGCTTCTCACCTCACCCCAGTTCCAGAAGTGTGAACCCCAGCTGCTGGGCTGCCAGGAAGATGCTTCTGTTCCTTGAAAGTGCCAAATTCTGCTTGCTGGCTGCCTGCTTTCACTCCCACAGGCTTGGAGGCAGCATGTGTAGCACACCACATCTTGACCGAGGTCATGCACAGTAAACATTTGGAAATTATCTCATAAGAAAAGGTGGAACAAATAACACATCTTCATGGAAAAGTAAAAGAGAACATCTTCTGAATGCCTCCCTTGGCACTGCCAGCACTTCAGCTTGTTTGATAAAGAATTTGATTTCCTGATAGATGAACAAAATGGTCGCATGTCCCCCACACAGTTGCAGGGGAAACACTGAGATATGTTGTGAGTCCCATGGCAAACATGTAGAGATGACTTTAGGAGAAGGGTTTTTTGATGGCTGTCCTGTTCAGTGAACTCAGCAAAGACTGGGTCTTGGAGGTCTGAGTGAAATTGCCTGTAGCAAAACTTACAGAGCTGTCAGAAAAGGAGAGGCCACGTTTTAAAGAGTAGCAATGCAACATGACATTCAAAATAACAGATAATGGGGACTCACACAGCCTGGGAGCTTCCATCTGATCTGAACCAGACTTTGCTGCTCCTCAGTGCTTCAGAGGGTTGCCAGGCCATGGGCAGCACCAGACACTGCTGCTGGACAGGACTCTGCTGGCATCCAGACTCTGTGGATGTGAACAAAACTAACCCTGAGCAAGTGTGAGACATATTAGCTGTTGTTGTGCCATTTACAGAAAGGGAAGAGCATCTGAGAGGAACTCTCTTGTCTTATAAAGACAGAAAAAAAGAATTTAAAAATGGAGACTTTTCTCAGGGTGGGCTAATGGCACTCAGAAGTAACTGAATATCCATTTCTTGTTTCTTATATAACCACTAACACAATTCCTAGTTGCATTCTTTTCTTAAAAATTAAATGGGAGAGTATCATAAAACTGAGCTATTGCTATGCCAGGAAAATATTTGTATAAAGGTTTTCAGTTTCTGGCCATAAAAGAGAAGGTACAGGAGGCAGAGATTTTGGTTAAAACCTGCTAAAAGTAGTGCGGACTTTTGGACTATTAAAATGTCTGATCAATAAGGATAAAGTGATGAGAGAAATTGTTGTTGTAGGATCAACTTAAGCACATCTTGTGCTGCCATGAATCTGGTTTCAGTTCCATCAGCTTTACCCAAGAGTTAATCAGTTGATTTGACTGGCATAATTTCTGATTCATTATTGTAAGTGAGATCAAGAATCCCTTTCTTTGCCTTCAGGAAACAGAATAGCCATTGGGGGAAATATGGAATTATACTTTTTATAACTCCCCAGTGTTTTGTTTTGAATGCAAGAAAGTGTAACTGGTTTCTGCAGGTGTTTCTGAGGAGTTAGCAGAATACTCTTTGTCACAAGCTCAGATGAAATGGTCTTAATCATGGTGTATGGCTCTCCTAGCTGCCACAGGACATTTAATATGTTGGAAAAGGTGTCTCTGTTCCCTTGTAAAAGCCAAATTTGCTTTTACAGCCATTGCCCATAATGCAGCAGGAGAATGGTGTTAATAACCATTTCACTGTGGCTGCAGAAATCTTCTGCACCCCTCCAGGGAAGAGGCAACTTTTTCATCTGTAAATGGCCAGAGTGTTACCTTTGGAAGCTTCCACTCTGGGAGTCCCAAAGCTTCCTTGCATGCACAACCTGTGCTACCTAATGGTTCTCCAGGGGAGCAAAAGTAGGTTGGTGGATTGGGTTTTGGTTTGTAATTGTTTCTGACTTTGTTTGAACTCCTGAAGGCTGTGGGTATGCACTGTATTCACAGAGGGAAAATGGCACCGTGGCTGTTTGATGGGAGCAGTGGGAACTGTGAAGTCTCCAGGAGGTTCTCAGGATCATACAAAGGCTCCCTGGAACTGCAGCAGAGTTGGAAAGGGTTGGGGATGCTCCTCCCAGGCATGTGGTGCCCTGAACTCTGTGAAGGGCTTTAGAATGACACAAAATGTTTTGCTGGGTCTACAGAAGCTTTGGAAATCATCAGCCTTTGGAAAAAAAATAAACAACCCCCCCCCCAACTTTGTTCCTTGTTATAGAAAATGGAGTGGTTTAGGGAAGTGTCCACACTGCACTCGAAGGCTTTAGTCCATGCACAGGATTTCAGTGTGTTCATGACTTTGCCTACCTTGGTAATGTTACCTTGCTCCCAGTTTGTGCAGAGGAAGTAAAGACTCAGAGGTCAGCAATGAGTGGTTTTGAAAAACCGAGTGGTGACTGTATCTCCCACAAATTTGGAGAGAGGAATCACAGTTTGTGTCATTTTAAAATAATTCCCACATTGTCTTAGTTACTATTTCTTTTGCCCATTCTTCCCCCGCTTTTACTACAAGAATTTCATTTCCTCTTTATAAATAAGAGTTAGCTGATGCTTATAATTTATTTCTTTTTAATGTACTTTGATCTCAGACAAAGTTTGAGGGAATTTGTGCTCTAGTAATGTGTCATGGGCATAATCTTGAACACTAACCTCAAGGCAGTTTACCTTCCACTGGGAAATGAATTCCCAATGGGAGATGAAGTTGCCTGGCATGAGTAAGAATCAGGTCACTTGGTCTAAATGACTAATTATGCAGTTTAGTACTTAGCTCTTGGATTCCAGTTTTGACCTCTAAATGCAGAACAAGTTCCAGATGTAGTCAGTAGTAACTTCAGTTAGAGGCCCTGGAATGGATTTTACTGAAATGCTGCTCCATTCACATCAAAAGACACTCCTGGTCCACAGCAGTCCCAAAACTGTGGAGTTCAGGGTTGTTTCTGTTTTCTGTAAATCAGAGAAATTATCATCTTGAACCAGGGCTTGGACCACTGGATTCACACAGCCACCTACCAACTTTGGGCTACCAGTGAGCATGTGTGTGCAAATGTGTATCCACTGAGTATGTCAATTGTACATTAAAGGTATTAATTCATCTGATTTCTAGCCAAAACCAGCTGAAATATTGCTAATCATTAGGCTTTTGTTCATATCTGAATATTGCTTTTAAAGTCTTTGGTTTAATCTGCTTCCCTGTCTTTTCCCCCACTAGTGTTGTAGGACTGGAATACAGGAATTCTGAGGTTTTTTCCATATTTTTTTCATTGCTTCCCTCTTGCCTCTACTTACTCTCTTGAACTAAAACTGGGACATACATTTTGTTGTGGGCACGTATATTTACCTCAGTGGTCAATCAAGCTGAGAAAATCTGGCTTTGTCTCAGTCTCTGTCTTTTAGATAACATGAGGGGCTTATCTATCTCTCAAGAAACTGTGAGACTTCTTAATTATCAGTAATCTACTCTCATCTGTGATTAAAAGTGGGTGTTCCCTAGATATCCTTTGCTGAGGAAATGGAGGAATATATTGAAGAAAAGGAAGAATATATTGAGGAAATGAGGAAATATTTCAGCAAAAAAAGAGGTGTCCCCAGCAGGTTCTGCAGATTGTCTGTCAAGGCAGAGCAGTGAGAGTGCATTGCACAGCATGCACAGACAGTTCTGTAAACCATGTTCCTATTTAAAAACATTCAAGTGGAACAAACTTACTTTTTCATGTCACAACCAGGATCATATTCACATTTCAGCAGTGGGAAGGAAAAGATAAAAGACTTAATTCAGCTTTCAGTATGCTGGAGATTTTCTGTGGCTCCACCTCTGCCCCTTCCTCTGTCCTCATTCCCAGTGTTTTTGAACTCTGCCCTGCCTGTAATGCATTTCAGTGCTTGCCAAGATATCTCTGACTAGGGGTGAGTTAATGAGAACATCTGGCCAGGAATGAAGGGTGATGCTCTGTGACCCACCCACTCAGCACATCTGGTGGCAGTGGGCATGGATGGGGGACCTTACTGAGCATTAAAGCTCCTGTAAGGAAAGAGGATTTTATCATCTATGGCTGGGTTTATTGAAAATACCCAAATCCAATTGGTTATATAAAGGGACTTTCATGTAATTGGGAGAAATGCCTATAAATAGGTGCACACACACGCACAAATATACACTTTGTAATATAATTACGGTATACAGTCAATGTGTAAGAATGTGGACTGCCTAAAAAAACTGTCTTTTTAGATAATTAGTCCCAAAAGTCTTAAACTGGTTAACCATCAAGGCGTATTGCAAGAGACCTCTCTTTGGTAAGGGCTTTTTGCAGGGTTGAATATACATTTTCTCCAAAGGGAGGGGAGGATGAAAAGAGTTTATGTGGTTGGTTGGCAAAGTTCCTTCTTGAAATTATTATTTTAAAGCTGCTGAATTAATTTTGTCTTTCTAAGGATGAACTAAGGTGTCTAGATACTTTTGTAAACATCTTTTTTTATATATATAGATGTTGATCTATAGCAATAAGTACCAATGCTCTGCTCTTGATTTGCTTTTCTGGTTAAAAAAAAAAAAAAAAAAAAAAAAAAAAAGATTGATTTTTCAGACAGCACAATGAATCACCCATGAAGTGAAAACACTGGGCAAATTCTCTTTTGTTTAATAGAATGGCCTGTACACAGTTCAGGCCAGCACATTTTTCATGGGATGCAAGGGAGCAGTTCAAAGAATTGGCAAGGAGTGGGTCCTGCATATTCATGAGGCTGGGCAAGGAGGTGAAGGTACAGGAGAAGGCAGAAAAGCAATGTGAGGATAGAGTGGAATGTGGAGCGAGTTGCCACGGTATCCTATTTTACTGCTCTTTGACGTAAAGCTCCTTTGCTTTTACACAACCGCTGGAATTGAATGGAAGCAGCTCAGGGGCATAAATAATGAATGTGCCTCTCACACGTTAAGAGAGGAGAATCTGCACCTCGTCAGGGTGTTAATGTGCCCTTCTCTTCTCTCCCCAGTCTCCAGCCTATGTTCCCGAAGTCAGTCAAGAACTTATCCAACAGACAGCGGAGAAACTCGAAAACAGCCCCTGCAAAGAGCTGTTCTCTCCCTGTACAAAGTAAGTATAACACGACACCCGAAGATCACAGGGCTGCAGCCAGCAGCTTGTCAGGAAATGTGTCAGGTAGAGAGAGACACTTCAGTCTGAACCTGAGGCAGGTATCTTTGCTCACAGTCCTAGAGGCAGAGCTGACAAGTGGTGAAGTCATTTCATCTGAACAGAATATAATAAATATTTCCATGCCATTATATACGCTACACACAGGCACTTACTGTTTCAGGTATTTGACTGAGTGTTCTAGCCAAGTAAACCAGCCGTGGATTTCATGCTGTGTGAAAAGAGCTACAATGATAATGTATCCAAAGAAAACATCTCTGTTTCAAAGTGAATAAAAATTAAGTGGCTATACAGTCCATTTAGACAGAGGAATGTGCAAACTTGCTCGGCATGGCTTTTCCAGAAAATCTTCACCAGGAGAACGGGGCTTTTTTAATGCTTTCTGTCTGTCTGTGGCCTTCAAACGAACGTGCATTATTTCACCCTTTGTCTGGGAAAAGGCTTATCAGTTTCTGCAGCGATTTGTGCCATTATGTGCTAAAGCTCCAGGTATGCAATCTGCCTCTGCAAACCCTGCCCCGTCCACGCCAGTAGATCATAAACCAATAAAAATATGAAAAGGAGGGATCATGGCACGCGGGCCCATGCGGTTTCTGGCCGAGCGCCGTTTGTTTTCCCTGGGTGATGTAATGGGGATTTGTAAAATTTGCTCCGCTGTCATTCATTGTTTTGACTCATTTCATTGACCTTTTCTGGTTCCAGTTATTCTTTGCGTTGGTAGGACTTGTGGGTTATTTCTGGCCTTCTCTTAGAGCACAGGCAGTTTCCTTGCATTGGCCTGGTGTCCTGTAGAGATGCTCTGTAGCTCACACCAGTTGTGGGTGCCAGTCCCAGTGACAAAGGCAGAGCTGTGCTCCACACAAACCCCCCTGGTGCCTGTTTCCAGTACTCAAATCGGTTTGAAAGCTGACAGCTCCCTCTAAAATGCACTTTGTTGTTGCCAAAGAGGGGAACTAAAAAGCAAACAACTGCTGAAAGGCAGCTATTGTTCTTTTAAAATACGTGCAGCTTTTAATTAACTGAATGGAAAGGGCGAACGTTGGACACCACTTAATGCAGGCTCCTTCCTTCATCCCGGCTGAACTCAGGAATGAGCCAGGTTTAGGACCGTGTTAATAAATATGCTGATCATTTCACACGGACTAAAATGAGGTCAAAAGGAAGTTTTAAGAACTTGCTGTTGGTATTTACTGGTACTGAATGATGTTAATTTTGGAAGGGTTCACAGTCAGACCAGAAAAGGGAGGCAGACATACAAATATGAAGCCTGCTGTCATGTAGGAGCAGGGATGGGATGAGTTTCATTCACATCTTCATAGATAAAAATCAGTCTGCAAGAAAAATGTGTGTATAACTTAACTCCTGTTTTTACCTTTAATATTTTGACTGTCTGCTCATGCCCTCCTCCAACTTCACCTAGAATTCTGGTGTTAAATTTGGACATTTGTTAAAGCAAATTAAGACTTACTTTTTATTTTATTTTGTCATCTTTAATCTATCAGGGGAAAGTGTTATGATCTATGTCCAGTCAGAGCTAATGAAGACAGCAACAGTTTGGCTTGTGCATACTGAACATGTGCAATTACCTGCCTTCTCCAAACTGATGGTGCAAGAATTACAAAAAAAAAACCCCAAACGAACAAACAAACAAACAAAAAAAAACCAGCTGAGAAATTCCAAGAATACTAGCTCATGAACAGGGAGGAACTAAACTGAGGAGACACATTACTCATGGTGACTTGTTTGCTCAGAGAACTGCCCCAGGGTAAGACATAGACTATCCATCCCCAGACTAGAGCAGTCATTCAGAGGATTTCCTCCCTCCAGCAAGATCTGGAAATGTGTCTGTATGCACCCAGACAGAAATGCACATTTCCTTAGGCACTTCTCACCCAAACCCAACTTCTGTCCTGCCAATGCAGCCAGCACAGGTGGATGCAGGAGCCCCAGTAAGGAAAGCAAGAACCAACACCAGCAGCTGCTAAACATGACCACCTTCATTTTAGACAGTTCTCAGCTCAGCCCATGTTTCCTTAGTTCCAAACCTTGGCCTTTCTGATGGGATGCCTGATGTTCTCTGGCTGTTTGCTGCCTGTCACAAGCAACAGACTTTCCTCTCTCATTTGCAGACTGACCTTTTTATTCTTTTATTCCTTTCATTGTGCAAAAGACTGCATCCACTGTGTGAGCCCCAGAATTCTTTTCTTGATCCAGAAGCAAATCCACATCCCTGTTCAGACTCTTCCTTCCTCTGTTTTATTTTACAAAGCACATAGCTGTTTGGAAATCCCCTTTGACTTCAGTCATATGTGCTAATTCTTCTATATAGCAAGAATTGAAACAGATCTTTTTGCTCAAAATGATACCTTTGATGGTCTCTCGTTGATAGAAATAGGCTTCAGCCAGAAATTTTCTGTCCAGATATAAACATCCCTCAAAGTTTAGGAGCTGAGTTCATGAGAATGTTGTTTCAGTTTACTAACAGAAGCAAAGACATTCAGTCTGGTGGCTAACAACCTCTGTAAAAGTCCATTAAAGCCAGTGGGAGTTGCCCTGATAATTTTCAGCAAGCATCACCAGTATTCAGTTTGTATGAGGCCTTCTGTTATGAAATACATCAAACACATCACTTTGTTTCTATATTGAAACAGCGAGCAAAATAAAGTACAAAATAAAGTACCATTTCAATTAGAAATAACATAATCCTACTGTAAAAGAAGTCTGGATTTTTCTCCTCTTGTTTTGTTTCTCTTTTGTTCAAAGTTCAGGATTATAAAATGCTTATATATCCTTTTCATCTGAGATAGATCTGTCCTTGACCACCTCAGTGGGGAACCATTCCAAGAGTACCTAAACAGCATGTACTTTGACAGGTTTCTCCAGTGGAAGTGGTTGGAAAGGTAAGTGTCACAAGATTTTTTTTTTAAATAAAAATAAATAAAAATGTTTCTTTTTACTTTCCATGCAAAGTCTGTAGAATTTGCTCAAGATCTGACAGTTGAGATAATGTTTGCTGCTACAGCTCAAGTGTTAGACCATTTAGTGGTCTTAGGTACATTAAGCATATGAGGTATGATTAATGTACATTCAGCAACTTCAGCTGTCTTTCTGTTTAGCTACCCTCTGAATGTGGTGACTTTTTGTCTGGACCAGTTGTCACTGTTGTTAAATCACTCTAAAGAGAGAAAAAATGTGATGTATAGGCCCTCTCACTGTATTTATTGCCTGGACATTCCTGAGCATGTTTAATAACCAGGCAGCCTTCGTGGGTATTAATTTGCAAGGAAAAGGGCTTGTGCCTTTCCCTTGTCAGGGAGTGCTGTAGCAGACGGTCACTGCTGGGTGACAGTGACCTTGAGCTGGGAGAAGCCCCATTTTCCACAAATGGAATTAATTACGGCGGATGAGTTAGGGCCGGATCCATGAGCGGTGTGTGTCAGCAGGACGCCTCCAGATCAAAGGAGCTGTGCCAGTTCCTCTCCCTGGAAAGCTGCAAAGCTGCTGCTCAAGAGGGGTGGGCAGAGGGAAGAGCCATTCCATGCCAAGACATGCTCCACATGCCATCTTTACTGAGCCCAGCATTTGCTCTTCCATTTCAATTAAAAAAACATCGAGTGATTCATCTCTAGCCAGGCTATTTCCTATCTATTTTCACATTAGGGATAAGGAATTTTCTGCAATGCTTTGAGGATTTTTTTTTTTCCATTCCCCCAACAAGTGTGACAAGCTATTGGATATGGCTGGCTTGAGAAGCTGGGAGAATTGTTTTCAGGATTAGCAAAGAGATGTTAGTAGCATGGAATGATCAACAGCTCCTTCTGACAGCTTGCTGGCTCCAAAGGAGCAGTCACCGAGTCCATTTATTCCAGGGACATTGCTGAACATGTAGTTATCACTACTAATTGTTGCTTTTAACCCCAAAAGCATTTGCAGCAGCCTTGTGGAATACTGAAAATAACATATTTCCCTCTCCTAGTTTTGACTGTCTGCATGCCATCCTTCCCCTGCTTTGGAAAACAATAATGGGCATTAATGAAAGGATTCACTTCAGCATTTATTCTTCATTGTCATCAACCTCATCATCCCTGTGGTGGGAACAGCCACGTTACTGTGCTCCCTCTGCCGGCTGGCTGCCTGCCAGAGGGGAGCAAGGATGGCAGGAATATTCCTATCCACTGCTGGGATCCTTCTAAAACTTCCATGATGGATGCAAGATGGGATCTCGCTGAACCTAGAATCCTTCTTCTATCATGTTGTAAAACTTTTACAGTAGCAAAGTAAAAGTTGGATGTAGAGCTGGAGCCACTCTGGTGCAGCAGATTTTGCGGGAAGCCTGGGAGATTGTATAGGGATGTGTCAAGTGAGAGGGAGCACTCTGCCCTCAGGGACAGACTTGTTTAACCTTAATTTAGCTTTTGCTCCCTTCTTGCCCGTGATGCTCTCCTAGAAAGCAGGTAGCCTAGAGGGAATGGACTGGCTTGGATTTTGTCTTCCTGCTCTCCCAGCCTGCAAATGTCACATAAATGCACCTCTCCTGCTCCCAGCATTGTTTCTGCCTTTGATTCATACAAGTTTCATGTTTTGTTTAACACAAAAGAAGTATTTTTCTGATGGTTTGAATTTTGGATCTCTTTTTCTCATCTTGCTGGCCAAGTAAAGCAATGTGTTAGCCCATCCTGTATGTCATGGGAATTAATATCTTACTGGAAGATCTCAGGCTTCCTCTTTGCTTAACAAAGGCCAAAGCTGTATAATGGAGATTCAGAACCCTCCTTGGTCCTAGGATGCTAGCAGAAATTATACTGATGACTCACTAATGTGTTGTATTTTATTACAGCTTAATATGTTGGAATTGAAAAGTTCAAGCCATACATAGTATTGAAGTAATGTAATTACATAATTATATATTATATTATATAATATAATTACCTTGAAATAATGAGATTATATCATATTTATCTATTTTGCTTTTCAAAAGTATGCCCTGAAATAAATAAATCACAGAGAGTGCATTAAACATAGTGTGGTGGGGGGTTTATTTATTTCTTTCCTTTTCTTCCAGGCAACCAGTAACAAAAAACACGTTTCGGCAGTACAGGGTACTGGGGAAAGGCGGCTTTGGGGAGGTGAGTAATTCTGAAACTTTCTCAGAATTTTAAAGAGTGTTTAAAGAGTGTTTTTTACTCTTTAGACACTGCAGGTACAGGAGCATGATGTGACAGAAGCTGATTTTCATTAATTGCTGACCGTTCTATTTAACCTCTCATGACACTGTGTTCTCAAAAGGACACTTTGGAGAGTTATTTTGTGTTCGGCTGTTGCATTCCCGGTGGAATTGGGGTCACACTCTTATTTGTATTTTCCTGATGTCTGGAGGTGGCAGCAGAGGCAGGGGAGGTGCAGACGGAGAGATTACAATCCGCACAGACAAAAGGAGGTGGGAGAGGAAGCGGGCGGGGGAAAGTGAAATAATTAAACCAATATTCCGCAGCAGGTTTGGAAACAGTAGTCAGTCCCCCAGCTGCCCCCGCCTCGCTAAGCCGCCGTCTCTGGCCTTAAAAGGACTAAATCGGAGGAGATGGTGAGGAGTAAAGTGCAGCCCAGACACGGCGTTTGCTTCGAATTACCCGGCAATTGTTCTGCTCAATTCGCAGGTCTGCGCCTGCCAAGTGCGAGCCACGGGGAAGATGTACGCCTGCAAGAGATTAGAGAAGAAGAGGATAAAGAAGAGGAAAGGCGAATCCATGGCACTCAATGAGAAGCAGATTTTAGAAAAAGTCAATAGTCAGTTTGTAGTGAGTATTGAAGTCCGTGGTTCCCCGCTCACCTGCTGAGCACTGTTCTGGTTGAATCCAGTGCCTCCTCCATCTCCTGCTCCTGGAAAGATGCCAGAAGCTGAATCCCTGTGCTTTGCACCTTAGCCCTGCTGCAGGTACCTTTGCCGAGTCTCATTTCAGTCTCTGGTCCCTGAGAAATGCAGCAGTCAAGGGGCCCATGCCTGCCATGGGAACATGATGTGTTGTACAGCCTTGGCTGCATCACAGCTGCATCAGGATGAGCTATTCTTACCCAGCAAGATTACCTGAATTCCAGGGTGTGGGAGAGAGGTGCTTGGAGGAGACTGAAGGAGATTCACCCCAGACAGACCAGATGAGATTGGCTTGTAGAAGCATCTAAGCAGTGAGGTGGAGCAGGTCAGCCTGATGCAGGGCTCTCCTGAGTCACACCAGCTCTTGTGCATCCTTTAAAACTTGCTTACATTAAAAAAAATTAAAAAAAAAAAAAAAAGGTTTTACCTCAGTATCTGTCATGTTCTTTATGCTTATTTCAGGAAACACTATGTATACAACAGATGCAAGGTGTTTGCTTACATGTTGCTTGCTTCTGCCAGAGGATGGCACATATTTAAAAGTGACGGTTACATTTTGGCTGGTCTGATTTCAGCTTGGGCACCCACCAGAGCGTCTCAGAGAGGATGCTGACCTTCATGTCTCTGTGATGGTCCATTTGACCACCCCAAGAATGGGATATCTGGGTCTTCCAGGGAACTCACTGAGATGCAAAACAGTGCAGCAGGAGGTGTAGATTCCCTTGGTTATTAAGATTTCTCATACATGGGAAAATAGGCCTGGAAATTAGTATGTTTGTCCAGCCTCTGAATCCATCTGAGCCGTGAGGGTTTCTGGTGATAAACAGGCTGGATTCCACAAATTAATCTGTAGAATCCTAACGTCTGATTTTTCTGTACTTTTAAAATATATGTTTGCCATTGTAAGAAATCCCATACCAAATTCAATGTATTTTTTCCATTTTCTGGGGAAAATCTGCTAGCTCTTCCATCTTAGCAGCCATCTGAGCTATCACAACTGTGCTGCAAATGTTTTTCTAGGTCAATTTAGCCTATGCCTACGAAACAAAGGACGCACTGTGTTTAGTTCTGACCATAATGAACGGAGGTGACCTGAAGTTTCATATCTACAACATGGGAAACCCAGGCTTCGAGGAGGAAAGAGCTTTGTTTTATGCAGCAGAGATTCTTTGTGGCTTGGAAGACCTGCACAGAGAAAATACTGTGTACAGGTAAGCACTCTCTAGAGTCTTAAGATCTCTTTTCTGGGTAGGAAAGAATTGTCTGCTTCCTCCCTTCTTATTGTGGTGCTGTACAGCTGAAATGCCTGTGTGCTTTGACTGAAATTTCACAGAGCCCTGTATAAATACAGCATGGAAGGAAGCACTTGTTTCCCTAAATACATCCTGTCTAAATTATCCAGAACTAGCACAAAGCTCCCTAAACCCTACCTCAGCATGCACTGGGTGACATAAGAAAATGGTGGAAGTTCCTTTAAAGGGATTTCATTAAGGAATCGAGTTCCTAGTTGGGATAAAATGGAGATCATTCCATGCAAGGCTCTATTTTAATTAGGTTATATTGCACGAGGAGCTGCAGCACGTCAGATGTTGCAAAACTTCTATTGCAGAGGGTGTGCAATCCCAAGAGGGTGTCTGAGACAGAGGGCATGGATCTCCACTGGTGTGAGTGTGATTAGCTAGATGGGATCATGGTGATCCTGGCATGCCAGCCATGGAAGGGGGCCCATTCCCAGCCACACAACAGAGGCATCCTGCTGGCAGCATCCCACCATCCCTGGGTGCAGCCAACGGGCACAGCACTGCCCGGCGCCGCCGCTTCCAGGAGGGCAGATCCCAAGTTCTCAGCTTCCACTTTGGCTTGCAGCTCTACACAAGCACTTTTCCAGGGCAGGCTGGATAAGCAAGCAGATTGCAGACAGAGTTCTTGTGACTCCACGAGGATTTATTTTTTTTAATCAACAGCCACTGTAGTTGTAAACAACGGTTAATGTTTGTCTTCATCATCCCCGCTTGTGAAATCATCGTTGCTGGCATTCACAGCAGAAGAGGGCCTGTAAATTGATGAAAGAACTTCCAAGGACAATGATTAATAGACAATAAGATGCTATTTTTAAAAGCCAAGCCACGCTTTAAATCATCTGGTATGCCTGTGTATAATACATATGATGCATGTGCTTGTATGCATAGAAATTGCAATATTGTTGTTCCTTAGAGATCTCTAACAAACTGACACTTGGTTGCCTTGCATCTTGATAGCTGGCACAGAGAGGGCAGACAGATAGCATGCTGATTTAGCTGGTGCTCACCCAAGAAGGAGGTTTTTTCTTTCCCCCAGGAACAAAATGGTACTAAGTGTTTAATGTCAATTGAAAAATCAAATTGTGAGTAAAAGTGTCTGGCTTCCTTTTCCCTTAGAAAACCTCCTACCACATTTTCAAACATTTTAGGAGGCAATATAGTGTTTCACAGTCATATTTTATTGAAAAAAAATGACCAGTGCATTCATACCAGGGCTGGTAAAATGCCATACTAATGCCATTTTCTAATTGAACAAATCTAACACCTAAAATAGTGTGTGGCTCTGAGAGAAATGGCACCTACCTCCTTAAGTAAGAGTTTTCATGCTACTCCTAAAAGAGCTGCTACTTTACACCTCAGATGGCACATTCATTTTGGTGATGAATGATACTACATCCTTGTAGGTGACATTTTCTAGCAGCATTTCAGGAGCATCTGCAGAGACCTCTCATTTGTAAGAACACAGCATGTTGTGGGACCCGTGAGAAGTGCTATATAGGTCAATAAAATACAGCAGCTAAATGCTACTGCCTTCTCAAGGCGAATAATTCATCACAAAACACTTATTCTTCAGACTTAATTTCATTTTCTATAAACAAAATGCTCCTGAGTAAATCACAGCAGTGGAAGATGCATCCCCATCTCCTGGGCCGCTGCTGACGCACGCTGCAGACGTGACCTGGGAGAACAACCAGGCTCAGAGTCAGATTTATCTCATTCAGAATTCCCTTGTCAAACATGGCACTTGTGTTACATTTCTCCACTGCATCGTGTTAGTAAAGGTCAACAGGTTGGTTGTTCATGGAAAGCAAATGTAAAAAGCTGCTGGTTCTCCTCAACTTTCTTTTTTTAATATATATATATAATTTATTTGTATTACATTACTTATGTATTTATATGTTTATTTTTATTTTATATGTTTGTTTTTGTATATTTATAACACTTTTTGTTATATAAAAGTATTTTTTTATGTATGTAATTTTTTAAATTTATGCTATAGCCGTGCCTGGAAACTGCAGTCAGCATCAAGTTCACATTGTCCTAGGCATTGCACAAATACATGGTAAAGCCTTGTCCACAGTGATTAATTGAGTTGTTTAGGCTGTCCTGTACAGCCAAACAATTGCCTTTTGAGCATGGGCACAGTGCCAGCAGTTTATGTTTCAGTATGTTTGGGCAAGGCTGCTTTACAAAGGGGAAGCTGAGCCTTCGGGAAGCAGCTTTACATGTCAGTGTGTCCACCAGGGAGTTTTATCCCTCCTGGACATTTCAGTCATAAACCCTTGGAAGTTCTGGCCATACAAAGGAAGGCAGCCTTGATCCTGGGGAACCAGAAGTCTGAAAACAGGAATGACAGCTGATGGCTGGGAGGGGAGGAAAACTTCCTCTAATTGCCCTGAATCGCAGAGAACAGTAAGAACTGAACTGGTGTTCTCAGAGTCCTTGTGGAGTCTCTCATTTTCTCATTCAAAGACAACATTTCCCAAATTGCACATAAGATTCTTATCACTGACCCCCAGTTACAGTTTTAAGTGGGACTAATAACTGCTGAGCAGAAGATGAAGTAACTGATGAAGGCTGAGTTCTTCAAGGAAATGATTCTTACAGGATTTAGAACACATTTTCAAAAATAAATAAATTATGCCCCTGATTGTGCTGCTCCAGCATTGGAAACCTTCTGCTGATAGGCAGGGAAAACCCGCAGTGGTATGTTAAACAAAATCACAGCTTCTCAATATTCAGCTGCCCTTCACATATTTCAGCATTGTTTATTTGAAAAGTCAGCTTTTCAAATAAAAGCACTGGGCACTGGGTTAGGTTTGTCTTGGAGGTCAGGAAGGTCTGAAGCAAGCAAGAGGAGATCACTCACAGTGCTCTGTGTTCTTGCTTGCAATCATAAATAAAAACAAGGCAGGTTTCAAAATTCCAATCTTGGCATTGTCAAAACGGTGAAATACCCCTCCCATACAGAGGAAGATTCATGATACTGGAATGGCACAGCTTGAGGGGTGGAGTGGGCTCCTGCACAGGCTCTGTGCTCTGCCCTGTTCCCTGGTGCAAGGGTTTCTCTTGTACACGCCTGCTCTTTACTCTTTGCACAGAAATGCCTCTTGCTGGGAAGTTAACAGAACCAAGCTGGTTCACAGATGCAAAGAGGCCTTACAAAAAGAAGAGGCCAAGCAATGCTTGGATTTGCACCAGGCTAAGCACTGTCTTTAGATAAAAGCCAGGGCACGATGTGGTGAATTGAAGCAATGCTGTTTTCCGTGCCTCACCCAGCTGCTGGTGCCTCATTCAGGCTCCTGAGCCAGCACAGCTCAGTCCTGGGGCTCTTCTGGGCCACTCCCTGCCCAGCATGGCCATCTCTCCTCTCCAGCACCTTTGGTCCCATCTTCCAGGCTGGTTTCATTGCCACTCTGCACGAGCAGGACAGGGAGGACCCTGCCTGGCTCCTACCCCAACAGCAGCCCAAGAATGGCTGCAGAGTTGTGCTGAGCTTGGAAAGGTTTGGAAAACAGCCTTGGTCAAGGAGGGGACAGTGTGGCTGGGCTGGGAAGCATCTCAAAGCAGCAGCTGGTGGAGCAGATTTTGTGCAGATAAACCTTTCAGAAGAATGATCTGCCAAGGCTCTGCTAAATATATGAAAACTGAGATTATTTACTTCAGAAGTTTATACCTTGACCAGATTTGGGGAATTTTTTTTCTTTTTTTTCAGGAACAATAAAAAGCACATCTTTGACATCAGATTGACCACCTTGCCAATCTTCATGGCATTCCTCCAAATCACACAGGCAATAGAGTTTCACAAATGTTTGTAAGGAGAATCTTAATCTGAGCACAGCATTCCCCGCTCTGCCCTGCATTTTCCAAACTCAACAAAATTATTGCACATGTCTGCAAGTGCATGGACACACATTCACATCTTTGGTCTGAGTCAGATGCCAGACATAGAAAATTTGAGCCCAACAAATTGCTATTTCCATTTTCACATGTAAATAAAGTATTATAAAACCTATTTTTTTTTTATGCAAGATTTTATAACAGAAAATGTTAGAGATTTAACAACACTCAGGACTGTAGGGTTTCATTTACAGGGTTTACAGGACTAGATGGATGAGTCCATTATAGGGTAGATTGGGAACTAAAAAAGTTGACTTAGTGAAAAATCGTAACTCTAGTTTAGAAAAAGACATATGGTTTCAGTCTGTGAAGTGAGTTGTAAAAGGTTGTATTGGTTTCAGGAGTTCCTTGCTGTCTGAGTTGACACTCAGCTGGTTTATTATGAGTAATAAATGCACTCACTCAGTTGTATGGTTATGTTATCAAAACCAGCTTCATACCCATAACTGCTATCTTTCATTTCCAGAGATCTGAAGCCAGAAAATATCCTGCTGGATGATTATGGTAAGTCTCAGAGGTTTACAGAGATGCTTTCACAGTAAAGTAGATTAAGTTAGTTTTAGGATATATATTGTACAAAGACAAATAATGCTCTGAAGTGATTAAGAGGCTCAGCATACACTAATATTCCTGTCCTGGGGTGGGTGAGCTGCTGGAGCTCAGTGCACAGATGGAAGGAAGCAGCCGTGCCCTCAGCAGGGGCTGTTCTCAAGAGCTCGGCACTGCTGGGGCTCTCTGCCTTTCGTTGTTGTTTTTCCATCCTCGTTGCAAGGCTGATGCAACACACAGGGAGTTCTAATTTCTAACTCTATGCTTCCCTCTCCATTTTTGAAAGTCCTTTCCTCCTCTGCTGAGCCAAGTCTGGCTTTATGCAAACCCAGGTACCTATTCATTGCTGAAGGCAGTGATAATCAAATCTCGTACTGGCTTGCAGACCAGATGTAGCTCTTCAGCCATCACAGAGTCACAGAATTGTGTCAGCCCATCCATCCTCTGTGATCAGTTCAAGATACTTCCCCACAGCATGCTTCTCTCTGCCTATTTTCATTGGTTTTAAAATACCTAATACAACCCACTGCAGTACACAGCCTTACTGTTAACATTTATTTCACTGCATTTCAGTGCCCTTAATAATTCCTCTTTTCCATATCAATGAAACTGCTCCAATTCAGTGATTCAGAACACTTCTTTTCTTAAAATGTCCTAGCAGTAGATTACAGGAGTATTTTAGCAATGACCACAGTTGTGGGTTTTGGATTAATTTGGGTCAGGTTCTTATATCTGCTTTGTGTTGTTTTGTTTCTTTTTTCCTTCCAGGCCATATTAGAATATCTGATTTGGGTCTAGCTGTTAAAATCCCCGAGGGTGAATCAATCCGTGGAAGAGTAGGAACAGTAGGGTATATGGGTAAGTCTACCACAGCTCATCCTTTTAAAAATTAGCTGAGAATACTTGAGTTTTAGAGATATATCTGCCAAGTAAGCTTAAGAAAATGAATAAAAAATACTCACATTCAGCTGGGTCCAGTTCCATGCAGCAACTCCCACAGAAATCCTGATAGTGAAAATCAGAAGAGTGTGAAAGGATGGACCTGTGCAGTTCTCAGTGAGGCTGGTCTATAACCTTAATTCAGCAAAGAAAATTGAGAGGAGAGACAGCAACTGGGATTCTAGTGATTTTAGTGTAGATATATCTTAGGAGGGTTATGTGCCAAAATAAAGGTTTCTTTGTAGTTGCTGCTTTGTGTAGGAGTTGCAATGTATTTGTGTGGTTATGGTAAAATGGGTAAGTCCACACCTATGGTCATCTTGACCAGGGTCATCTTGAGTTTTTCTCTATGTGCAGGGGAGGCTGCACAAGAGATGAGCAGAGATTTGTATATTGGTAAAAAACAAAAACAAAAACAAAAAACCAAAACCAAAAACAAACCAACAAAAAAAACCCAAACAAGCCCCAAAACAACAACAAAACCCAAAAAAACTACACTCCCTTATTTAACTAGATCTGTTTTCTAAACTCGATGTCATTATTTTCATGCATTCTCTGGGTGGGCATATTTCTTGGATTAAAAATTGCTTATGCTTATTTGACTGAATAGAAACTAGCTGATATGAGCCACTGTTACACCACATGGAGACTTTAATGAAAGCAAGCAAATCAGTTGTCATGCCTAAATTTTGTTATCTCCAGTGTAAGTTTGTGTCCACACTAAGGCTCTGTGCTTGTGAGCACGTGCAGATGTGTGTTTGTACCCATGCATGGAGGTGAGGGTGCCTGCAAGACAGTGACTCTCTGCCCAAAAGCACTGTCTGTGGTTGCAACACAAAATTAATGGACTGGAGGTTTCTTCAAAGGGCATAAAAGAAAAGATATGGATTGACCAAAGAGACAGAGTTTGCTTTTGAAGAAATGTCATGGCTATTTACAAGATGTGTGTTTGCATTTCATTTCTTCCCTAAATGGAGAAATCTGGAGGAACTCTTAAAATTACGTCTCTGCTTAATATTTAGATCCAACTTACTTCATGATTTTTTTTTTTTTAATTGGACTGAGTTGATAGAGAAGTCAGAAGACAGCATGCACAAGGCATGTAGCATGTAGAGAGAACACCATGGCATGTAGCATGCTGCATTTCCTGTAACGCTTTCAACTGAAATCAGGAGGTATTTCTGTATTTTACTCACCATTCTCTGTGCATGTGTATTCAGTCACCAAAATGAGACTTCTAGGCATTTAAGTGCTTTGCCTGTGTAAATACCAAGCATTTCCACAAGGCATCTCACTCTCCTCCACAGCTCCAGAGGTGTTACACAACCAGAGGTACACACTCAGCCCTGACTACTGGGGGCTAGGCTGTCTCATTTATGAAATGATTGCTGGGCAATCGCCATTCCGTGGAAGGAAAGAGAAGGTGAAGAGGGAAGAAGTGGACAGAAGAGTGCTGGAGACAGAGGAGGTGTACTCCCATAAGTTCTCTGAGGAGGCCAAGTCCATCTGTAAAATGGTAAGGGGCTGGAAGGCCCGGTGGGGCAGCTTCATTAACAAGCTGTGTCTGGCACGGTCTGAGCAGTAACAGGGTGCCGTAGAGGGGCTGCAGAAACAAGGACTAACCAATCTCATCTGTGGATGGGATGACTGCATTCTCTGTTCATTCAAACTGTGTTTATTTGGGCTTGTTTCTCCATGAAATTCATCATGGTCATCCTGAGCCCTCTCCAAAGTTTTATGGCCAAGGGAGCGGTATCTGTTCTCATGAGACTTTGAATGTTAGTTTGCAGTCAAGAATGCATTTCTGTCTTCTATAACCTTGTAGAAAAAAATAAAAAGGGCTTGATGATGCAAGAACCTGATTGTCTCCTGCAAGGAACTGCAAACCCCACGCTTCCATTGTCTTTGGTGAGAGCTGGGGGTAAGCAGGACAAAGATTATGCAATGAAATTATTGTGACACTCAAATGTTGTCCCAGCCCTTCTCACTAACTTTGTTAGCAGCTTTTCCCCCGGGGTGCCAGGGTATCCAGCTTTTCTTAATACTGTTGAGCTGTTCTTCAAAATGTTTTCTCACTCCTTCAGCTGGGAGTCATTTTCGTAGCACAATAGCCATGCCTGACAATGGAAATCCTCAATCCCTCTGAGAAATCTCAAAGCTGCATCTGAATTCATCAATGTCTTGTTGACATCCATCTTTAGAAGGCTGAATTGTAATTTGGGAAAGGATGTGGCCTTTTTCTGGGTGTTGTTTGGTAATGGGTGAAGTCTCCTTTGGAGACAATGACCTATCTGTGTTTGCTGGTAGAGGGAGAACGAAGGGGAGGAAAGGTCAACAAATAGGTAGGGAGGGTTTCACCAATGTCTTGTGCAACAGGCAAGCAAAGAGAAGATCCACAACACTCTGGCTGGCTGCATGAAGAGACACTGAAGTCTCCTTGCAAAATAATAATGGTAGCCCTGCCAAGTATCATGCCTGGAAGTCGTTAACTCAGAGTGCACCAAGTCATTCCTGAATCCTCAGGGTGGTAATCAACTGACATCACTTTTGATAGATGCTCCGGGCCATTTGCTGCCCTTATTTGGTGATGCAGAGCCCCCAGTGAAGCTGACACGGGAGGATCTGGGGCAGCCATGGGCTCTCACAGAGCATCCCGTGTGCCCAGCAGGCTGCCCTCTCTCCTCAGCTAGCATCTCAGCTCTCACCAGGAGAGGAGCAGTGTCTGCTGAAGTGGCAGAGGATTTGTGCGTGTCCTGCTGTTAATCTGAAATGGAGATGTGAGGCAGAAATTTTACCTTGCTGCTGGAGGCACAGAATCAGAATAGTCTGGGTTGAAAGGGACCTTTAAAGATCACATAGTCCACCCCCCTTTTTCTGGCTGACATACCTGTAGAAGCCCTTCTTGTGACCCTTTATGTCCCTTGCATAACAGAATGAACATATACTTTGAAAATAGCCATGAGAACTTCAAGCTGAGAAGAACTAAATATAGCATTGATGGGATAGTGCTGTAGATGACCTACCACACTCCCAGGACAGCAGACAGTCATCACACTGTAGTGGTCATTTTCATCTTCCAGCCATGGAGACTCTGGTTTCAGGGAGTCGGGACCTCAGAAGATAATCTAGTTCTTTCTCTTGCCTCAGGGAAGCTTGAACTATATACAAATCATTCCTGGAAACTTGATCATTACTGCTTCCCTGTCCAATCATGTGGCATGTTTATTGAGGTGGTTTGTGCAAACTATTAATGGATCCAAAGATAACCTTTCGCTTTCTGAGCATTAATATCTTGAGGCAGGAAGAGTCTGAGTCCTGATACTGAGTGCGATGGCACTTGTGGTTTCCCATCCAAAAATAATTTATTTTATCAAGTGATGTTTTTAAAAAAATCCATTATTCAAACATATTTTCTCAAATTCATTTTGCTTTTTATATTGAAAGCCAGAACTTCGTTGCTTTGCATCAGCATCTTAACAAGGAAACAAAAGAGTAACAAAGTACACTCATCATATCTGCAAAATGAAACAAAAAGTTGCAATACATAAAAGAAACTGGAGCCTTCTCAAAGATCCAGCACAAAAGGCTTTCCCAGAGTGGACTCTTCAGGGCAGGAGTGAGGAAATGTTTCCCACTATGTTGGCCAAAGTTCTCTTCAGAGCTTACTTCATGAGCTAATAGCATCACCACCAGGAAATACATTGTCTTTATTAATTTACTCATAGGAAAACCCTCTAGTGTCACCCCACGTCAACCTTCCCTTCCTGGATGTTTGTGCCCTTTTGCATTTTTGCAGGCACATATCATAGCTCCCATTAACCATCATCCATCCCATATTTCCATGTTTCATTTTGTAAGTAATTTCCCATAAATCAGACCTCATTTTGGACTGAAACAGAGATGAATAACAAATAATTAGGAACAGGGGCAGCTGGCTTTCTGGGAAGCTCCCCAACCCATAGTTCCCATATAACATAGCTGCTCCTGGTGTGTTTTTTCTGTGAAAAAAATCCAGTCTTTCTAGGAAATGCTCCATGTTTGTTGTTGTTATGCCTCGTACTTCAGTGATGTACATATGTGTTTTCCCTGACAAGTGCAGTCATGCATCTCGAGATGTGACTTGAAGTGCATTCAAGTCAGCAGTGTTGGATGGGCCCTCATTGCTGTGCTCCTCTGTCACTCTGCTTGTCTGCATTTCCCACAGACTTGTCTTCCTGATGCCTTTTATCCCTGCAGCTCCTATTTTACCCTACACAAGGGACCTCTGATGGGAGAGTGTGAAGAAGACAGAGCCAAACTCTTGGTTTGGTGTCCTGTAACAGGACAGGAAGCTAGAAAACAAACTGAGGCACAGGAGCAGTTCAGTTCTCTCTGAACATTAGGAGACATTTTCCATGGTGAGGAAGAGGTTTCCAAACAGTGGAACAGGTTGCCCAGAGAGGCTGTGTAGTCTCCACACTTGGAGATACCCAAAGCCCAACCAGACAAATCTGGAACAACCTGCTCTAGGAAACTCTGCTGTGAGCAGAGGGATTGGACTAGACCATGTCCACATGTGGCTTCCAGCCTCAGCTGTTCCATGCCTCTGATCTCCATTCGCTTTCCAAAGTGCCCCCCCCCAATAAACTAAAAAATAATGCATTCTGTTTTCCTTAAAGCAATTTTTTCCTGTTCCTCACTTACCATCAGGATCTGTCATCATACAGCTACTCCTGCCTGCTGCCATCCCTCCTTTCTGCTTTCATCCCACAGAAATCAACATTATGACACCTTAAAGTTTATCGGTGCCCAAGGATAACTACTCTTTCATCTCTCTTCTCTCATTTAGTAATTGACCATAGTATTAATTTTCTATTCTGTAAAAATCACTTACAATAATTTGTTTACTTCAGTGTCAGGGCTGAACTTTAGCTAGGTGATTCTTTAAACTGCTTGATCAGCTGGGTCAATGGAGATGCTTTTAGCATTCCCCTTGTCTCCTTTCATGAGTGGCAATTTTTTGTTTTCCTTACTCCTATAATTTTAGGACTAACATCTTAGAACTTGGGATTATTTATTACATGGAATGATCTGTATATGAACTGACTGATCACATGAAGATAAAACAGTGCTTTGGGGACTTTAGGCTTTTTTTAGCAATCCTCACAACAGTTGCTTCTTTTTGTAAAGGAAGCAAAACAAAGTAATGGAAAAAAGTCTCAGACATTGCAGAGTTTGAATCCCCAGTGGGGATCAAAAGAGTGACATGAAAGTATCAAAAAGCTCTTTATATCAAGATCTTGGTGGAACTTCCCCGCTGCTACTCAAGACTGTCTTTGAAAGTCCTGTTCTAGTCATGCTCTGCCTCTGAGCTCTGTAGACTAAACCCTAAATGTCCAGTGTCAACTGGAGCTTTTTTTACCAGAACACACAGCTCTGCTGTTTGGCATTAACTTCATGCATGGTTGGGTGGCCCAGGCCATCTCCAAATTTGAACCTCTGTGAACTATCTGCAGGCTGTACTGTAGAATTACATTTAAATTGTGTTCAATGGGGTCCCTTGCACTGCTGTCCCGGGAGGGCTTGTCATCAGCCTGAGGGAGTTGCTTTTGTTCTGCTCTCTATTCATATTAAATAAACCCTTTGAAGCTGAATTAAACAAAATGAAGAGATTACTTATACTGTTGTTATCTCCATTTTCTTTTCCATGTCAGATTCCCAAATGGGATGCATATTTCAGGCTCACGCACAGGTTTACTATTGCAGAAAGCTTCTGGGGCTGCAGGAAATGGTAAAAGACTAATTTTTCCTTGGTGAAAGGAAGAATTATCCCTTCTGGAAAATATTCCAGTCCATGCTATGTCTTGATATCCACAACAGAAGCCAGGAAGAATGTCTGGTTTCACCTGCTGCCATCTCTAGAGCTGGCTGCATCTACAGCTTTTCAAATTCCATTTATTTCTTACATTTTTCTCCATTGTGACTCCTCTGGGACTCTCAAGAGACTGGCAGCTGCTCCCCTGCAGCAGGGTTTTGCAGGAGAATCCTTTCCTTTCAGTGTTCTTTCAGGCCCAGCCTATTCCCAGTGGCCTGTTCCCTTTTGTGTCTTTCAGCCAGCAGTGGCCAGCCACCCACAACCAACTGCATTCATGCTCCAGAAACTTCCTTCTTGCATCTGAAGTTACTGAATACTCCCTTGTTTGTCGTGGAGGAACCCAGGAATCCCCAGGCAGCCTTTTTCTGTCCTCAGCTACCCTTTTCTCTGACCGCACGCTCCAAACATCTTACAGCCTGACAAGGGCAAATTCACAGATCAGCTTGGTCTCCCCACTTAGTCCAGAATCCAGACTGCAGAGATGGGAAATAACCCCCTTTTCATCCCTTCAGAGCTGACTTGAGAGCAGAGACTGCAGAGGTCTCCTGTATCATCACCAGGCAGGTCCAAATCTATCCCTTCCTACCACCACTTGCTCCTCAGCTGTTCCTGAAAGGTCCAAGGTATCATTTCCAAAAGTATATGAGAGCCATGGGTACTAAAAATGGTCTTTCTGCTTTCAGATTCTTCTTTGCAACTGTCAGGAAAGTCCTACTGATATGAGAATAAAAGATTAAAAGAGCTTTTGATTTCTTTGCCCAACCAGAATAGAGCAAGCCCGATTCTGACTGGAAATTCCAAAGCGACCGTCTTCAAATAGGCTAGAGCATAAAACTGTTGGGATTAAAAAAAAAATCAAAACAAAACAACAACAAAAAAAACCCAACCCCAAAAAACCCCAAAAAACTTCTTACAACAAAAATCTTAGTCTCAGGACCATGAGCACTCAAAGTCTAATGCAATTATTCAAAAGCAAAGCATCCCTCTTTCCTTCTAGCAGGGAAAGAAAAGTCCTGAGAAGTGCTCTGAGACAGATCTTTTGCAGTGAGCCAGATGGATGTGGTACAGTTTCATGTGAATCTCTCTGCTCAGAGAATGGCAAAGCATACAGATGTTTCCTCAAGTATTTTTGCGTGTATGGATCAGCCACTTGTGATCTGTTAGCCCAGACGTCACCACGTAGACAGCATCAGAGGCAGAGAAGAGTGTGGGGAAGAAAGGGATGTTGCTATTTGGAAGCTGAAAGTTGCTACTGTGGCCAGCAGCAGTGGCTTTAAGCCCATTACTCCAGCCATTCAGTCTCTTGCTACTACTGCTGCTGCTGCTGAGGCAGAAAGACCTGAGCAGAAAACTCTTACATCTACAAACCCCTTCACCATCATTTCTGGCTTGGCTGCTGCCACTGCAGCTCGCTCAGGCCTGGCTGGAGGGTGGCCTCTGTACCCACGGGGCACACGGATTGCCAAAGCCATTTGCCATCTCAGGCTGGAAATGAGGCCCCCAGGAACACAGGAGCAGAGCTGAGGTGGCTGTTGGAAGTCAGATAAGAAAACCACCAATGCCCAGATGATGGAAATGCCCAGTGGTAGCAGAGAAGTCTAAAGAGCTGTGACACTGGAAATCCCTGATAAGGATGAGAAACCCCCGCTCTAGCCAGGCACCAGAGGAAAGAGCACAACATGACATTAGCAACAAACAATTTCCAAGTTCCCCCTTGCTGAGATGAGAGGGCTGAGCTGGGCTGCTGCCTCGGTGGCTGAGGCAACAGACCAGGGAGAAGGTGCTGGGGCACACAAGCCCTGAGCTGGGCACACGAGCTTGAGCTGAGCCCACAAGCCTTGAGCTGGGCACACAAGCCCTGAGCTGAGCCCACAGGCCCTGAGCTGGGCACACAAAGCAGCATCTCCAGACAGCCTGGCCCCAGCAGGGAGCCTGCTCCTACCAGGCTGCACCCGAGAGCACGGGACTGCTCCCCAGCCTTCCCAAAGGTGTTTGTATCCCACCATCCGCAGCTGGGGCCGTCCTGGGGGTGCTCCCGAGAGCGCGGTGCCTGCCCGGGCTCAGAGACCCCAACCCAGCCTCTGCCCGGCCTGGTGCCGTGGGCTTTGCTGATGCTTTCGCTGGGATTACCGTGCACAGCCCACCCGGGCAGGGGCGAGCGCTGCTTCTCGTCCCGCCTGCGGGCCAGCAAAGCCGGGGACAGCGGCGGAGGAGCGGCAGGAGCCTTCCCATCCCCTGTGCCCCGGGAAAAGCCCCCGGGCCGTGCTCCCGGACCCTTCCCCGGGCAGCGATCGCCGCCCAGCCCGGCCGCGCTGCCCTTCCCTCCGCTGCCCTTCCCTCTGCTGCCCTTTCCTCTGCTGCCTCCCGGCGGCACCGCCCGGGCGGCTCAGGATCACTGATGGGATCGCAGCAAGGTTTGTGTTGAAGGGATCTTAAGGACGGTCGGATATGACCCCCTGCCCTGGGCAGGGACACCTTCCACTGGACTAGGTTGCTCCCAAGCCCTGTTCGACCTGGAGTTGGGCACCTACAGGGATGGGGAAGCCACAGCATCTCTGGACAGCCTGTGGCAGGACCTCATCACCCTCAGGGAAGAATTTCTTCCTAATACCCCATCTAACCCTCCCCTCCTTTAGTTTAAAGCCCTTCCCTCTTGTCTGTTTGTGACATGCCCTTATCCAGAGTGCCTCTCCAGCTCTCCTGCACTGGAAGGTGTTGTAGAGTCTCCCCTGTAAATATCACGGTGTTTCTGTTCATGGACTTGCTTATCTGAGACCAAAGATGCTGAGTTCATTTGGTAGGCATTGCTCTCTTACGGGTATCCAGGAAACAGGCAGGACTTGTGTAGCAGGTAGAGGTTGTGCACTGCCCTTCTTTGAAAACAAACAAGGCAGAACTGAGCATAATTACTGGGCACTGGGTCTGTGGATGGAACTCCCCTTGAGCTCAGCAGAGATAAGCCCATGACTGTAAAGGGTTGATTCAATGTGTCATGTGATGCACTGGGATGTAGTGCAATGGGTGAGGGAAATCAGTTTGGTATTTTGGGGTTTTCCTAAGCACCTGTTCTTCTGAGGGAAAATTATTCTTAAAAATGTAGAAAACAAAACCAAAAGAACTGAGACAAAGCACATGGAATTTACGAATGTGCATCTTTATATGTTAGTAGGGTATGTCAGACCTCCTCCCGAAAGTGTTCACTGAAAGCAGGCAAAAGAAATGGTCTCTATTTTGACTGTAAGTACTTTACAGCAGGTGATTTTCTGAGGATTTCACCAGCGTGTAGAACAGTGCAATCCTAATCCATTTAACTTCAGCTTTTAAGTAACAGCAGTTGCAACTCCCCTCTGTACTTCCCTGTGGGCACATTCAAAAACAAGTGGAGATAAAAAAATCTTTGTGGAGCTCTTGCTTTTCTGACACCCTCACCATTCCTGTGGGCATGTTTCAGCTCCTCACCAAAGACGTGAAGCAGCGGCTGGGATGTCAAGGGGAAGGTGCAGCAGAAGTAAAGAGACACCCCTTTTTCAAGAGCATGAATTTCAAGAGGTTAGAAGCAGGAATGCTGGATCCTCCCTTTGTACCTGATGTAAGTACGATAGCAAGAACCCCCAGTGGCCTCTTCTAAGAGGTTTGTTTCTAAAATAACTTCCCTCTCTCGGGGCTGTCATCGCTCTCTGCATGGGTAGCTACCCCAGGAAGGTGTGATAAGGGCTGGAGTGGGGAGGCTGGGAGGGAGAGGAGAGAGGGCTCTGTGGGCATGTGGATGCATGCTGGTAATCTGGGGCTTGGTCCATTCCCACTCCTTTTACCACAGCCTTCCTGTACGACACTGGAGGCACTGGGAACCTTTGTATTCCCTTACCCACAGTGTTACTGTGAAAATAAGTTTGCTCAGAACCAGGTGGAGCTTGGGACAATCAGCAGTGAAAGCCACATGTGTGCATAGACGTTTATGGAGGTGAAACCAGAAATACGAAGTCCAGAGCTCTGTGGAACTGGATCATCACGAGAACAGTATTTGGCTACAGAGAGTCTGAGCCAGTCAAGTGTCACCTCAAGCAGAGAAGGTGACTTGGATCTAAGAGAACATTTGGAGCTTTTTGGTGTTCATGGGGCACAGAATCCAACACTGAGTCCTTACTCAGATTTACACACCAGGCTCACATGTTGAAAGTCTTTGTTGCATTTGCATCAACAAAACTTTTTCCACCCTTTTGTGGTGTTGGTTTCTAGCCCAGTGCACAGTTATCTGATTATTTCCCTCCTGCAGGGCTCTCTTCCTGGCTGGAGCTTCTATCCTTAAAGTCCCCATATGGTTCTAAGTAAACACTGCCATTTTAACATATTAAGGAAAGTAACATCTTGGCAGCTCCCATTCCCTTTGGTTGCTGCAAGCTCAACCAAACCAAAGTGGTTTGAATGCTACAAAAGTTTACTTTAGTTGCTCTGGTTTTGCTTTACATTTTACTATGTGGCCTAGTTATTCCTGCCAATTAGCCCGTGGTGTTATGACCTGCTTTAGTGGGAAGAAATAAGAGACAAGCTACTATTTCTTTCTGATGTAGAAAATAATATAATTCTGGGCTCAAATTTGGGATCTGCCAGAGTGCATAAAAACTGTAGCACCTAAGGCCTAGAAGGCACCTCTTTGAGACATATTTGCAAAAGTAAAGGCACATAAACTTTTATGGCTATTTATTGGGAGCTCAAGAGCTGCCCCTAATTTAATTTATTTGGCACTTCATCCATAGATCTCCCAGTCTTACTGAAGTCAGCTGGATCACCCAAAGCTGTATAGCCAATGGCAGAGGTTGTTATCCAAACCACGTCCCTCCATCCTCTTCTACATTACTCTATCTCCACAGAAATGTTGTGGATTGCAAGTTATAAGGAATGCAGAGGGATACAGCCTTCAGCAAATAGGACTTCTGTCAGGAATTAAGTCAATAAGTTTGGTCACAGTGCTCAGAACTAGATAAATAAGGTACTGCACAGTTGGACCCCTGGGCTGTGCAGTCCTGGTACCACAGACAGACAGTGGGACTCCACACGTGCTGGGGTTCAGCAGGTCAGGCTGGTCCCACAAGGCACCCCTCAATTATCCCTGCACACCAGAGGGTGTCTGTGCTGTTGATGGGAAATCTCTGGGCACACACTGCCTGTGAAAGGTAGCCACTGATGATTCTTTCTGCTCCCTGGGGCTGCCTGCTGGAATACGAGCTGAAAGTTGCGTCACTGCAAGGAGTTTTGTCTCTGTCATCCCGGAAAATTAAGTAGTTCAAAGAGGCAAAGCCATTTGACTCTTTCTTTGAAGAAATACAGCCAAGTTAAAAGAGTTAATAGAGGTAAATTCTGGACAGCTTCCAGCAGCTGAGCTATTAATAAAAACAATGGAAAAATGCCAAACCTCCTGTATTTTCTTTAGCAATTAGGATACATTCCTTTAAATTTTTAACCTGCAAACTCCACAGCTATCTGGGCAGGAGGGCACTTCCATCCGAGGCCTCTTTTCAGAGCACTCTCCAGTGTGCCACTCATAAACATTCTGGTTTTCTGTTGTTCCCTCTCTAAATGATAAGACTACTGAAGGGTTTCATTTTTCTTTTCTGGCTCTTTTTGTCCTTTTCCTCTCACCTCTTAACCAGATGGTACATGGATGACTAAAACCCACTTTGACTGATGCTTTGAGGACTTCAGGATAGGAAGCTTAATGTGCTTAAAGTGAAGTCAGCCTTTGATGATAAACATGCGGGCAGAGCAAGTCTGGAGAAGGAGGATGCAGACACACACTTGTTAGACATTCTCACTTGACTGAATCTGTGAATGAAAGCACATGGTCCAACTCAGAAATATTTTTCCTCTTGTCATTTCTCCTTTTTTTTTCCTGCTGACATAGCCCAGAGCAGTGTACTGCAAGGATGTGTTAGACATTGAGCAATTCTCCACAGTGAAAGGAGTTAACCTGGACCAAACAGATGACGATTTCTATTCCAAGTTTTCCACAGGATCTGTGTCTATTCCATGGCAAAATGAGGTAAGGATGTATCATAGCAAAATTACTGCAATAAACCCCGTAACACAGATGGTTTAAGAGGAGCTCTGTGTTTCCAGTAATATATAGCTACTGGATAACTTGCCAGACTCTAATGCTTTCATGAGTTACAAATGGGCTCTTTCAAGATCTATAATGTACCACAGATGTCAGGTTCAGGTGACTGTATCTGTTGGCTCTGTGTATTTGTGTAAATTGGCAAGGATCCTACTGTACTTCCTCCTCCTGGATTTCTACAGAGGTGTTTCTACAGCTCTCAGCACCTTCTGTGGTGCAGTTGGAAATCCTTAAGAGAAGGATCCTCCACTGGTGACCCTGCTCTCACCCATTGTCTGCAGTCAGTCCCAGCTGCAGCAATTCACTCTGGACCCTGAACTCCTCCAGCATCTCTGGGTCTTTGTTTCTGTTTGATATCAAAACACAGCCAACAGTGGATTTCAGAATCCAGCTCTGCATCAAACAGCAGATCCACTTGGACAAGAGGGGTCTTGCTAATAACTGGGGTTTTGTAAAAGAGCATGTCTTTGCCTGATATTCTCTACAATATTAAAGGAAAGAACAGAAAATCTTGTGGGGCAGCTTCTGACAAGTCTGATGTGCAAACACACAGAGCAGACTCAGCCTCTGTTTTTCATACACTCTATTTTCCCTCTACAGACACCAGCAGGAATCCAGCTGTTAACTCTCCTCACACACTGCTGACTTTGAAGAACTTAGCACTATTGGAATTTATTTTGTGCAGATGAATAATTCCTTTTTTTCTCTCTCTCACTGTATTCCCCTAGATGATAGAAACAGAATGCTTCAAGGAGCTGAATGTATTTGGACCAAATGGTACTATTTCACCAGACCTAAACAAAAGCTACCCCCCAGAGCCACCCAAGAAAGGATTGCTACAGAGAATATTTAAGCGACAGGTGAGATCTTTAATGACTTAGACCAGGAAACTCCTGTAGATGCCTGGTTTGACAGCCCTGTTCTGGTGATATTTCTGCTAGGAGAAAGGCAGTGCATCTTAGAGAGGGCTGGCTCTCCCATTTACCTCCATATCCCAAGTTTTTCAGCTACCTTGGATGATTTTATTTTTTTTGCCACCAGCAGTTTCAGTGTTGCTCGTGAGTTTTGTTTCCAGCAGTTGAAAACTTCTTACCCAACCTATTTTTCAGTGGTATGCTGAAATGCCTTTTGAAAGTGTTCAATGGATTTAAGAAGTTCCTTGTGAAAATCCTTGATTTATAAATTAAAAAAAAAAAAAAAAAGAAAATGCACATTTTGAAGGGAGGTGGTTGTGGCAAGAAACCAAGACAATGAAGAAGAGAGCAGCCTGGATAAAACGTGATGTGCAGCTTTCACGAGGCACCATGGCACCACTTGCAAATGCCAGCAACATTCTTAGACTGGTCTTTTTCTGTAGGGTAAGAGCCATGCCTGAGCATTGGCAGGTATCCTCTGTATTAGTCAGATTTAGCAGATACTGACATTTTGCAGTGGATTGATTTGGCTCTTGGAGCTCGAGTGAGTCTTCTTTGCTGCATTCCTCAAGAACTGCCATGGTTCTGCTGACCTGGATAGACTATAGGTAAGAAAGTGAAGAATATTTTGCATCCAAAGATCTTCAAACAACAGTCTTGTAGTCCAGTCAGTACCATAAAATGAACAATCTTGGATTAAAAATAAAAACATGGCATATTATGGAAACCTAATTGTCATTTTTTTTCCTCTTCCTACAGCATCAGAACAATTCAAAGAGTTCTCCAAATTCAAAGGCCAGTTTAAATCATCACATAAATTCAAATCATGTAAGTTCAAACTCCACTGGAAGCAGCTAGTTCCAGCTCAGTCCTATGAAACAACATGTTGCATCCTTCCACTATAATCTCTGGAGCTTCTGTGGATGAGAGAGCCTCCACCGTTGAGTGAAAAAAAAAAAAAAAGAAAATCTGGATCTCCCAAAATGCAGATTTTCCTATCCATTCCTTCCAGTGGAGCCTCACATTTTAAGAAGAAATTTCCACTCAGGTCTGTTTTTGGAGGTGGCACTCAAGACTGTGTGAATCAAATTTGTCTCTTTAGAACATTGCAATAGAAATCCAATGAACATGACTACTTGCACGTATTTAAATAGCATCATACTAGAACTGAATTTTGTCTTTATTATTTTTAAAGAAAAGTTTTGTAAATTTCTCTATTGTCTCAGTTTACATTTTGTACATTTGTATTTAAATGAAAGTCAGACTTTGGAGGTGTATATTTTCCAAGCAGCAGCTGTAAAGCCATGTGTTTTAAGACATTTTTTAAAAAGAAACAAAATGTGACTCAAGACTTCCAGAGCCTCAAACGAGAAATCATTCTTTTTAGCAATTCTAGGAAATTCTTCATAAATCACTTTATCAGACAGGGGTTTATCAACACACGTTTTTATGGAACAGTTTATTCTTAATTATTTTACATCTGTATATTTGGTTTGCAGCAACACTGCATACATTTCTCCTCTTCATTAGTTTGTGATGTCTCGCATTAAATGCTGAAAGACAAGATTTTGATGCATTCAAGAATGCTACTTGCTACGCTGAAGGTTTGTGATGTCTTGGGACCAGCAGAGCTGAGATTTGCACTTATGTTGTTACTCCATCAAAGGCTTTTTAGTTAGAAAGGGAGCTCTGTTTTAAGCTCTTTTCATCCACTAGTGTTTGTGCTGTGTCTAACCACAGATAGAACAAAGCTGAGCAGGAAAGCAAATGTCCATTTATTTTCCTAGGACTTCAAACCTGCACCTGCTGAAATGAGAGCAAAATTTAAATTATTCTCCATGCTGCAGCCAAAAGCCCAAGGTCTTTCACAGCTGCCCATATCAAAAAGGCAGCAGGAGAGAAGATCAGCAGTCTGGTTTGTGCTGACCATGAGATTTGTGACAGCTTTGTAGGATTGAGCTGTGGAAGTTCAGAGTGGGATCTGAGCTGCTTTTGGGCAGTAGCAGAACCTACAGGCTGCACCTGCACTTAAAATACTTCCATGTGTCATGCAAACACCCCCTGACACATCTCTTCAATTAGATCTTCAACTGAATAAAATGCCAGTATGAAATAATGACCCCCTCTTCCAGCTCCATCACTCTTTGTCCAGGATCCTTTAATTATTGACAAAAATTCTGTCCCCACTAAGATGAACAGGATCAGGCAGAATCAGTAACAGTACCTCAGGCATCAGAATCATGCTCTTCTCAAGTATTTCATTATTATTGTTAAGAACACCAGATCAAAAATATGATTACTTCCCTTCCACAGGAACTGGAAAACCTTTGTGCCCCAAGCTGCAAGCAGGATCTCTACAGCCCAAAGTGTTCTATAGAATTTGTTGGTTACCCATATTCTTTCCAATGATTTTTTTAAACCTTTGGGTCATCAGGAGCATCTGAAAGCCACCCTGGTGTGTCTAAAACCCTGTTAGCCAGTAGTGGAGCTACCCTGAAGTCCAAGGAAGCAATATGGGGGTCTTACAGCCAAAATTCATTAGACTGCCCTGTGTATGTTCTGTGTGGCCAGTGCTGAGGGGGAAAAGGTTCAAAGGTTCATAGTGGCAAATCCCTGAGTGCAAAACACACAGGAATGACATAGTAAAGCAGCTGGAAGTTGTGACACAGAGAGACAGAACAGGGATTTGCATAGAGCAGCTGACAGAGAAAAGTCAAGACACGGAGATGAGGCTTCAGCCATTCTCCCATGTCAGATGGTGGCATTGCAGATCTTACAGAAGGTGCAGGATTTTAGAGATGTTGTTTATTTGGCAGATGAAGACTAAAATTTTCATTCTTCACCATCTCCCAGTGTTGAGAAATACCAGCAAATCCCTTACTGAAAACTGGTGAACAAATTGCAAATGTTAATTATAGCTGATCTTAACACCTTTTAGATGCTACCAGCCTTAACTAGTGGTGAGTGATGTTTTAGGGACAACAGTGAAGGACAGCATTTGTGCCTTGTCCTGCTCTCCTTTCAGCCAGGACAGTCCTCACTCAGCAGCTCTAGGACTCTGGCAGTGGGCACTTAGGGACAATGCAAAGTTCTGGAAGGATGAGAGCATTCATTCTCCCTGGATACCTGGAGGACGTTGTGCTGGGGTTGGATATCCTGAATTCTCGAGGTGGCATGGAAAAAGGATGCTTATGTGCACCTGAAGGCATCAAGCCTGGGATGGAGCCCCTCTGAATCCCACCTCCTTGGAGCAATGAGAGAGGGAGGGGAGAGACAGAAAATGCCACCAGTTAAGGGAGATTTCATGCCACATCCCTTGAGTGTCTCTGTCCTGTCTGACAAACTACAAACAGTATTACCATGCTGGAGCAGCAGAACTTTTCAGCACCCAGCCCTGGAACACTTAAAATCCATCAGAAGTGCTGATGACCAGTCCTAGGGATCTTCTTGTCATGGTTTGCCTGCAACAACAAAACCTGCAGGATTTCTTTCTTATTACTTCTTATTTTTGTTGGGATTTTATTTTTTTTTTTTTTTTTCAGCTCACCTTGCACTCAGAGCTGGAGTAGGAGCACAGTCCCTGCACTTCCATTGTGTGACCAGGGCCCAGAACTCAGGGCTGAAGCCCTGTCAAGGCAGTGCCCTGCACAGCCAGGCTTCCACAGGCATTTGGCCACTGGCTCCATGGAGTCAAATTTAAAAACCACTGGGAACTCTGAAAAAAAAAACTTTACAGTTTTGTCATACAACCTTGGAGAGCATTTGCAAAGAGATTTTTAGTATTTTGATTGCAGGTGATTATTGAGAAGGGTTTGCAAATAACAAAGGAGTAGAAAGGAGTAGTTCTGTAACAGCTTTCCAGACTGATTCATTTTCTTTATCTCCCCTTCAGTTACCATCCAAATTCTTTCCAAAAAATGCATATGCTCAGATCTGGTTGCTTGTTTTAAATAGACAGATGAGCAAACTTAGCTCCTTTTAAGAATCAGATATCTTTTGCAATCTGGTCCTGAATTATGCAAGCATGCCTTTTATTTTTAAATCTTTGTTGAATAGTCTGATGAACACTAATTAGTTGACAGACTTTCATGAGTCAGGTGTTTGCTATTCATTTTCTGCAGTGTCTCAAGGTTCACTTGAGTCTTGTAGCATTTTTTCCCACTGTTGGATGAGAGGCTTTTTTTAAACAAAGGAATAAATAAGGGGAAAAAAACCCAACCCAAAACCAAAACCAAACTCTTAGATGTGCACTCTTGACCTGGATTATCTAAAAAGAGGTTTTTCACAGGAATGGCCATGACTCAGATGTTTCTGAACAACAACCTGCTTGTGAAGCTTGGAAAGGTGTGAAGATAATCAAACCAAACTGGTACTGCAGATCAAACTGAGTGTCAGGGATCTGCAGAATTCAATATCACAGCATTCACCTGGCCCTGCTGATTAGGGGCTCCTGGTCCCTGCCATTTCAGAGACACAACAGTTCTCCATAAACACAGCTTGATACCACCTCAATTTGCACTCACCCCAGAAACTATGGCTGAGAGTGCCATCAGCAGTAAGAATCAAACTTGGCTGACCCTGATTTGAAGACACTGGTTCCTAAGGTCATGCACCCAAACCTCAGGATCCAGCTTGAATTCTTTGCTCGCATTTCAAATCCAATTGGATCTTTTTCAGTGGCCAATTCCTCAACTGAAAAAACCAACAGGAGCCCAGCCTGCATTAGTGGTAAAACCACAGGCAGGATAAAGGAGACACAGAAGCTGTGAGCTCTGGAGGACAGTGTGAATCTTCAGCAGGGATGCAGTGGCAGCTGGTGCCACACTGCTGCACGTTCTTCCTTGGGGTCATGGGTGTTGGTCAGAGTTTCTTCAGTGACCTGGGAATTGCACACACAAGGGTCTGGCTCATGGTTCAAAGCCAGCATTGTCCCTCTGGGGGTCAGAGGGCACAGTTGGATGGGGCAGTAGGAATCCCCCCAGCCTGCATGGACAGCATCACCCAGGTCTGTGTATCCCAGCCTCAGCCAGGAGCTCCCTGCACAGGCTTTTCTGGAAGAGCAATAAATGCACAACCCTACAGCACACTGCTGCTCCTCACCAATGTTCATGGAACAGGTGGCTGCAGGAACTGACTCCACTGTCAACAAGTTGTGGATGTTTTCACCCTTGCTCCAAATTAGTTGTGATCATTGTTTTGTTCAGTTAATATTTGTCAGATTCACTTAAGTTACTCAGTGCAGAGGAGATCATTTGTCAGGCATTTCCCATGCAGTCTTTGGAAGACTTTGGATTTTTCTTTGGAAGAACATCCTTTCTGTCTTCTGCGATGTGGACCATCATCCATCATGCAGAGAGGTTCATTTGGCAGAGAATTTTGGAAGAATCAGTCTGTTCAGTGGCTCCATGGAAATCAGGAGGTTCCAGAGTTGTCCATCTCAAGCCTTTCACAAATATGATCTTTAACTTAAAATACTGCTAAAGATTTAGAGTAAGGAGAATAATTATTAACATCCTCATGCTAAAGTTAAGAGAAATTCTGCATCTGTTTAAAACAACTTTTCTCTTTTATGTGCTGAGCAGGCCACCCTTCCTTTTATACTGAATAATATTGGAATGCTGGCTGGTAATAATTGGCTTTACTTAAATGCAAAAACCCAAAAAGATAAAGAAATTGGTTCAGATAATTTTTAAATTGTTTCCTTTAGGGAAAATAAAAAATTTCATCAAAGAAGGTGAAAGCCAACAATATGCTATAGTATTATGGGCTGACCTCTCCCAAATGTGTCTGTGATAATACAAATACAATCTGCTGCAGTTGGATCAGCTAAGCTGGTGTGCTGACAAATGGGCTTTTATGAAAGAAACAATTTTAAACAGATTGCTGCCTATTCATTAACATGGATATTACTGCTGGCACATATGTATTCTCCTTGCTTTATGTATTGGAGCCAGGAGTGATGGTTTGTATTCCTATTCTGTGTTTTTCTTCACTGCCCGGGGCAAACCTCTGTGCAATTTTGTTCTCCCATTCCCAAACATGGAGGGATGCTCTCTGTCTGCCAGTGGAAAGCACTTTGGAGTCTGTGCATAAACCAGATCAGTATCAACTCTTTGTATTATTATTTAAATGAAATAGGCTTAGTGTAGCTGCTCTTTATTTACATGACTAGTGAGATGACTCTCCTAAATTAGGACTCTTTATTGTTGGTTTGTCTTAGTTCCTTAGAGATACTGAAACAGAACAAGCTGCACTTCTGTAAGACATCTCCAGCAGACAAAGAGGTGACAGTGCAAATGTTTAAGTATTCATTTCTTGCTGAAGAGCTGGCCAGTAATTGCGGCATTCACATGAAAACACTTCCTCTGTTTTTAGAGTGGAGACAAATAGTTATGAGGAAGGGAACAAATAACATTCATTGGTTCAACTTTTTTGGCCAAGCCTGCAAAGGATTCCCTAGGTACCCATTGGGTGAGGTGCTGTGTGAAGTCCCAGAGATGGATCTGTGGCAGACTGGGTCTGGAAACAAAAGAGGCAACCTGCCTGGGGTCAGTGGGCTCCAAAGGGGAACTCCAGGTTTTCTGGAGTGGTCCTGCAGAGAAGATTCACTCCCAGAGAAGAAACATCTCAGGTAGTGGCTGGATGGCAAATGTGTTTTCCTTTCTCATTACCCCACATGCAGCTGTGAGATATGTTAATTAGCAAGCTCAAACGAGTTGTTTCATGTGTATTGAATGCGGTCTCCCTTAATTGCATTTCTTTTAAACACTGGACACTCTTCTAAAAGACTGAACATTTTAGCCTTTTGAAGCTAAAAGCTGTAAAAACTTTATTTTGTGTTTCTGAGCAATGTAGATAGACCTAAAGATTTCATGAACTATCATGTGGTTGCCCATATCTGAACTAATAATTAAATTGTAAAATTGCAGTTTCATATTAGGGTTAGTCTTTTCACCTGCTTTAAAAATTAAAAATCATATTTGGTATATAAACACACACAGAATATCCTTCTGATTGAATTTCAAGAGCATATCCTGGAGTAAATGTTTTTAAGCACTTCTAATACTGTAGTCTATAAGAGGAGCAGACACTTCTAAAGCAATGTTAAAAGTTGTCTTTCATAACTGAGTCAACAGATCATTTTTGTAATAAACTAAAGCAAGTGTTCTCAATTAGAAGAGCTAGTGGCTGTTGATATTGTACAAAAAAAAAAAAAAAAAAGTCATTCTAATATCCACAGGGTTAGGGGTGGGGAGGGTCCGTTTGGTTTTGTTTCTCTTTCCAGGGAGATCTTTAACATTGTTTGATGAAGCTAGTTTCATTTTGAGATTGTTACTGAAGATAAAGGCTTCTGTGTTCTATGGCTGCTTGGATTCTTCGTACATAATGTCCTAGTAATGTCACAGTGCTGCTGTATTTAGATCAAACCACTGTTTTGATTGGGTTTTTTGGCTTTTTTTTAAAATAAATTCCTTAATTTAAATACATGAAAATGATATGTTTTGCTTTAATGAGGCACCTAATCAAACAGACATTCCTCAGGTCCTTTGGATCCTGGAGATGGTTGGAGTGAGAGTGGGGTGCAGCCCATCTCTTCCTGGATGCCTTTGTGTCTTCATGTGGTTTGTGTTTTCTGTCCCACCACATCTTCACAGAGGTTGAGGAAGCCACAAACCAACCTGAGGTTGTGCCTCACTTTGTGCAGGTTCTGGTTCTCCTCAGGTCGTGTTTTCCCTGAGAATTCCTTCCCTCCCCTGTCTCCCAGCCTCACCTCCCCAGCCTCCCCTCTGCACCATCAGCCAACAAAATTTCTGCAGCCTCAGGGGTAAGTTCAGGGAGAAGGTGACAAAATCACTGCAGCCTTCAGAAGGCATGAGCTCTGCTTTTAAGTGAAGTGAGCACTGCCTGATTTATGAGTCCCTACTTTGCCTGAGCTCCAGTCAGACAGAGAGAATATATTTACAGAAGGAAAACAACAACCAGCCAAGGGTGCTGTTCAGTGTTCCACACAGGTAGATCTCAAACAGAGATAAAGAGGGGCTGCATAAATCACCAGCAGGAAAGTGATGATGCACTGCTTTTCTTATAAGAGGAGAAAGAATTTTTCAGAGAGGCATAAAGAATATTTTTATGAGATTACTAATGGCAAGCAACGTCTGCATCAAGTTTCACGGAAAAACATTGAGAAAACAGATTATCTGCATGAAAGAAGCAGCCACATCCAACAGCTAAACTCAGTAAAACCCGAGGTAATAGACTATATAAATTCAGGTCATGCATATTATCACTTTCCAAGCAAACCCAAGCCTTTTTTTTCACAAGGTTTTAACAATCTGAGAGGCTGTGAGAGGAAATTTTATTTCTTCTCCTAACAGCTCTTGGTGGTTTGTTTTATTTTTTTCTCTCTGTAACTTCATGTCTTTTCTGTGCAGCAACATCTAGATATGTTCCCTCCTGGGAGATCTAATCTTCTTAGACTTTTCCACTATCTCTGACATGGGATGCTCAGCTTCTCAGAGGAAAGTCATGACACTATTTTGAAGGAAATCCAATTTAAAAGGCACATCAACTTTTTTAATTCCTCAGGGTGCTTTACAGATGAAAAATACCATAAATGGGCCTGACTGTGAAATTTCAGGTCTATGGGGTTCTTCTAGGAGAGGAAACACTACAAGTTTCTGCCAAGTTAGAGTCTATTTTTTGGGGTTTTGAAATTCTGTTTCACATTTGGTATTGTGGCCTATTAAAAACTGATGCTCTGAATTGTCCTGAGTGGAGAAGAGGAACTGCCCAGAGGCTGAGCAGCTTGAATAGCCCATTTACAGATGCTTGGGTAAATCACAGAACCATAGAATCATTCAGGTTTGTAAAGACTTCCAAGATCATCAGGGCAAACGTTTGACCAAACACCACCTTGTCCACTAAACCATAGCATTAAGTCATTTCTGGAACACTTCTAGGGACTCTACTACCTTCCCTGGGCAACCCATTCCAATTCCTCACCACTCTTTCAGTGAAGAAAATACCTGATTTTCTGCTTTATTTTTAATTACAGTTTATTGCTGCTATTTTTTTTTTTTCCTTAGGGAAGCTTTGTTTTCCTTTCCTGTCAGCAAATGTCAGTCACACCCTAACAGTGCAAGTCTCTACGTTTCTCTGGTAATTTAAATGGCAGAGAGGCTCAGGATGCTCCAGACCTGCTAATCTGGGGTTATTGCAGTGTGACAGTCATTAAAATATCAGGAGCAAAAAGGCAGGCAGTTTCCCTTTTCTGAGAAGCTTGTAGATCGGAAATGACTTGCAAAACCCAACTTCAAAAGGACACACTCAAGTGTGCAAAGCCACATGTCTAAGAAATGAAAGAATTAAGGTTGTCTGTGTCCCATTAATGCAGTTTCTTTCCCCTCATGCACTGTTATTATTATGCCCTCACATAATACCATGTTATTATTATGCAGTCACTCCTAGAGGAGAAACGAACCTCTGGCAAAATCACAATGAAAACCAGATGCATCCCTTCAATGGCATCTGCTAATACATTATGAGTTTCAGACTTTCATTTAAATCTTAAACAAAAAAAAAAAAAAAAAAAAAAAAAAAAAAAAAAAAAAAAAAATTTT
>VWYP01013557.1:93493-120420 GCA_013400435.1 Pycnonotus jocosus
AATCAAAAATATTTTCCTGCAGGGAAAATCTCACCTAATTGGCTGCTCCCTCCATTTCCAGCAGGAAGGCAATTGGGAATTCAGAAAAATTCATTTAGCTCAAATATTTAGTACTTTCTCCCACATACAAAGGACTGAGAGCTCTCAGTATCCCATCTCGGTTCCCTTAGATTATCTTGATCCCAGGATGGGGAAAAGGTTGTGGAATGAGCCTTTTATGTTTCCCTTCCATTTTTTGAGGGGGAAACTTTTGGTTGTTTCCCCAGTGAAGTGGCAGAGGGATGTGAGAAGTTCCTTCGTCTGCCATCCCCTTTCCTTGTATCTTCACAGTCAGAAAAACACAAATATGAGGCCCAAGAGCTGAGAAGGCAATGCAGAAGAAATATTTCTGCAAATAGGAAGACAGAAACTGTGACCTGCAGAAGGGACAAGACACACCTTGGGGAAAGTTCCACCAGGGCTGAAGAAATGGGAGGAACAGGGAGGGAAAAGTGCTGGGGAGGAGTCAGCACTGGAAGGGATTAGGTGTAGCCAGGGGCATGGTTTACTCACAATAAAACACGTCTGAAAGCAAAGAGAGAAACATCAATTCAAACCACAACTATAATGAGGAATTTATTGCTGATGATACCACAGGCAGTAATAGATCTTTCTGGAAGCTTAAAATCATTGCCTCATTTTGGGTCTGATATTCTCTGTGGAATTAAACATTGACATTTCCCATAGTAAAAAGACTCATCTGCAGCTGACATTTTATACTTACAAGACCATGATAAACATTAAAATACAATAAACAATTTGAAGTTCAGATTACATTAGGAATTCACTATGTGGTTCTTGTATTTACAGTAGGAAAGAGGGAAGGAGCCTTCTTTCATACTTAATTCCATCATTCTAACTTAAATGTAGCATTTTTTCCTCTTTGCCCCTGTGGTGGTTTTTGAATCAAGGGGTTTTGAGTCTGCAAATAAAACCATGATGGCTGATCATATTTAAAAGTGGATCTTGTGTCTGTGTTTGCTTCTTCATGCATCAGACTCTTGCAGTGTGATTACATGTGGCATGTAATCATGATTACGTGTGGCAATGAGTGAAAATCAGTAATTTCCCATCAGCTATTTGCATCTGTGTCAGAAACAAGTCACAGTAAGAACATAAATTAGTTGGGCCACAGTGACATGATAAAAGCAAGGGGGTTAAACCAAGCAAAATAACGAGGCAGAATACAACAGTTTTTCTTCAGATTAATTAACAGAAACTGCACAGCAGGAAACGAGCTACTCCTCTGACAATAATCACCTTTTTGAAGGCAACTTAAGTATTCTAGAAATACATGCACATATTTAGAACACTGCTATAAGCTGCACCTATGCCTCAATCATGCTGATTCTTCCCGGGAAATAATTGAAAACAAATATATGCAATGTTAATCAAGAACAATCCCAAAACAAGCATCTTTCTTCTGATATAGATGAGCTAAAATCAGAATGGTGCTGAACAGGTGCAACCCTTACTGGGTTCTAGAACAGAACAAAAATCCAAAACCAGCTCCGGCATCACTTCTTTTGCACGAATGCTTCTAGAGGAGCAGTGATGTGCAACGCCAGAAGGTCCACGAAGTCACCAGTGTAGAGCTTGAGGACGTTCTGGATTTCCTTCTGAGCCTTGCACTCTGTCCCTCTGTTGCAGTGCTGGTTTGGTGAGCTGCAGGGCTGCTCACCCTCCTTGCCGTGGCCCATCAGCAGCACAGCACCGCAGCTGCTCCTGCGCCGGGACCCTCGCGGGGCCGGGAACGGGCTCGGGGTCTTCTCTGCAAATCCCTTTGTCTTCCTGCTGCACCTCTTGCTCTCGTAGCTGCCCAGCTCCATCAGCCTCTCGTTGAAGTACTCCTGCAGAGGTTTGTCCTGGAAGGCAGGGCTGGTGGGCTGGTGGCCTTTCAAGCAGCAGCTCCCCAGGCAATGGCCTAAGGAGCCTCTCCTTGGGAAATTGTGGAGTTTTGGTAAGGAGTTCTTCCCTCTTTCCAGGTCCTTGAAAATTTGGTTGAAGGCAGGATTTCCCAAATAACTTTTTGACAGCTGTTTTAAATAGAGGAGGAGGGAGAGGCAGGTTTGGGAGCAAAAGGAAGAAGGAAATCTGAATTAAAATATGTTGGCTTATATAGAAATAGGATCTGAGGTATAAGGTTCCATGCAATAAACAGCTGTTAGACAATGTTTGAGATTCTTAATCCAAATTTCCTGAAGACCAAGGAGTTTGGTACCAATCCCTCTCTGGAACGAAGTCCAGTGGGCTGAGGTTAAAGATGAGCACTTTTCCTCCAGCTGACTGTCATGTACTGCCACAATTTTGTGTTGCCTCTGTGAAAATCTAACTTTTGGAAACAATTTCTCACTTGTCTATGTCAACAGAACTTTAGGTTTATCTTTTTCAAATCCCATTAGCTTTTAGCTGCTGTTTCCCAAGGCAAAATTTGATCCTGCTTCTAAAAGATTCATTTTTTGCCCTCCACCCTTTCTTTAATCTCAGGTAACTGCTGAACTCAGTGCATTTTTACAAGAATTGCAATTTCCACATTCAATATAATTCTACATTTTAAAACTGTGAAGTTTCTTATTATTATCATCATCATCCATATGCATAATCCTTTCTCCTCCTTTCCCATTGCAGGATGCCTCTCTCCTTTCTAACCACCCAAATCAATGCTCAAATTATTTAAATAGTAAAGAAAGGCCTGGTCCAGTCCCCATTGGGCGTCTTTAGGTTGATTTCAGGGGAACATCCATGTGATGAGTCCTTTTATTGAGTGGGAGATAAAGTTTTGGCAGAAACTCACCATGTAAAAGGTTGCTTTTCCACAGTTTAATGTCCTTTGGGTTGTCAAAGTCCCTGCTCTGCCACTTCCACCTTTCTCACAAGTACTCCAAGACACCCTGGCCTGTCTCAAGCTACCAGGAGCAGCAGCTGGTTTCTGTACAGCAAGTGAGGCCAGACCGTGGCTTTTTCTCTGAAAATCTTGGCAGTTTGGCTTGAGAGAAGAACTGTTTTATATTATATTACTGTTTCTAATCAATAAAAAGAAAGACTATACTGTATGTAGATGACAGCCACAGCGGGGTCATGGAACATTTTGCAATCATTTATTACGCCTGACAATGCCTTTGGTATTAAAAAAAAAAGCCATCACTCATGCAGTTTTTGACAAGCTCTAATTAAGTCTAGATCCTTGCTAAGGGTCCAGCCACAAATCTGGTTTGAGAGCCCAGCAATGTCTCAGTAGGGCACTCCATCATCAGCCCCTGGCACGCTGCCTGCTGGTAATGAATGAACAACATTGAGCTCAAATGAGAAATAGTGGGTTGGACATGCCATATAAACTGAAAAGCAATCAAGTTTTTGATCTCCCACTATTCCATCACACTTCATTCTGGAGAGGACCCAGCAAATCTGATGTCCCTGCCTAGAGTGGGTGTACTTTTGGAATAAGTTAGGTAATTGAGCACTTAAACCTGACCAAAGCAGTCTTCCTAACCCAAACTCTTAAAAACTGTTTAAAAAACAAAATCAACCTAAAAAATAATAATCATCTTTTAAAATGTAGCAGAATAAAAGCCTGTCAAGTTAAGTTTTTCTATGCCCAACCACAGCTCAGACTTTATTATCATATCAAACATCAGCTTTCCAGAACATAAGGGAACTATTCATCCTGCAGAAGAATAGGTAGCAGTCACCATCTATTGCAAAGAGAGTTTTGGCATACAAACCTTGACATCCTGGAAGCCTGGATATTCTGGGATGATGGGCAGGGCACACTTGCTGGCACTGTTTGACCATTCTGGTTTGATAATCCTACGGGAGCAGCTGCAGCTCCTGGAGAGAGGGGCTGGCCCCAGCTCGGGTGGATTTCCAGTGATTCCCAGAGGTTTGCAGTCTTTGATGTAGCAGGTTCTCAGGCACAGCGTGGAGGCAGGTCCTTCCATTGCAGCAGGATCCAGAGGAGGGTGGGAGCAGTGTGTATCCCAGAGTAACTCTCCCTCCCAGTTCTCCTCTAGTGCACGATCTGCTCCCAGGGTAGGACCTGTGGTGCTGAGCACACACAGCACAAACTGCTCCCAGCAGAACCACAGGCAGAGGATGCCTTTGCTGAATATTGAGACCCTCAAACCAGTAATGCTGCTTTTATCCTCTGACAGCTCTTCACAGAAGGTCGGCAGATCTGCCCCAAGAACGCAAAAGGTTCAGGTGAGAGGAGAATTTTCAGGGATTACAGAGTCTCCCTCCGTCATCTCACACAGGCTGATGTGGCTGCTGACGCGGCAGCAATTAGAGAAGATCAGCAGCCGCACGCAGGAGTCGTCAGAGCCTATTTGGAGCAGGCAGATCACTGCCCTTGTGACTGACCAGGCATCCCTGACACAAAAACATTCAGGGCTTTAGCTCAGCGAGGCGAAAGGTGAATTAGGGCAACACAATAACAAATAGTTTAGGAAAGACAGTGTAGGAAGCTGCAGTAAAAAATTCCTCCCGAGAAATCCTGTGCCTCTTGGCTTCCTCAGTGTGGTTGGAGATGGGCTACAGCCATGGGGAGATCCAAACTGCCTCGCTGTTTGTGTCAGGAGAGGGATGCTCTGCCTTCAGACAGCCCAGCACCAGTGCAGGTTTGGCAAGAGATGGTGGAAACAGCGGGATTCCTTTCAGCCAAAGCTGAGCAAATGTTCCCAGCAAGGAGCCATAGCTGCCCTGAACAGTTTACAGCCCACACATGGCAGAGGAAGGGCAGCCAGGGGAGCAGCTCCCCAGCTGTGATTTGAAGATACCTTGGTGGGATCATCTGCTGCAAACAGATTAATGTGTGCAGTTGCAGCAGCTGGCACATCACAAGCACAGGGCTCCTTTTTGTCCCCAGGGTCAGGGGACAGCTCCTGTCACTGGGAGGGCAGCACCTCCATCCACTGCCCCTCTGGGGCCGGTTTGCACGCAGAGCTTCGGCACTGAGGGATGAATTGCCTCTTCCCCATCACACTGCCTGGGGTAATTACCGTGCTCACTGGTGCTTGTGGAAGGAAAACAGAGGGGATTTGCCACCTCCTCACCCTCCAAGGCCTCTTGCTTATTCGAGGTATTCATGAATGTTTGCCCACTCTGAAAGCATTCACACAAATATTTGCGAGTGCCCTGGATGAGCTAGAGATCCTTATCAACCCAGGGTATCCATCAACATTTGCATGTGCGTACTCAGAGCCCTGGCTGTGAGCTAAAGAGCTTTGGATGTGATCCATGAGACCATCAGCTGGATCCAGGTTTGTGCTTGAGGCTCCCTGGCAGATGGCAGCACCCCAACAGCAACACTCCCCTGGCTGCTGGACCAGCAGGTCAGGAGTGGCACAGGAGCTCATGGAAAAACTCCCACCCAGCCCTTCACTGCCCAGCTGCAAAGGTGCAACACTCCTTTTTTATCTGCTCTGTCATTTCTTCATTTGAGGGTAAAACAATTCTCAGTCAGAGAACAAAACTCCCCGTGTGAGTGGCCACTGCAGCTGCACCCCCAGAGCCCTCACGGGTCAGGTTTGTGTCCACAGCTCTGTAGGAGCCACGCAAATTCAAATATGAGGCTGACAGCATCAATTTGCATGTAGAGATGTCACGATGCTCACAAAGTAATGGATCTCTGAGTCATCCCTGCTGCAGCCCTGATTGTTTGCAGTGCTGTTGTATCCGTAATGGTACCTTCCTATGGAAACACTATGTGGCCTTGCTAGGAGTACCTGAGAAACATTTTTAAAAGCATCAAAAATATTTTCTGGCAAGGAATTTTCCCCTAAAAGGCTTTCCTTGTTGCATTTGGCAGGAAAAAAAAATATTACTCATACTTCCAAAATTTTTCTGATACTCGCTGAGCCCCAGCTGTTTTGGGGATATGTTCCAGGCAAACCTGGATCAGAAACAAAAGAACTCTCTGGACAGAGTTCTTTTGTTTCACAGACCAAGGTGCTGTGGTGCTGCCCACACTTGTCACCCGGCTCAGACAAATGAGGGCTGTGTGAAATAGCTGCCTCTGACATGGTTGGCCACACGTAAAGAGTTCCCTCTTTCCATTTAAACCCACAGCCTAAAACCTCTCATTATCAAACCCTGTTGTCTCCTGGAAGCGTTTCCCTGGTTCAAGTGAGACACCAGCAGCTTTTCTCTTGCAATTGCGCGTTGTGCTTGATGAATGTGCGAGTGCTACACACAATGGGTGACTTCCGTGGGGCTGGGAAAAACCAGTCCCACCTTCCTGCTTTAATGGGAGGGTCTGATCCTACCCCACAGTCTGAAACTGGGGTTTGTGGGGTTCTGTTCTTTTTCGTGCTCCTTCTTGTGCCGTGTCATTACTGCATACAGCAGGGCCAAGGCAGTTCTCTCTTCAGCAAAACTCTCCATCCTGTTTAATTCACAACTTTGCCTTATCCTGTGATCCTCCAGTGAAAGGAAATATGATTTTCAGTAAGGTGTAAGCTTCACGAGTTACCCACCTTATCTATGTACAACCTTTAGATTCTTTTAGAAAGAATTTTTGGATATTTTAGGGGGCAGTCACACCCCTCATGTCAGATAAGGCAGGACATGCACAGCCTGCATCCAAGTCCAGAAGGATCTGCTCTCCTGTAAGACTGAGGGCATAAGCAAACCAGAGCAAACATTCACAGCAAGAACACAGTGAATTGTGCAGCAAATCTCTCCCTCGATGCTCTTCCAGGGGTGCCACTGCTCCAGCACAGTGTCCTGGGCTAGAAACAGTCCAGAGCCTGCCAGGACAGCAGCAGCAGTCCTGCTACAGCACCCAGAGCTCAGCAAACCCTCTCGGAGCTGCCTCAGTGCCTGACTGACCGACAGAGCTGCCTTCCCTCCAGACAGCCATCCTGCACCCATTGTGACGTAAAGCCTTTAAACTGTGAGGAGTTTTTGTGAGACTGGCATGAGAAACACCTAAGAACAGAGACAGAGAAGTCAGTCCCAAATCCCTGCTAAGCCAGAGCCAGGCAGGATTGCAGGGGAGCCAAGCAGAGCTGAAGTTCCTCTGTCAGCCCAGGGGTCTGAAGCAGCCCAGGAGTGGGAAAGATGAGAGTGAAGACACCAACCCTATTGCTGCTGACCATGGGAACAAAATGTGCCATGGAAAGAGAAGCAATGAGCTGTTCCTGGCACAGAGTTGGGCCCTGGTCTCTGTTCCAGGGGTTGGGGGTGGGAGCAGAAGTAGAATTGCAAAAAGCTGAGTCAAAATTTTGTCTCCTGATGTTACTCAGTTCCTCATTTAGAAAAAGCCTTGGTCTGGCCCTAAAAAGAAGTCTGGGCTGTTCGATTGTCTCTGCATCCCAACTTCCCCCAAATCTGGAGGTGTCACTTCATGTCACTAGTGATTGTCTCCCCTCCACTTGCCCAGAAGAGCTGTGTGTGTGTGTGGAGGGTGAATCTACCCCCATTTTATGTTGCAATCAGAAACCCCTGCTCTCACTCACACTTTTCTGACCTCAGACCAGGTTTCATGCATCTCTTTTCCTTTCTTAGGCAGCTAATGCTCTTACAAGGAGAACCAGATGGCACCCCTTTGCCGATGTCAAACGCTTGCCTCACGTGGCACGTTCACTATTGGATTTTCACCAGAGGCTTGTGGCCCACATAGCGAGATTTCAGTCATAATCACCAGCTTGAAATGTGAAACAAACCCTCACTGACTAGGTCTGGATCACAGTGAGAGAGTTACACCTCTCACTGCTTCTAGTTCTTTTTAAAGTCATTTGTAGATTGGAGTACAGAATGGGGATTCAATTTCTGGGGTGCAGGAAGAAGAATATTGGAAGTGGGTGCTGAAGAAGAGATGGAAAAAGAATTTTAAAAATGTAACTGCTGCACTTGTGGGAGGGAAAGGGCAGAGCTGCAGGAGGACAGGACACACTTCTCAGTACGTGTGAAGATGGCTTGGGAGCAATGCTACAGGTGTTTGTGATGAATGCTCTGACTTATACTGATTTACACTCTGCCATCCTTCCACACAAACTTCCCCAGGTGAGCACCGGAGCAGGCAGGTGCAACCCATCTTGTGCAGCTGTGAACAAAGAACAAAGCAGCTGTGAAGCTGTGAAGTTTGCCTCTGCTGCATCCTCCAGAACACGGCTCCTGGGGCTTTTGTTTCTTAGTTTCTTTTCCTGTTTTTGAGTCCCGGTTTCCGAGCTTCCTGGCAGGGTGGCTGAAAGCACAGGGATCGTGCTGTTCCCTTTGGGAGAGCGGTGTCCTGTCTGTGCTTGCAGCTGGTCCGTGTCAGGAATGGATCCACCTGGACCTGCTGTGGCAGTTTTGTGCACATCTCTTAGAAAAGTGCTCTATAAGGTACAAAAGCAGCCTCCTCCCTCTTAATTCTGGGACACAATCACAGTGCTGACACTGCCACGTGTTTTGGGCATATGAAACCAGTGTGGTTATTCCAGATGCCCAAAATGCCTCATCTCCTTCATCCCAAAATCACGGGGAGGCATTAGCAAATCCACAGCCAAACATCCAGGGAGCAGGAAAAATACGGCAAAAGTCAAATTAAATGTCATAAACAAAGTGGCTGCTTGTCAGGTACAGAAATGGTCTGATTCACCCCACAGATGACTGAGATTCCCTGAGCCCCAGATAACACACAGGAACCCCTAAACCCCAAATAAAACACAGGAACCTCTAAACCCCAAATAAAACCCTGAAATCCCCTAAGCCCCAAATAACACACAGGGACCCCTAAGCCCCAGATGGCACAGAAGGAGCCCTAAACCCCAAGTACAACACTGAAATCCCCTAAACCCCAAATAACACACAGGGACCCCCAAACCCCAGATGGCACAGGAGGAGCCCTAAACTCCAAATAAAACATTGAGATCTCCCAAGCCCCAAACAACACCCAGGGAGCCCTAAACCCCAAATAAAACCCTGAAATCCCCTAAACCCCAAATAACACACAGGGCCCCCTAAACCCCAAATAACGCCCCCAAAATCCGCCAGACCCGCGCGGCCCCAGCGCGCCCTCTGCCGGTGCTTCGGGGAACCGCACGGGCCGGGGGTCCCGGGCCGCCGTGAGGATTTGGGGTTCTGGGGCTGTTGGGGGGATTTGAGGTTATGGGGCTGCCGTGGGGATTTGGGATCCCGCATTCACGATGGGGATTTGGGGGTCCCACGGCCGCAATGGGGATTTGGGGGTCCTGGGAATGTGATGGGAATTTGGGGATCCCAGGAATGTGATGGGGGCTTGGGGGCCCTGTGGCTGCAATGGGGATTTGAGGGTCCCTGGGCTGCACTGAGGGTTTGGGGTCCCACGGCCGCAATGGGGGTTTGGGGTCCCAGCTCTGCCGTGTCCCCCTCGCACGGAGCTCACCGGGAGTGGAGCTTCACCACCCTCAGAGAGAAGAATTCCCTGTCAATATCCCATCCAACCCTGCCCTCTGGCAGTGGGAAGCCATTCCCCCTTTGTCCTGTCCCTCCATCCCTTGTCCCAAGCCCCTCTCCAGCTCTTCTGGAGCCCGTTTAGGTGCTGAAAGAGGCTCTGAGGTCTCCTGGAGTCTCCTCTTCTGGACAAACACCCCCAATCCTCCCAGCCTTTCCTCACACAGAGCTGATCCAGCCCCTGACCATCTTCACAGCCTCCTCTGGTCCCTGTCCACCCTGTGCTGAGGACACCAGAGCTCCGTCCTGCAGCAGGACAAGGAGAACATTTAGCAAAATGCTACCCCTGGCTCCAGCTGCAATTTTAGGTGCTGTTTAAACATCTGAAAATCCCAGCATTAATGTGATGGTGAAGGTTCTATCTCTGGCTTCTGTCAGTTCAAACTGGCATCTGAGACAGGCCCCCAAAAAGCAAATCTATTAAATAGTGCTAATGCAATGAACCTGCAGCAGATGCAAAAGCTGTCACCTGATTAAATCACGTTTAAATTAGTGCTGTTATCTGTAGGAATAGAAAACGGAGTTGCAGCCTTGGTGGAACAAGTGTTTGTAGATCCTCCCCAACCAAAGGACCCAGGGCCAACCTGTGGCACCTCCAGGCTCCCAGAAAGGATCCACTGCAAGGCACAGCCAGAGGTGCTTCTGCCACAGCCCCATCCACATCAGCACAGCTGCAAACTGAAACCTTAGCTTCTAGACTGGTTGGGAAAAAATAAAGCCAAAAAATATCCCCAAGCCAAAGCCTTCTCTTTGTTTATAAAGCAGAGTGTAGTACAGCCCAGTGTTAGGGGGGAAAAAAAATCGTGGAACAGGTTACATGGAAAACAGTGATGCTTTCCATGTGTGTGAACTGTGATTTTCCCTTTTTCAGCTCATTACCAATTACTTCTCTTTCCAATTACTGTCTTTTTTCTCTCTTTTTTTTTTTTTTTTTTTTTTTTTTTTTTTTAAGGTGGTTTTTATAACATATTTATGGGGGTTTGTGGTCCAGAGGTACAACTACTGCTGCCCATTGTATTTATAAGCTTTAAAGGAGAATATGAAGAGGGGGAAAAGAGTAATGATCCTGGTGCAGGTTATGCCTGTGCAAACTGGAAGGGTGAAGGAGAGGGGTGGGAATCACACAGACCAAAGAGAGGGTGGGGTGTGATGTCTGCACATCCTCTGGGAAGTGGGTGCTTCATTGTGCTCTGGTCCAGATGCTCATAAATCTCCCATCCCAGTGAGGCAAGACGTGCCTCGAAGCAAAATGCTGCTTAATAGAAGATTGCTGCCACGTAAATAAAATTAAGGTTGTTAGGACATACCCATATCATGATTTTGGAGACCTTAGTTCCCAGCTGCACCCACCCAGAGGCAAATTAGGAAAGAGCAGTGAGATAAATAATGGTTTTCAGGGTATAGCTAGAGCTTTCCTGCTCTCTCACTCTTGGTGTTATCGGTCATTTCACACAAGACAAAACCTGGAACTTGCCTGAATGCAGACTATGTCACTTTAGTCACCTACTATGCTTTTCTCGATTTTATTTAGCACACCATGAAGTCTTTTTAAAACTGATAAATATAAAAAATATAAACGGACTTTTCCCCTCCTTTTTGTGTGCAGTTTGAGAGCTCTGTTGGCACATCAGTTATGTACACAAGGACAGCTGACCCTTAGCACTGTAGCCTCAAACAGAATCTACCTTAGGCAGTTCCCAGCCCTGCAGCTTTTCCTTCCCATCTACTCCCACCCCTCTGGGGGTGTGTTGCATCCTTGGGCATCCCTCTTTGAAAATGCTGAACCCTGAAGAGGCTCAGCACTTCCCAGTTCTGTTTTCCTAACTTGTAGCCTCTCTTTTTCGAAAATGAAAGAAGAAGAAAAAAAGACTGATTCAGGTTTTGGCAGCTCTCCTCTCACAGAATATTCCACACTTGCACATGAAGGGGAATTTTTAGCCAACCAGAGCAAAGAGTCAAAATGACAAACACAAACAATTACAAAAAAAAAAAATAAATTGCCACACTCAGTAGTTTTTTCTGACTGCTGCTACTGGCTCAGTGAGAGGCTGGTTTGCTGCCTAATCTTGAGCTCAGAAAAAAACAGATCATCTTTAAGTTTGCAGTGCTATTGGCCCAGCTACAGAGGATAGGATTTCCCTCAAGCCTTTGCCCAAGCCCCAGTGATGACTCCAAAAACAACAACTCGCCCTGAGGTTGGAAATTCTGCTTCAGAGGGATTTTGTTCGCCTTCCGTAAACGATACACAAATACTCATCTGAGCGGATGGAAAATGCTTAAAAGCTGCATAACATAGTGAATGAGACCAGCCCCGAGATGGAAATAATTTCCTTAATTCCTTGCAGCACTGCTGTCACTTCCAGCCATCTGTTAGCTGGGAAGTCACTGATAATCCACGGAGCAGCTTGGGCGATGAAACCTCCTGAAAGCAGAGATCACAGAGAGTTCACTTATTTCTCTGCAGTAGAAAAGGAAGTGGGTGGGGGAAAGGAATGAAAGGATGAAACACACAGCTCGTACCCTCCTGGCTTCAGGATAAAAAGATTTGCTTTAAAAAAACTCTGGTAATTTCATACTTCCTTAATGAGAAATGGTGTCCAAGATGTGGAGTGAGCAGCAGTCAGAGGCAGAGTTCTGTGAGCCCAGTTATCTTCATTATGGGGTTAGATTGCAATTTGAACCCCACAGGTCTTCCCTGGGCCTGGGGATTTTCCAAAAGCCTGGTCAGGATGTTGAGAACAGCTTTTAACAGTGGCTGGTTGGACACTGCAAGAAGAGCAACAGAGGTGGGTTTCCCATTCATTCAGGGAATGACCAGCACCAAAACTCTGCCCCTGAGGTCTCAACATGTACTGAGGTTCTCAGTCTTGGTCATATCTGTAGCAGTGTTGCCTTTTGTCCTTCATGTGTTGGGATTTCATATTATTTGGGATCTCTTTACAATCTAAGAGGAGCATGAGCTTCTCCTCGATGCTCTTTGCTGTCAGATTCATCTCTGTGGCACTTCAGGTATGCAAAAAGGATGTGTTTATGTTGTGTGTACTGCTGAGGTGTAAAAAATGTCTAAACCTTATATTCAAACCATGGAAAAATTATGAAATCAGTAAATACAGAACAGGAACTAAGAAAAAATTTATGTTCAGCTGTTCCTCTGGATTGCAGCTTGAAAAAGAACCCAAAAGCTTTCAATTTATAGCCAAGTCAGTGTATTTTTTTGGTAACTCTGGGAGAGCATCAGCTTGGTCAAATATTTCAAGTTCCTACCTCGTCTTAGTCATGACATGGAAAAACACTTGAAATCTATCTAATCTATCTAAAGCTGAGATAGGCCTGATGAAAACCACACTTGCTGATGCTGATGCAGCTTGAGCTCAGCTGCTGCCAGCTGAAGTGCAGCCTGGCACGTCACCGTCCAAGAGCCACCAAGATCCCCCGTGGGCTGAGGGCTCTGGCCAGGCAGCTCCGAGGATTCCTTGGGGAAAACGTGCCCTGAGGGGCTGCCATGCTCCCCTAAGGGGACAAACTGATGGGCTCTGCTTGAAATTTATATGGCAAAGGAAACAGAACCCCCGTGTCTGGACACCCCCTGAGAGCAGTTTTGGTGCCTGCCCTGGACATGGAGCAGTGGATCATCCCCAGCCCTGCTCCTCCCAGCCAGCCTTTCCTGCTGGTTTGCAGAGTTCTGTGCAAAGTGAAACAAGAGCCCGAGGGTAACCTGGGGGTGTAGGAGGACACCGGGTTGAATTTTGGGCATGCTGACCTCTGGAAAGGCTGGAGTGTGACAGGAACAAGGGTGAGAGCACCGGGCTGCAGCACTCAGCTCCCTGCAGGAAATGTCCTGGCTTTGGGGGGCTCAGATGGGCACAGCACAGGGCAGGAACAGGGCAGGGGCAGGGACAGCTGCTGTCCCTTTGCTGCAGCTTTGTGTCACCGAGCTCCTTCAGGAGCTCAGAGCGTTATCTGCCCTATAACGCCAACTTTCAAAGCTATTTTAATCTCATGCCCGGGGATCCCCCCAGCGTTGATCAGAGCCACACCGAGTGCCTTTGGTGACAAACAGAGAGAGCCCCCTCAGCACGCACAGAGCGCTCTCATGAGCTGCAGCTCTGGCTCACGGAAAGGGGGAGCCCAGCGCGCTGCATTTGAGGAACGAGCAGCTGCCACCTTTCCCTGTCCGCACTCCTGCTCCAGACCCAAAATCCGAGTTATTCAGCCCAGAGCCAGGAGAGGGTGCTGCTAAATTTGGCACCGGTCCCATTCCTCCCGCAGATGCCTTAAATTTAATCTTTCCTGTGGTTCAGATTCTGTGGTGCCCAGGGGTGCAGCTCTGAGCTCACAGTCAGGGTCACTCAGCTCTGCACACAGCACGGACACAAAACAAATCCTTTTCCTGCTGCACACCAAGGACAACTTTCAGGTCCAAAAGCACAAACAATGTTGGGCTGAAGGGAGGAACAAGAGGGATGAAACCTCACACCCTGGAGCTGTGACTGGACAATCGAGTTGAGGTTAGGGTTGGGTTGGACTTGATGATCTTGGAGGTCTCTTCCAACCTGATGATTCTGTGAATTAAACCCCAATATACAAATGGACCAAAACTTATAAAAATGTGAGATCTTGTGACTGGCCAGCCTTGGGAAGGCTGATCTGAAACAGAGACTGGACAGAGCTAGAGAATAAAGTAGGTATTTATTGAAAGGCCTTTAGGGTACACCTTGGGCAGGACAGGAGCCTGGCCAGGGCTGCACCCCCAGGAGCCACATGCTGGTTTTCTCTGTTTCTTCCCCCTCCACCCCAAACCCCTTGGAATGGGAAGCCTTTTAACTCCTGGCTGCCTTGGATTTGCACAGGGATCAGTCAGGATATGACAGCCCTGATGAGAAGCATCCTTTGCTTAATTACAGCCAAACTGGAGCGATGGGAGCTGTGGCTGCAGCTGCTGAGCACTTGTATGGCAGCACAGCAAAGTCACAGAAATCCTGGGGATCAAGGATGCCCCACAGCTCACTTTGAACTGTGGCTCTGCCAAAAGCCCTGGGACATGAGCTGTGCTGGATGCAGAACAAGAGGAACTGCCTCTGGCACGGGGAAATGATCACTGTCATGTAAACTGTGCTTCTGGTTTGTCAGGGGCAGACATTTGGCAAAAAAAAATGGGTGACTTTGTAAGACTTGCTGTCCTGTTTTAGGATGAAAAGAGTTACAAGTAATTTATAAAAGGGAGTATATAGCACTTTTCAGCTTTTGACCAGTCACAGAATTATACAGGGCCTCTCTGCACCACAGACCTAATTAGTTTTTAACCCAGATGCAGATGCTACCCACTTAAAATTGTCAGTAAAAAACCCAAGCACATTCCAAACTGTTATCCAAGCAGGAACATTAGAATCTTTTTCTCTCCCTCCTTCTGATTTTTCAAACCCTCTTTCTCCACACCAGTGGGGTGGAAAATGCAATGAAAGAAATGCAGCAGGAACAAAAGGAATGGGAGGTGGAGCAGGTACCCTGTTCAAGTGATTTGTTCAGACCACAGCCCAGCCAGAATGACCCCCTCTGTGCCATTCCTTCTTCCAAAAAAACCCCAGCACACTAGGACAGAGTGTAAACTGTGTTAGCAAGGACTGAGAGCTGAAAATGGGACAATTATGGGACATGAACCCATCTCGACCCAAACTCTCGACCAAACACAGATTTGGTGTATTTGTAGAATATTTTTATTTTTTTTAGCTGAGAAACATAAAATAGGGTAGAGTTTAAGGCATGCAATCAGACATGAAACTTCTCTTGCTTGTTTTGTGTGCTCATCATACCTTCAGTGTAAGTTCTATGAAGAGGGATCTATCTTTAATCTCTACACAAAGCAACTTTGAGCACCCACTTACAGCCTGAGGTTGGATGCAATGTTTACAGTTGTTCCTGGAATGAAGGATTTACTCCTGGGGAAACAGGAGTTCTTTTTTCTGGCTGTGTGATTTGTTCTGTGCCACCGTGGAGCAAGTGTCCCCTATTTCCAGGAGCGAGTTTGTAATAATATCAACTTTCCCCATATATACACAAATTGCAATTACAGACATCTGCTTGCATGGTTTTAATTTGATTGCTCCTTTACTGAAAAATACAGATAATCTAATGAATAGGAAAAACATCTTTACTTTCTGCACATTGCAACTCTACTTGTTGAGGAATCAAACAAACCCAGGCACCACAAAGAGAATGCTGCACTCAGCTTTTTACCTCTGAGGTAAAAGAGCAGCTCAAAGATTAAGAATTTTGTGGGTTAAGGTACATTAGGCTAGAAACATAATAGGTATTGAAATAAACACCATAGGATTAGAGATGCTGCTAAAACATACATTTCCATTTCAGTAACTTTTGTCTGGTGGTAAAGTACCTTTGTGTCAACTCATGTGGGGCATTTGCTCTGAGCAAGCAAAAAAAGCATACTGCCAAGGAAAGTGTTGCTCATAGGCAGCTCCAAACTTACTTTCTCTCTTTAACACCCTACCTTTGTTCATATGGCTCCTGGTTTTATTCTCTATTATTACCATTTTAAAACAGCATAGTCAAAGACTCTTCTCCCTTGCTCATGCATTTTTAAAATCAATATGATTAAAAATGAATCTGCTGTGCATCCATGTGATGAATGTGCTAAGAGCTCGTTCTGCATTTTTTCCCATGAATGTCCCATTGCTGAATTTTTCAGTATCACTAAGGCTAATGCAGCAAACACTGGGAAAATACAAATCCCAAGTCCTGAACTGGTTAAGCTGCCCACTCCCAAGGGCTTCAATGCTATCAGAAGTTCTGTCCTCTGCTGTGGCAGGCATTAAGAGTTTGTTATTACAGTGGATTTTCAAAAGAGGTAATCCTGAGATTACAAAGAGTTGGTGAGTCCAGAACTGGATCATCCCATTTCCTAGGCCCCATCAGAAGAAAAAAAAAAAAAAAGAAAAAGATTCATGCACATGTTTAGTTCATTCTTGTTCAGTAAAACATTGAAATACAGCTTAAGCATGAGGTCAAATACCACTGAAAGTGCCTGAAGTAATGTGACTTCACCATTAAATCTTTCGAGAGAATAAAAAGAACGTTAACTCAGTGCATAAGAATTACACCTTACAACAATGGAGGCACTGACCTCTTCCTTGACTTCCTAAAAATGAACAGGGCATGGAGCTCTAGGGGAAGACTCAGAACTCCCATCCTCACTTTTAACAATGGAAAAACCCATGGAAACAATTTTCTTTGCACAATTACCTACAAGAGCAGCTCAGAGTTAAAAGAAATAATCAAGTCTACCAAGGGAGTTTGCATTCTAAAAATGACAAATAGATTTTAAATATTGAGAGTGACAGCTTGTATGAAACATATCTGGCCTTTCTGACCAAAAAAAAAAAAAAGTACAAAATGTTCAAAAGCTAACTGTGCATTTAGATTAGCCAGCACATAAACAAAAGTTCAAGAGAAGCAGTGCAAAAAATGGAAGAGTAAATAATGAGAGAGTGGGAAACAGCCAGGCTACAGCTGCAAAGCTTGTAAATAGAGCAAGTAGCTAATACACTTTCCCAGCCTAAAATGCAATTTAGTGACACTGCAGTGAATTAATCAAAAAATACATGAACACATGAAAAGCTCTATGCCAAAATGTGCTTTTCAGTGCTGACACATTCCCAGGACAACATGGAATGCTCATTGGGAATTGCCTTTCTCTACCAACCTTTGATTGCACAGGGTAGAAATCAATTCCCCTTCCTCTCAGGCTGGATGTGAGAGTGGCTGAACCCCAAAACCATCTCCCTGTTCCCACTGCAGCTCTCCAAAATCACGGTTAGGAAACCCTGAAATATTTGAGTGGGGCAAACAAAACTCGGCAGGGTGATTTTAGCAGAGAGAAAATTGAGTAAAACAAAACCAGATTTGGTTTGTTGGTCCTTTGCCAAAGCACTGTTCCTGCACAGAGCAGGATTGTTCAGGAGACCTGGGAGGGAGCAGATGCCCCCTGTTAGCAGCATCTGATGCCACACTGGAATGAGGGACAAAGCCAAGCTTTGCTGAGATCAGTGTGCCCTGAGAGGGATATTTACTTATTTGCTGTCACATTTCCTAATGGCAGTTAGGAGTTCTGCAGAGATCCTGTCTCATTTAGGGCATTTGATCCCAAGGGAATAGAGGTTATCCCATCCTCTGAAGAAGGTGATTGTCTAATGCAAAAAAAGGGGGAAATTTAGGAGATACAAAAATGAAAAGCATGACTAGGGAAGTGTTTTGATTCAGCAATAAAGGCAAAGCAAAACAGACATCACCCTGAAAGAACAAAACCACACAGGAAGAGATTGGATTCTACTGAGCTTAACCCTGAAAGATGCTGTCCCTTTATGATTAAATTTGCTATGAATGACTCACCCACAAACTAATGTGAAATGTACTCCTCAGCTGCTTCTCCCAGCAGCTCAGGATGGAAAAGCTAGTCCCAAATAAAAACTACAAGGCAAAAATAAAACCCCAACCACGCTGTCTCCCATTTCTCATCGCCAAGATGCCTCACAAAAGAAAATACAAGAATAGAAAGCATTTTAACTTGTGAAATATGGAAGGCAATTCATGCAATGGAGGAAAACCTCAGCCTTTTAGCTGGGAAACAGCTCTTCCATGGGTGCTTGGTTAATAGCTATCATGCAAAAACAATTAGTCATTCAAGCAATTAAGAAGGTAAGTATCTCCTAAAAAGGTTTTGAGCTTTCCAAGCCCTAAATGCAACTGCTATAAACCTAGACTGTTCCTGAGTGTAATTTCCTTATTGTATTGCCTCTCCTGAAGAGATCCATTGTGTCTCATGTGTTGTAAATTCTCGATGCTCTTTTAGCTGCAGTCTGAGCCTCTGGTGAGTTCTCCTCTTGCTCCTCACTCTTCTTGTGGTTTAGGAATATGTCTGACTTCAGGAAGCGGCTGTAGCTGTCATATTTCATCAGATTGAATATCTGGCAGGAGGAGGAAAAAAATACAAAGCAAATTACCTCAGTAAAATGAGATTTTAAATGAGAAGGATGCATTAATTCCAGTGTGCTTTCCTTCTGTTTGTACTTGACCATTACTACAGAGCAGGACATTGAAAAAAAAATACACTTCCAACTCTCCAAGGGGCAGCAGGCAGCAAACAATGTTGTGGGTTTCATGATCACTGCTTGGCAGTAACATCCACATTAGTTTAAAAATCAAATTACAGTTTTCACAATGGCCAACTTTGCCCACCTGACACTGCAGGTGAGAGGTGCCATGCCTTGGTCAGTGAGGAAAATTATCAGATCATCCTGGCAGAGTGTCTGGAAGGCATCCAGGGGGACAAAGCAGAGCTTTGAAGGAAGAGAGGCACCTTTTATGCACCTTTCTGACTCCTGAATGCTGCAGAGTAACCCATGCAGAGCACTGGATAACTATGGAAAGCCTCTGAATAATTTCTGAAATATAATATAATTTACACAAATACTGAAACAACTGGTTTAACCAACTAAACCTATGCCAATCCTCCCATCCTTTTTAGACCAAATGCCAGGACTGGTCTCAGGCCAGATGAGAAATGTTGCAGGAACCTGCCACTAAGAGCTGACCTGGTACAGGTGTGTTTTGCCCATTAAAATGTGGGTTTAAATTTGCTGGTGGATTAAATTTGTGTAATTACACTTTTCACTAGGCCAAGAGCTTCTCACAGCCAGCATGGAAACATGAAGGGCAGCTTTTTTCTCCCAGGGCTTGAGTTCAGGCTCATCCCTCAGCATAACTGCTGCTCTTCTATTTATACCCACTGCAGACAATAAAAAACCCTACAACTCTTTTGGAGTTTTCTACAAACAAAAGGGTTGGGAGAGGAGCCTGGAATCTGTTCAGGTGTCAAGGTCAGGACTATATTTTACTTGTTCTTGAAACAGAGGGGAAGGGAAAAAAAAAACTTAAAAACTATAATTGAGGCAAAACCAAAGCCAGCCTCAGTCTATTATTTCACTGGTGGAGCCTTTCTGAGTCATGTTTCAGGACTGATTCTTTTTTATGATACTCAGAATAATTGAATTTCCAAGACAAATTTCTGGATTCTGACCTGCAGATGTGGCCACTCCATGTGTGGATAATTCATCTTTACCTTTACAGGCCTCACTTCTAACTGATAGGACAGTCAGGTAATGCAACTCTTTGCTAGGAGGAAAAAAACAATCTCAAACTTTTTCATTTCACAGCCTCGAGGAACTTGGACAGATACAGGCAAACACCTAAAACTTGACTGTTCTTGTCTGTGCATTTGCTGAAACAGTTCCCTTACAAGTAAATTACATGGTGGATTTTACTAACCATGTAATATTTTACTAACCATAAATATGTATTTGTTTACATATTTAAATATTTAAGTTCATGTCTAAAACTGTGGAAATATTATTCTTTATGCTACATAGTGGAATATGAAAAACAAACCCAAAAAAACCCACCCACTCTGTGTAGAGCCTGATCTTCAGGGTCTGAAGCAAAGTCAATTTACACCTCCTGGCACTGGCTAGCTACAACATAATTAAATTTATCCAACAGCTCAAGGGAAAAAAGTTGTAAGGGAGACATTTCCTGTTAAAACATCACGCTTGTGTTAAGAACATAAACCCCTCTTGTTCCTGGTATCACTTAAAGCATCTCCCAGAGAGAAAAGAGCATTGAAGATCAAGATCTTCTGCAGTCTGGCCCAGCCAAACATGCAGAGCAGAGCTCATAATCGTGTGCCAGAGCAGAACCCCCCTTTCCCCCTCCCTCCCTTGTCTCAGTGCCTTTGAGGAGCAGGATTATTTACCCCACAAGGATTCTGAAGCACATGGACATCTCTGGACCCCTGTGACACCACTTCATCCAGCACAAACAAACGGCCTGGGGGCAGCCAGGGCCACCCCATGAGCACCACCCACACCCCACCAGCACCCCCAGTTAAAGTAGGAGCTCCCTGGAGAACTGAAGCTCCTGTTCCCAGCCCTGCTGTGCACCAGTGGCCTTCCAGCTCTGCCTTTTTCTACTTCAGACCCACAGAGCCAGCAGTGGTTAACACTGCTCTTCAGAGAGCAAATTGCACCACTCTTCATAACTTTATAAGGATTGAAAACTGGAGAAGACCATAACTCTTCTGAGCCATTATCTAACAGCAATAAACAGTAGCTTCAAGCACTGGAAGCTTGCAATGACCCATAAATGCTCTGCATTTGTTTTTAAAAGCTCACAGAATTTCTTCCCACACTGGTGGGGTTCCTCTGCCACTGGTCCAGTGTGGTTCCAGTTCAGGTGTTACTAATCCTTGGCTCTCCATGTGCATGTCATTTATAAAGTGGCAAATATTTTTAACTCCAGTATTCTCTCCAGCTTCACTCTTGTAGTCACTCGCCCTGAACTGCAGTGTTTAGATCTATCAGAACATTTCCTTCCCTTCCCCCAAGTCAGAACTTTTTCCTTTAAAAACTCTGTTTCTTCACATGGAAATTGTATTTCAGGTATTTCCACTGCTAATGTCTTGGAATCTGCCTGGAAAACAGCAGAGCCTTTGCTCCTCAGACCCCTTCAAGTGACCCAGCCAGTGCCCAGCCAATGCATTCAATACCTGACTGAAATGGGCTGAAGACACTGTTTAAATCACTGTGCTGTTTCTCCACAAAAGGAAAGAGCCAAATGGAAAATACAGGTAGTCCTGAGGATGGTACAGGAATTAAAAATAGTACTTCAAGTGCTGGAAAGCTGCAGATAAGAATGACTCACTTCATAACTTATGCTTTGAAATCAGCTAAATATCAAGAAAATTTACCACCTAAAGACATGCCTGCAAAATTTCTAATTTCTACCAGACCTCCCAAGTTCTTTAGGGAAAGGCAAAGCAGAGAGCAACTCCTCTAAGTCTTGCACGTTGCAGAAGAGGAGGGTTTTCAGAAAATTGTGTTATATTCATATCAACATAAATACCAAAGCAAAGCAAAATGAAGAAATTTGAGCTCTCAAGGAAACCAGTGGCAACTACAGAAACAAACATCAGCAATGACTCAGAACAAGTGAACACACAGGAAAACAAAGGCACTGAGTTAGTCAGGGTGATTCTCAAGCTACCCACGCAGGAACCCAGGAGAAAACTCCATCCAGGTTTCCAGGAAAGTCCTGAGCTGGAATTAGAATGATTGTATTGAATCTCTTAATTATTGGTTGTAGTGAGATGGGGCCAAGAACCTGGAATATCTCAGTGCATTAATATTAATATCCCCAAACATGGAAGCAACCCAGCTCTGTGCTTACCTGTTCAACCCAGAGTTCACTAAAACCAGAGAGAAATGAATGAAACTGTGGTATTGAAGGAAATAACTTTACCTGGTCCTGGAGCTTCTGAAACATGAGAGGGTGAGGAGTCTCCAGGATGGTCTCACTCAAACGGGACTGGCCTTCAACATTGACTTGGGAGGAAGCTTTACTGGACAGGAAAGTCATGTAAATCTCTTTAGCTTTTTCCTGCATCTGCAAAAGGACGTTTGGTTAAAGAATTATTTGCTGTGGTCATGTTCTCTGTATCAGGTTTATCCCACTTGTGTATGCTCATTTGTACTGGAGAAGGAACACTCCTGCAGGCCAAAAGCTGCACTGATATCAGTGAAAGCTGCCAGAATTCAGCCTGTAGGTTACAGCACGCTGGGATGTTTGAATCTCAGCAGTAAAAGTGGATTTTTGAGCAGTAAGCAGGTTACAATCTCAGCAGCCAGTGTGAAACTGCTCAACATCATCATCTACACCTTGTCTTTGCTTTTAAGAAAAATGTTTTCCCTAACACATCATGGACAAAAAAAACAGAGGAAGAAAAGCTGGGAACTGACTAGAAGGGAAAATTCAGTGAAGTCAGTGTATAACCCATGCTTCTGCCAGATAACATTGTCACACCACACACTTTGTCTTAACCATTACCTCAGAGCAGCTCACCTACAACACCCACTCCATGATTAAAGAAAACACCAGCTTGGCTAATTGGCAAAGATAAGACTGCCAACAGCCTCTGAGTTGATAAATTAGGGTGTGAACTGCATAAGGCTGTCTGTTGGAATTTGCCCTGATTTCAGAGCTCTTCCCTCGCCAAACCAGTAACAGCAACAACACCTTGACCCCACCAGCATCTTTAAGCTTCAAAGCAGTGAGTGGCAACAACCCCCTGAAGTTCAGTGAAAGGCCCTTTACCAGATGGTCGGATAAGAGAGGGAGAAGAGCACCAAGGCAGGCAAGAGCCAAGCCCCCTGCTGCAATCTGAATTCTGCATGCTGGAAACAACCCAGCAGCAGCTGCTCTGGGCCATCCCCAGCCCTGGGCACTCACCAGGGTCCCCAGGGTGCCTCTAAGGAGCAACCAGAGCAGCACCAGCTGAAGGGATGTGCCTTTGATGAGAACAGGTCCTGGAGAAGGAAACATTTAAACCCTTCCCATGAAGGAGGCTCAGAATTGCTTCCATGTTTTAGAGCTGAGGTGCATTTACACTTGGAGGTAATTAGAAGAAAAGCTGCATGAGTTTGAGCATTCAGGAGGCCTGAAGAGCTGGAGCTCTCTCACTGCTGAAGGGGACACCCATTCTCTAGTATTCCTTTTTAAAACTCATTATTCATTCATCTGGTGGGTAGAACACTATGTGTCAAGTGCATTAGGTCACAATGAACTGTTTTTAATAATTTCCAACATGTTTCACAGCTCGAGGACTGGGTCAGCCACTTCTGCTCTAAATGAGCAATTAATCCAAGGGATCAAAGGTGTGACTGCTGTAAGTGGCAAAGTGAATGTCCTAATGCAGGCACAGCACAGGGGCCTTCAGCTATTATTGCATCAGCAATTGTATTGCCAGTCCCACTTAAATGACTTTTAAACCCACTGTCCAGTTTCATCCATACTTGAGAGAGGGGCAAAGGACTGAGAAAAAAAATAATTACTCTCCTGCTGAATCAATGGAAAATGAGCAAGAGAAAAGAAAGGGAGAGGAAAAGCAGCACAAGGAACCAAGGGAAAAGCTGCAGTGTGTGCTCAGAAGTTATCTGCTCTACTTGAACTGCCAGGATATTCTTTTCTGCTGGCTAATCAAGGAAGATCCTCACCCTCCCAGCACAAGGTGCTGCTTGCCCAAGGACACAGGAGCAAGCTGGGCACGACAGAGAAAGAGCAGAGGGAGGCTTGAGAGGGAACACAAAACTAGAAGTGACTGTGAGGAAGTTTAAAGAGCGTGGGGAGGAACAACAAGGCTGTGTGGGAGGCTGGTGAAACAGGGAGGCTCTTTGGATTTTGTGAGGAAGAATAACAAAGAAAGGAAGTGAAAGAGCTGTGGTAGGGAGAGGAGGCCATTGCAGAGGCACACAGAGGCCCTGGCTTTAGAGCAGTGGGGAAACGTGGAAATGCACAGCTGAACATTGCAGGTTCTGCTGCAAATAGAACTGCTCTGCTACCTCTGTGCTTCAGCAGTACAGCAGCTGATTAACTACAGCCTATAATTTGCTTTAAAAAGAAAGAACAGTGAAAGCTGCCAGTGTGCTCATACACCCCCCAAATGTCACTCAGGCAGAGCCAGGTTCAGGTGGAGGAGGCAGAGATTGTCCCTGTTCACTCTGCTCTGCATCAGCCTCAAACTAAAGCCTCAGCACAGGGGACTCTGCTCTGAAGCAGCTCCCAAACTGGGATCCTGTTCACAGGTGGTTGTTAAAGGATTTCTGGCAGTCCCCAGCCCCATCTGTGTGCTCTCCCCAGTGTCTGTGCCAGGTTCCCATTTGGAGCACAGAGTGCTGTCTGCAGCAGCCCCCCCTCGCTGTTTCAAGTGGATACGATATTCTTTCCCACTTCCTTTCCTAGGGTCAAGCTCCCAGGCGTGTGTGGCTCCCAGATGAGGTGCCTGGGAGCCCCAGATGCTGCTCAGGCCGGGCTCCCAGCACCCAGCAGCTGTGCAGCATCACCAGCCCTGCTAAACCCTTGCTACAGAAGAAACTCCTGCATGCACAGGGCTTTGTTCTGGAATCATTCACTACAGAACTTCAACGTGGACATTTTGGTGGCTTTTAGCACTAGCTGAGAATATTCCCTGTTGTTGGAAGCACTTATGACAATCTGTAACTTATTTTTGAATCTCAGCTGCAAGAGGAGAAACGTTTAAACCCCGGGAAGCAGCAGGACTGACACGTTGTTTATTTCATTAACAATCCCAAATGCAACAACATATGACTAACTCCAACAATTAAAGTTTAACTCCAATTTAAAGTTAAATTTTATTCCCCCACCACTCCCATTTCAGTAATTAAATACATGCCCTAACTCGAGGGCCACATGGGTGGCAGCAGAGCTCACTGCCACCAGTGGACTTGACTCAATTGCTTTCTCGATCTTCACTAAACAGTACATTTGTATTTTAATTTCAATTTTAAAGGAATATCCTTTCTTTTGTTGTTGTTTTTGAGCTACAGAGATGTGTCTTGAGCTGAGGGGGAAGTCGATGGGCTGAACCCAGTCCATCTAAAACCTGCCCAGACCAGCAATGCAGCCTGCCTGCTGCCTTGCTCTGCAGCTGCCAAAAATCTCCCCTGCTCCCTGAATCACCCACTCTGATGGAGCAGCAGCCTGTACAAAACCAAACACTGCCCCAGGCTGGCAGAGGAAGGATAACAGTAAATATCCCTGGCACAAGGGATGCTTAACCCACTGCTCATGTGGTGACCTTCAGGCAAGTTTGAACTGACCAAGCAGAACCCCATGCCAGGGCTCTCAGGTCAAGTAATGAAAATTTATCTCATCCTTTAGAAAGAGGGGGGAAAAAAATCCCATTCATAGAACCATGGAATGGTTTGAGTTTGAAATTACTTTAAAGCTCAGCTACTTCCAACCCCTGCAGGGACAGGGGACATCTTCAGCTAGGTGAGATTGCTCAGAGCCCCATCCAGCCTGGCACTGAACATTTCCAAGGATGGGGCACTGATCATCCCTCTGGGTTCCAGTGTGTCACCATCCTCACACTAAAGAATTTCTTCCTAATACCTAATGTAAACTTGCCCTGTGTCAATTTGAAGCCATTCCCTGTGTCCTGTCACTCCATTCCCTTGTCCCCAGTCTCTCTCCAGCTCTCTCTGAGCCCCTTTAGGCACTGGAAGGGGCTCTGAGCTCTCCCTGGATTCTTCTCTTCCCCAGGCTGAACACCCCCAGCTCTCTCAGCCCAGCTCCAGAGCAGAGCTGCTTCAGCCCTTGGAGCATCTCTGTGGCTTCCTCTGGACTCTGTCCAGCCTGGGTTAAATTGATATCAGCTTCATCTGACCAAGAGCCTCAGTGTCTATGAGCTAATCTGTGTGGGAAACCAGCTTTAAGGAGAAGCCAATTACAAAACAAGTAAAAAACCGTTTTTAGAAGATTGTGCTCACAATAGAGAGAAGATGCAAAGGGATTTCTGCAGAAGTCACTTTCAGAAGAAAAATCCACACTTCATGCTACCATAAACACTGGAAAGATTTCTATTTTTAGTGCTTTTCCTAGCTTTGTAAATTATCTAAACAAAGCCACCCATAAGCAGTAGTTACAAAAATTTACTGTAAGTCTGTGTCATTCTAAAGCAAATTTATTCAGCCAGTTATAATAATTTGGGCAACACCAGACTCCAGGCTGACCATACTGTGGAATGGCTGGAACCAAATAATTAACCTAAATAAAACCTAGCTTTGTCTCTGTCTATTCATTTGGCAATTCATTGAAGGATTCACCAAGCTCCTTTCCCTGTACATCACTTTAACATTTTCTGTACTGGCATCCTAAATTAGCAATCCTAAATCAGATAAAAAGATGGAAATTATTTAGCAAGGGAAAATGTGATTATTATCCCACTGAAAGCATGGGACTTTACAGGAAAGTCGACTGACTGGTTGTTCTCTCCTCAAGACTTTTTGTATTCATGGGCCTTAATGAGGGAGGGAAGCAGCTGAATACACAAAACTGGAATTACTAAATGTTACAAAGTTCACAGTCAAACTGAACTTGCAAAAAATAGTATTCTTGTATTTTTACGGGTTTATCAATACCCAAAAAATACTCACAGCTAAACCCAGCAAATTGTTTTGAGGGGATTTTTTTTTCCGTGCAAAACACAGGGTATTTACAGAAAGTAAACTCCCCTACCCAAAATACATTGTTTGGAAAGACAGGGAAATTTTTGTTGTTGTTGTTGAAAATCTGCTGGGAAACTCTTTTAGCTGACAATATTTGACTGACCTTAAGAGAGGAATCCTGCAGTCTGGACACAGCCCTCTTGCACAGCACTTGATAACACCTCTCCTAGCCCAGCTCTCCCATCTGATTCCTATTCCACAATAACCCCCTGGAATGCTCCAGGCTGGAGACAGGGGCTGGACAGTGCCCAGGCAGAAAGGGACCTTGGGGTGCTGTGATAGCAGATGGACATGAGCCAGCTGAGTGCCCAGGTGGCCAAGAAG
>VWYP01013558.1:222-30384 GCA_013400435.1 Pycnonotus jocosus
TCTAGCCTTTTCTGTGATTTTTTTGTGTGGGTTACTTCTTTCTTTGTGTACTTAAGGTTTATTGATATGTGGTAGGCATTTAAAATAGAAACCAATAGCAGAGGAAAAGGGCAGGATGAGAGGAAACATGTGGGGTCATGCTGCTTGTTGTATTTTGGATAATTAGGAAGTTAAAAGCAAGTCAGGTTTTTTTGTACCTTATTTTATTAAGTGTATATAAATAAAATTTATTTTCAGAATTGAAGAAACCTTCAACTTGTTCAAAACACCAAGCCCACCTCTGGGAATACCTGAAAGTACAGGTCTTCAGACCTGGTCTCTGCAGACTTATGGATACCAGAAATAATATGTATGTTTGTACAGCATTAAATTCTTAATATATCAAATTTGTAGTGATCACCAGAGCTTTTATTGCTTTGAATAAATATTTTACTCATGCATCTGTGTATTAATTTCCCTCTCCACCACAATTTTTGGTTTTAAAGATTGTTCACATAGCTTCTTTCCCCTTCCTTGCACTTTTGTAAATTGAAGTCATTACAGCAGTGTATTCTTGTGTTGACATTTGTTAGCAGTGTGCTAAGTAATATGTTTTTTAAAGTGTGGGTTTGAGGACCGTGGTTTACATCCTGTTGGAAACATTCCAGCTGGAACGTGAGTATTACACCCAAGAGGCATTCTTACATACCATCTTACCATCTGTACTGTTGAATACTTCTTAATAAAAAACTTACATACACAGTTTCAAATATGTACCTTTTTTGCTGGTTTTTTATTTTTAGATATAAGTTTTCATGCTGAGCTGGAGAGCACCAACACTTTATGGCTTCCATTAACACTGACAAAGTGAGGGTCAGTTTGATCCTAAACACTAAAATGTGGAAGTAAGTCCACAGACTTTGACTGCAAGAGATGTGTTGAGTGTTTTAGTGCTCTTACCCAACACATTTTAAGACCAGCAGCACAGATGGAGACCAGTCACTATACAAAGAAACACAACATTTTCATTATTTGAAGCCGTATTAAGATTTCTGTTTAGAGATGTAAGTAGATGTAAGACTTCCATAAACAAATGATCAAACCAAAGATGTGTGAGGCTTGATTAGATTTATTTGTTTATTACTCTTTGTAAATTGGTAGCCTATCATATCAAGGTTCCTTTGTTTTTTAATACTTCGCTTTAAAAGATTTTTGGAGTTTAATATTACAAACCAATCAGAATTTTTGGGGGACCAGAGTTTGCAGATGAAGGCAAAAGCAGCTGTTTGACATGCTGTAAAAAGTGATTTCTGTGTTTGAACAACAATTCTGATTCTTTTCTATGACCATATGGAGTATAATGGACTACTTTACACTGAAACAGAAGAGCTTACACTGATCTGTTATATAAACTAGTTCTGGGGTTTTTTGGCTTCCGTGCTTGGACTTTTTCAGTTGTTTAAAAATAAAAGAACCAAAAAAGATGGGAAAAATGTATAATAGGAATGTGTTTTGCCCCTTAATTGAAATTAGGCCTTGCAAACCACTATTCATTATTCTAACAATGAAATGAAATGAGGTTTTCTTCAAAATGTTAGAGCAACTCATGTCTTAAAATAGGACTAGAGCACCATCTTGTGGAAATCTTCACAAATTCATCAAAGAAGTAAAAATATTTCTGTCTGCTTTATGTTGCTATGGTCAAATATTTTGAATTATCTCTCTTATTTTTCCTCTTTGTCTTGGAGTCAAAGATGCTTTTATGTTCAATAAGGTATTTATTCTCTGTGATATTTGATAGTGTTTGTGGCAGGAATGAGAGGAATGACTATTGTTTGTTGATATCATGGCAAAAATGAGAAATGTTAGTATACTTGATTCAAGTTACAGAAACTTGTCATTGAATGCATCTGGGGAATGCAGTGAGTGCTAGAAAAAGTTCTTTCTCTGTCTGTGCAATTCAATATCATCTCTAGTGCTATGAAATTGAAAATCCCAAGTTGTTCAACTATTTCCTTCTTCCAGCAGCTTATATAATAATGAAAAGCTAAAATCAAAGATACAGACAAACTGAAGTTTGAGAAGTTTATTATTATCTTCCAAAGGTTAATTTTGTTGGAGAAACAGAAAAGTAAGATGATCAAAATATATTAGAAGCTACTAACTGTGCAATTTACTTAGTTACTTTGTATTATAGATGCTTGAAATTCTTTACTAATCAATACTGAACAGGGCTTGAAACAGCTTTCTTCTATCAGCATCTTGTCTTGACATTGGAAGTTAGGCATTTCAAACAGTTGCAATTATAATATATTCTACCTTAAAATTATTTATTTGCTAATTATTTACAGTTATCTTTTCAAACACTTTATGCCGCATATAGTTCCTATTCTTTTTTTTTTTTTTTTGGGATCTTTTTAAACTGTGGGGTGAAAATATCTTAATTAACTTGTAATCCTCAGACAGCAAATAATGCTTCCTCAAGAAAAGTATTATATCTGCAAAAATGGTTTAATGATAGTATTTTGCTTCCATGGTCTGTAGGCAGATTTCTGTGTGATAGAGATCTGTGTTGTGGTCTTTGTAGGATATTGGGGACGATGCACTCTGTCACCTATTCCAGATGAGCAGTCAGTACAAGGATAGTGGTTAAAACACTTTTGAGTGTCCCAAATGGGGAAAAGAAGTTGTATCAAAACTATGGTATTCCTTCCCATGAGCATCCTGTGGCCTATGTAATGAAGAGTAGTGAAGTTAGTATCTCTGTTTAAGCAGTGACCTTATCTGAGACAAAAATGCTGTATCAGTCATTGCAAAGCTCATTCTCTTTAGACAATCTAGAGCAGATGCTTGATTTGGAAGTGGTGAGGCTTTGTACTCTCTAGGAGCAAAATGCTCTAGTTACAGGTTCACAACAATTAGCAGTGGCAATGAGCACTGATCTTCTAATACTGCATTGTGTGTTGGTTTTCGTCTCCCCATTCCCATTGCAGTTATTGTAAAGAAAACTTATGCTATAAAGAAAAATCACTTGATGATAGACTCAAAATCAACAGAAATACAATTTTTCCAATGTTAGGTTTATAATGATAAATTTTTAGCATAAGCAATGTCAAAGAATATTACGCCTTGGGGTATTTTAATCAAAGGTGCAATTCTATTTCTAAAACATACTGCATGGTCTTCATAAACTCTCACACTTGTGTGTCTGTTCTCTTACCTGGTGTTGCTGCATTGCATTGAGTGCATGTTGTAGTATGAACTGGGATTAAGAGTTAGAGAGCCTTGAATACTTTCCATGAATGCTGAGAATAGTTTCACAAAGCTGATGTTTTTGGCAGCTTAAGGGATTTCCTCCGAGCGCTGATCATTCCCATCTGTCTGTGTTATCTAACTGTGTTTTTTAACTGATGTGACTTAAATATACTTTTCTGAAAATAAATAGCGATGGATATTGGCTGTATTTTTTTGGGTGGTCTTTTCTTTATTATTATTTTTTCTCATTCACATCAGCTCTGTGATCAGCTTATAACATTGCATCCAAATGTTTGTGCCTGAACTTTCAGCTGGAGCAGCCTGCTATGCTGTCAACAAGTAACTCTGTAACAGGAGAGAGAATGGGTCAAGTTGGTGTTTCACTGCTGAAAGATATCTTTCTCTGAGTCTGCAGAGAGCTAGAAGTGAAGAGGTTCCTGTACAAAGTTCCAATATACATATTAATGAAAACTTATTTATTTTTAAATTGAATGAAAGGGCAAATGTGTATCTGAGAAAAACATGGAAAATAGGATTAAAGGAAATCTAAATCTACAATTTGGAATTGGGTCAGTTTTCAGGAGTTGAAATGGTGCTGTTTATTACATGTGCTTTTGTTTTTTATTTTTTTTTTTCCCTTGGCCAGTTTTTTTGGATTTAGAGGTGTATTTTTCATACGTTCAAAAATACCTAAAAGACATGACCTGTTCTTTGCTGTGTAAAATGACCATAAAATATACAGGCAAATATAAATCCGATCCTTGGAGAATATTCTTTGTAATCTTTTGTATTGTGGAATAAATAAGTATGAATGTGTAACACATTAAAAATATTTCAGATAGGCAATCACTATATTATAAAAATATCAAACATATTCTCCTTACAACCTTAGTTTAACTGTAGTGATAAACTAGGGAATATAGTTCATGGACTTTGAAGCATTTCATTGCTATCAATATAAGTTTTAATATGCAGAAAGACTCTTCAGTTGTTTTTAGCAGTGTGTGTTCATTTGCTCCATAGGTGCTCAAGTAGAATGCACTATGCCTTTCCTATAAACTGATTGATAGTCTGACTTTGCATAGTCTTTGTCCCTGTGTTGTTGCAGAAGATGCTGATAGTAATTTCTTCTGCTTGCTCCAGCTGCAAAATTAGGAGATTCCCCTTGTTTTTCTCTTGAGTATGGTGTGGTTTGGTTCATTGTTTATGCCTGCTTTAAGAATTACTTAGGGAAGAATTTAAGAAATTTAAGAATTTCTTAGGAATTTAAGAATTGCTTAGGAATTAAGAATTTACTTTTAAGAATTTAAGAATTCTTTAGGACAGAATTTAAGAATTAAGGAATTTTTAAGAATTACTTAGGAAAAAGCTAATGGAAAAAAATGTAGTCTGTTTTTTTCTTGTAATTGAAACCATCCCATTGGAACCTATGAAGGAACTAAGAATAAGTTCATGAACTTACTTGAGCTTATGTATTAGTGGTAACTTAGGGTCCAGCTTCTTGTAGTTGTAAAAGTGGTTGGCAGCTGTGATAATTTCAGTTAAAATAGTGCTTTTGTGTGAACTACAGAAAAATAGGTGCTGATATGATGGAAGATTACTAGCCTGAATACCATTTTAAGCTAAGACATAACAATTTAAGATCAATGACTCAAAATTTCTGTAGATTTTTTCTTGTATCACTGTTGGAACATTTCTGTATTCTCTATGTTATATATAGCCTTTTTGATGAAGCTATACCAGCAAACAATATATTGCTCTAACTATGTTGTGATTGAATGTCATACTCAAAACATTAATCTTTTTGTTTGAAACTGACTTGGACTTGCATAATACTGTGTTCATGCACTGATCATAAATTGTCTTGAATATAAAATACACAGAGGGAAGGGATACAATTATGTTACTTCAGCTTGGAAAGAACAAAAGGCAATTTTTCTGGTGATTGAGAAGGCACTGAGATTAATGTTACTTCCTTGTTGTTTTAAAGGCTTCAGCCTTGCGTGGAAGTATTTTTGTTACAGGAATGTCTTTGATAAGTCTTTGGATTTTAAATAAGTTTTCTATTTGTTTTGCCCTCATTTTAAAGATTGATATAAGTATGTGCTATTACTGATCTAGTAGTACAAGCAGCAGCTGAACATCTGTAGGTGTAATGGTAGGGTTTGTGAGCTTTGCTGTACAGGTATAATTTCACCTTAGCAATAAATAAAAATAAGTTGTCTGTGAATCCCATTTTGCTCAAGGAGAGAAGTTGTCTTGATTAAAGAGTAAACTGAACTCTTCATAGAGGTGAGGCCTTGAAATATCAAAACCCACAATATGGAGGACTTTCCTGGTTATTGAAGTAAGGCCCACAGGAAATTCCTCTGGAGGAGATAAAAATGGAACTACAAGGCAAACAGGAAAAAGGCTCTGGATGATCCAGAAGTGGGTATCAGCAGGACATACTTTATCTAAGTACTGCTTTAAAAGTTACCTTCAGAGTGTAATGTGTCTGACAATCAAACAGCACAAAATACCAAGAGGGTTCATTTAATTAAAAGTACACTCATGTTGAGAACCATTTGAAATTAAGCCAGCTCAAATGAGTAGGAAAAATACACTGTAGTATGGTGGTCATATGCATAAGACAGGTACAGTGTACCCATATGAACAGACCAAGCACCTTGTGACCAGTGGCTTCATATATACCTAATACACAAATCCTTAGATCATGATTGTTTCCAACCTCCTCTGGGCAGATCTGTTGTTATCTCAACTCTTCATGCCCTACAGTAGGCACCAATTAAGGCTATCCTGGTTTAGGAATGGTATTCCCCAATTCATTGCTCCCACTGAGACTCTCCAAAACCACATTGCTGCTCGCTCTTCCCATTTTGCCCTCCCCTTTCCTGCTGGGTGGGATGGAGTTGAGAATTGGAGCCAAAAAAGGCAAAGATCATGGATTGAGACAAGAACGATTTACTAGAAACCATGGTATGGTAAGAAAAACAGTAATAGCAACAGGATTATTAACCAAAGAGTTCAAAAGAGAGTGTGATTCCATGTAAAATGCTTACTGAACCCAGAAGGAGTCCCTTCTCCATGGACAAATGTCCCTTTCCCCTGCCCTCAGCAATGAGATAAGGTGATCTAGGATAACCTCCATGTCCTATTCACACCCTCTCCCTGCTACTGCAAAAAATTAATCCTGTCCTGGCTGGAACCAGGATAGACAGCAATATTGCTTCAGCAAATGGGTTTCACAAACCTTTAATTAATAAAAGGAGATGGAATGTGACAGTATCTTTAATCTTGTACAAATCACAGGCCTGTAAATAAGAAGTGAAGACTTAATTTGATAGGTTGTCTAAAACTGCACAGATGTCAGAGAGAGTTTTTGAGTTTTAGGTAATAGACCTTCCAGACCTGTGCTGACTGACCTCAGCAGCACACTTCACCGCATAGCTAACTCTAAAATATCTGCCTAAATTAAGATGTCTTGATTTAGCTCCTCATTTACAGTGTCTTGCATTTTTATCACCATTTCAGTCCCATCAGGCATGATAACAGTATTTATTTCTGTTATGCTTATGTATTTAATGTTTGGGAGGGAGGAGAGTAAAGAATGCTTAGTGGGATTTTTCCTGAGTGAGGTTTAATGGGAATATTTAAACCACAGCCCGTACTCAGAAGCGTAGGGTAGCTCAGGTAATCACTCCAAGGCCATGTAAATGAAGTTGTTACCTGTAGCCAGTAGGAGCATTCCTAAGTTATCAGTAACTTGAGGAGCTCAGGTCCCGACTCGTTGCTGGGGCTAATGTGGAGGTCAGCACAGGCTACAGGACCCAGGAAGTTTATGAGTCACAACACGCCAATCTCTGCTGCAGAAACTGCGCCCTTGCTGATAACCACGCTAGTTTTGTGACTCCAGTCCTGACATCCTGGACAGTACCACATACATCATTAACTCAATGTGGGATCCAAAGTTAAATGGTGTTCATGTTATGCACTTGAATTAAATCATGCATCCCACCACCACTGTTGTGTGTGTGTTTTTGTGTCTACCTGTGGGAACTGAACGGACAAATATATTTATAAATATTAATAAAATATTCAAACCATAATTAATAGTACTTTTTAACAGAAATGGTAAAATCAAGTAAGGATAACCTGAACTCACGATTTCTATTTTTATAGAATAAAAAGGCTCAATGCTTTCCTGTTAAAAATTGAAGTAGTTTGGAATAAATAATTTGGAATTATTTAAGAAATAATATCCTGTTTCTCTGTAAAATAAGCCTGTAATTTAGGCAAAAATTATCACAGAATATACTGGGTTGGAAGGGACCCACAAAGATCATCATCCTGGCCCTTCAAAGGACCATTCCCAAGAGTCAAATGTTTTTAAATCTGAACATTAAGTCAGACAATTTGGTAAAGGGTCATTGTTTTTTTGTTGCTTCAGTGCTAGTTATTGCACAAAGTTAAAAGTTGACTCTTAGCAGAGAGAACCTAAAGAAAGCATATAAAGTAGGATATGTATTTTCTATTTGGTGTATTTTACTAGAAAATGTAGACAGACTTGTCTACTATAATATAAACAATTTAGTCTTTAAGCTATATTTTTTCATAGGAGATTGACATTTGCTGCTTTTTCCAGATAACAGTAGCCAATATTGTCTTATCAGAAAATGGATTAGCTGCAGTTCTGTAAGTCATGGAGAAGATAACAACTTTGAGTAATGGAGCAATGGTGCAACAAGGTCCTTGTGTTTGAGAAAAGATTAAGCACTAAAATTACCAATAAGCTGACAATCAGCCCTTTGTTCCCCCATAAAATTTCTCAATCACTTAGAAATATGAACTTTAGACAAAGCTTTACATAAAAATCTTAACATTTTAATCTTTAAAATTACAAATTTGCCTTCAATAGAATATTTCAAAATAGTTTTTTATAGGAGAAATTCAATTTAATATTTATAAACAATAATTTTTATTGTTCATGTGGGCCCTTATTTGTAACATTGAGTCTATGTCGCAGATATAACCCCTCAAATTTAATATTTTCCAATGTCTAAGAAAAGATATCCAAGAATATGGTCTTAAAATCTCTATAGAAGTACTGGGTTACATTTCTCGCATCTCTAAATGTACTTCTACTCCCTTGCTAGGCAAAATTTTCTTGATGTCAATGAGGAATGCATTATTGCACATGATTCCAGCTCTCTTACTACTATTATTAGCGTGTATGTCATTTAGTCCTTATTGTATATTCGGTTAGAACTGATTTTGTAGCTAAAAGGGATTTTTATTCTCCTTTCACTTCCCTTCCTTATATCTTGGCCTGCTAATGTTTTCCTTCTTTACAAGTTGAAGCTCTGCTTCTCAGTTTCAGAAACTGCTTCTTCAATTTAATGTCTGGATTACATATCTGGGGAAAGAGAGAAGAGCGAGCTCATTGCTTCTGCTACCAGTACTAAAACTGTTTTTACTTTCTGTTTTTTTGAAAAAGATCAACACTCTGCATACTCCAGTATAAACAGAATTCATTTAGTGATTATGTGAAATTAAAAAAAAAAAAATTCCCAAAGCAGGAGCTTTAAGAAATGTCAGAAGTACTGTGTGGCTGTATTATTGTGATATGGCTTTTAACATACCTGTTACTCCAAATCCTTGTGTTATCTTTTTTTGAATATCATTGCTCTTAAGGATTTTTTCTCTCTTTCAGTAAAGAAGAAATTGTTAGTGGTGTTTATTACTGTGTCAGGTCAATCTGTAACCTTTCTTTTATGCCTTGAATTTTGGAAAGAGACTGCTGTGGTGGTGGGTTTTGTGTTCCAGTGAATCTAGGAAAAAGGGAGGGAATAAATTAACAAGTTCAGTCAAGCATCATGGCAAAAGTGCTGTTCTTGTTACCTCATTTTATTCTGTATCAATTAGGATAATTTTTCAGAAATGACCGCAGAGGACATTGTGCAGGCTCTTGCAGAATGTGAACCATGAGCGAGGTCATGGTCTAGAAAAGGTAAATATGAGAAATATTTCATGGAAGCTGTAGATAAGCATACAAGCAAATAAAGATAACCAAGTGAAATTATGACTACATTTGTATCATTTGCATGACTGGAGGGAGAAAAAAATACATAAACAGTAAACTTGAAGTATGAAAACAATGTTTGCAGAACAGAAACAGGTCAATAGGAAAAGAACCTGAGTCTTTCCAATGTTGTTTGAATAGGTAGATGTTAGCTTGAGATTCTGTATAAATCATACAAATACATCATTGTCTTCTGTTTTCTGTTTGAAACCTGGATTCTTCAAAGCAAAATGTAATGTCTCTGATATTTTCCAAAGGGCCTATGTTGCCTCTGGGCAGTGAGATACTGTACACCCAATTTCTCACTTCTGCATAGGGAGAATCAACATAGAATTCATTGCAAAGTTAGATTTGTGTCATATATCTTGTTTAATGTTTGTCAGCATTGAACTATTTCAGCAAATTATTTTTTCTCTCAGTATTTTCAGTAAATATTTTTTCAGCATTTCTGATCTTAGCAGTCTGAATATTATGAGCCAAAATGATCATATCATAAGATAACCACCCCTTCCAGAACATTTATGAGTAGATTTAGATTTGATATTTCTATTTTATAACAGTAAGAGCAGTAAATCTTTACTACACATTAAATCTTTGTCTAAACAGCCTCTTTAAAGTTTTCTTTAGCTTTTTGATGTCTGACCCTTAACAAAATGTCATTCTAGAAATTTCAGAGAATTGTCTGAAAGAATTCAGGAATTTCTATGATCATCAGAACCTCTTTGAAGTTACAGACTTCTGTATTCATATATTTCTCTTTCTTTACTTGTTCCTCCTGATTTGTCCCAGCAAAACAGTTTTGCCTTTTCCCTTTCTTTTTTACCTTCCTTAGGTCAAACATTGGGTTCTTTTTGGCATGTTAGGTCTATATGAAATGTGGTCTGTAATGGAGAAATTTGGAAGCATAATATTAAAAAGAAGTTCTCACCTAAAAAATCTCGTTCAAATGAAGATGTTGAGGAAGGGTTCTGCTTCTCATTTTGAGTCCTTAGGTATTGTATACCTAATGTTTATATGACTTGAAGAAAATTAGACATTTATCACAGAAAAAATGGATGGATTCTAGGGAATGAGCATAGCTATCACATAATTGCAACACAGCTTTAAGCTGAGTGCAGCATCCTTCAAAGGGAATTGAATTTCATACTGTCAGTAGTGTAACATAACGTATTACTTGGTACTTAATAACAACTTTAACTTGGAGGTATTGATTTTACATTTAGGCTCCCATTAAAAAGATAAACACCTTAAACTGACCACTCAGCTCACTTAACCATCCTGTCTGTTTATTATGAAAGATTTCATGATTTTTTTTCCTCTTTCTTTGGGTTTCTGATGCCCTTTCTGGTACTAGGCTTTAACAATTTGTCTGCCTGAGACCTTAGGGCCACACAGAAACATCCGATGAAATTGAGGAAGATTCAAAGCTCCTTACATAGCTAAAATTTCCTCAGATGACCTGTGAGAAACAGGTACCACTGCAAATTCAAGTTAATGTTAAGATTCCTGTCAGCAAAGGCAATCATTTAAGCCCTTTCTTGCAAAGCAACCAAATACAGTATTACTCAAACATCTGTCAGCAGAGACTTGAGGTCTAACCCTCAGCTAAGCTAGAAACCCATAATGAGGGACACCTGGTCCAAAATGCTTCTGCTTAGACAAAGCTTCAGCACTTCTTTGATATATTGGTAGGCCACATTTGTGACAATATTATTTTCTAGAACTAATCTGTCCAACCTAATTTATGCAATCTGGTTAACTCTTTGTCATTAGGCCTTGCTATTTATCTTCACGTTATTAAAATTTTCTGCATCTGAATGTATTTCACCTTTCTTTAAAACTGTTCAAATTTAAAGTGCTAGTTTTCACTTGTAAAGCAATTAAGTATTTAATAATTCTGATCTCCTTTCCATGTCCATGTACTGTAGCAAGCCAGCAGAATTCACTTCCTTTTCTAAAATGGTCAATATTCCACTATTTATCCATTTACCCTGTGACTTTTTCCTCTGCCTTAATGTGCATGTTTGCTAATTCAATCTTTTGTCACAGGATGGGTTAATTTCCTTTATATTGCCCAGGCTTTTAGGTACTCAGATGCTTCCAGAAGTTTTTCAAAGCTCAGGTTGGTCTGAAAGCTGAGAGCTAAGGAATAAGACTTCACATTGTTTTTCCAAATAGGGCAAAAGGGGTGAAAGGCTTTTTTTTTAACAAAACAGTGGGTAATCATTGTCACCTCAACAGAGAGTTTAACTGCTGCTCTTGACTTGAGATGAAGTAGTTCATTTACTTGGAAAAAGCATAAAAAGGGCCATTAACAGTTGTTTATAGAGCATGATGGAGGTCACCTTATAATTACTGATATTCTACTGATAGTAACCTGAATCTTAGAGTTGTCTTGGGAAATAAAGTGAGAGTCCCACAGAAAACATGATCTTTGTCTCATTTTTCTTCTATTAAATGGCACTATTGTTAAAAAGCTTTGAAGTAAATACCTGGTTGTTAAAACTGTTGCTGAACCTGAAGACGTTTTACACTGTTCATTATGTTATTCAAATTTGAATTCTATGGATTTCTTATATTGCAAAAACCTCGTGTTTTCTCTTGTAGCCTTTTTGTAAGGATCCTTGCTTCTTTGTTTCAAGCATTAGCTAGAAACTCTTGAGAACAATTTAAATTGCCAATTGCTTAAGGAATGGATCTCTCTTGTGATATCACAAGGGAGGATATTTTTTTGAAAAGTGAGTATATCCAATGAGAATCCTTAGTTTCTTAACCATGTACATAGAAGTGCTGAGGAACCTTAAAAATCATCTAGATCCAGCCCACCTGCCATGGGCAGGGACACCTTCCAGTAGACCAGGATGCTCAAAGCCCCATCCAGCCTGACCTTCCATGAAGGGCATCCACAGCGTCTCTGGGAAACTTGTGCCAGTGTTTCACTCCCATCAGAGTGAAGAATGTCTTCCTAATATCTAATCTAAACCTGCGCTTTTTGAATTTGAAGCCATTCCACCATGTTCTGTCACTACATGTCCTTGTCACAAATCCCTCTCCAGCTCTCTTACAGGCTCCCTTGAGGTACTGGAAGGCTGCTCCAAGGTCTCCTCAGAGCTTCCTCTTCTCCAGTCTGACCAACCCTAACTCTCTCAGCCTGTCTCCGTGGGAGGGGTGCTCCAGCCCACTGAGCCTTGTAATCTCCACTGTACTTGCTCCAACAGGTCCATGTCCTTATTTTGGGATCCCAGAGTTGGGTGCAGCATTCTAGGTGGGATGTCACCATAGCAGAGCAAGGGGCACAATCCCTTGTCTCAAAAAAGCTTGCCGGTCACAGTGCTTTTGGTACAGCCCAGGGTGTGCTTGGCTTTCTGGGCTGGAAGTGCACGTCTGGCTCATGTTGAGCTTCTTGTCAACCAGAGAAAGCAATCTGTGGTCAAGGAAGGTCTTGGCAAACAGTTTATCAACATTATTCAGGCAGTCTAACCCACCACCGTGTCTGTAGAGCATTTAAGTTAATTTTCCTTCTAATTAAGTAAACCTGAAGTATATCAGGGAAGGTTTACTTTCCTGGAATTGAAACATAGAACATAATGCAAGTGACTCAGTTGCTCACTAATTGAAGCAATCAGTCAAGATAATGAGGGAGGATTTTCTAGTGAGTGGTAGTAGTGCTTGGGGGATAGGGGAGACATTCAGAAATTCCTTGAAAGTAGAAACATGATTAGTGGGTACAGACTCAAAAGGATTTGTGTTAGGGTTGGCAGAGAAGAAGTTGTGCACTCTGCACTCAGGAATGGCACTTGAAAAGGTTGTTGCTTATGTTTGTTGTACTAAACTGTTTTATTCTCTTACTAAGCAGGTTTTTCTAATATGTGGCAACTACATGGCTTCAAATGGAAGAGTAACTGCAATTCTAATTTAAATTGAATTGTTACTTAAGGGTGGAAATTTTACTTGCTTGCTGTAGTTCTTACAAGTAAGTATGGGATCTGGATGGTGTTCAGCACTCATTAATCATGTTTGCATACCCGTCTTACAGCTGAATTTTCAAATCTGGTATTAAAGTTCGTTTAACATGTGTTCCAGAAAGTAAATATGTCAGTAAGTTTCAGTTTGTTTCACGTACTCATTCTTCAAGTAGTTTAACTTAGTACAAATCTATACTGCATTAAAACTTTATTCAGAGTTGATCAAGACTAGTTTCATTTCAGATTGTGGAGTTATTCAGGAACACCTGGAGCAAAGATTTATGTCTTTACCTCAATTTTGAAAGTACTATGTTTTTATAGCTCTTTAGAGGAAAGGCAGGAACTGCATTAACACTTGTTAGAGCAACAGTTAATGCAATGCTGACTAGAACTTAACCCCCTCAAATATTAATGTTAAAATGTCAAAAAAAAAGAGGGGGGGGAGTAAGTTTAAATATTTGTTCTTGGGAAATTACTTATTCTCCTTTAGTTAAAAAGTAGTCAAGTTTTAAAGCATCTGAGAGACATAGTAATGTGAACAAGGTTTGCTTCTTTATTTGCTGCTGATCTGATATGAAAAGTAAAGACCTCTGGTACCCATAGAAGTTATTTCACTGGACTAAGTATGTGAATATTTTAAAGGTTATGTACACCAGTCACAGACTTTGATGTATTTCTCAATTGAAATATCTAATTGAAAATTATCCTTTGATTAGCTTTTTCTTGTGCCAGAGAGATTCATACACAATATCTTGGAAATCTAGATTTCAAGTTGCCAGGATTTGAAAACATCTAGCTTTGATTGCTTCTGTATAGTAATGCTGTATAATTTAAAACAATTATGTCTGCATAAAGTTGTACACATATTTAAATCCTTCCTTAGAGATGATGAAAATTAGAGAGTGTAGCCTCAGGTCCCATAATCTACACTGTGTAATTCCCTTGCTTAATATAGAAAGTGGAAGGCTATGAGTTATAGAAGTTCTGGTAGGTTTCAGCACTCTAGTCTGCTTTTCCAAACTGTTTAATAGTGAAATGATACCATCTTTTGCTTTCTTTAGAGAATTTCAATGAGCTGGAATTGTTGTTCATCACTTAGAGCGCTCCATTCAGTATCATTTCACTTGAGTCAGGGTGATAAATCATACTCTGCAATTCCTCTCAAGAATATAAAACCATTCCAACACTACATCTGTTAAGAATATAATGCTTGTCTTTCTATGCAGCAGAATGTAGATTTAATCACAATAGCACCATTTAGAGGCATCCATTAATGTATTTGAATATTTTGACTAAGCAAGATGAGTTACTTTCTGAATAAGAAACAAATATGTCTTGAGATAATCTCGTCTATTCAAGATCTTTTTCTCTATGAAAAGAGATTCTGAGATATACTTGTTTTAAATACCTTCACGAACTTGAAAGCAACAAGTGTTTCCAGGGTTTCTGCAGCTGTGTGAAATATTTTGCATGTCAAAATGAAGATGATGAATTATGGTTACACAAAGGGGGCAAGGAAATTCTATTAAGACAGTCAGCAAAAGTTGGCTTTGTAACTTCCTTGAAAATCATAAAACTTTTCCTGTTAAAGATGAAAATTATGTATTTGAATTTTCATTTATTTTTATGACAATACTGTGATGCATTGTTTTTGTCTGCCTCAATAAATATGTTCTGGAGAAAACCAAAATTTTTTCAGGTATTAGAGTGACCTGACAAAAATTGAAAAATCTTATCTAAACAGACTATGCACTCTTCTTTTCTTGCCTGAATTCCCATGACTCATTCATACATTATCTTGTCTCCTCAACCTATATTCTTTCTGCCCCTATCTTAGTTTGTGCTCTGGACAGGTTTTACTCCTTTGCAACCAAAGTGACCCTACAGTCTGCATGTTCTGATTTGGGTTAGACCCAGTCTGTCCAAATAGACTGAATACCTATCAGTAGTTTGAATATTTTAGGTCCCCCACATCCAGCAGCTGGCAAACTGTTGTTCTTATTAAATCTGATCCATTTAATGTTTCAGAGGTATCTGTAAATTTGCCAAATAAGTGACAAAAAATGAAAAAAAAAAGTCTAGTTCCACTTGTGAGGTTAGCATGGAGTTAGTGCAAAATTAATTTGATAGCATACATTATAATGTTATAATTGTACTTTTAATTTTACACTGTGACTGTAGTTTGAACAAAATGATCAGCTTAAAAAAGGACAAAGCTGTCTCTCAAGAGCCACCAGAATTCTAAAGAAATATTAAAATATAAATTCATATAATCTAGAGCTCCATAAACTTGGACATCTCTTTTTGTCCAGTTCTAAGCCGTACTGAGAAGCTTTTCACGCAGTCATTATCTGAAACCAACCAGCTCGTTTACACATATTTCCTTGGGGATTGGTCTGATAGATATCCTTGGAGCCCCCTTACTGCACTCATTGAGCCAGACTGGTGGCAGGATTACATGAGGGAAAGGCTGTGGGTACTGTCTACCTGGACTTCAGCAAAGCCTTTGATACTGTCTTCTGCAGCATTCTCCTGGGAAGAAGCTAGCATCCCACAGATTGGACAGATGCACAGTTCACTGGGTTAAAAGCTGGCGGGATGGTCAGGAGCAGGGAGTGGTGGTGAGTGGTGCTACATCCAGTTTTCAGCCAGTCACCAGTGGCTGAAAGGTTGTGTAACCCTTGAGGGCTGTCCTGTTTAGTACCCAACTGAATGAGGAGATTGAGTGACACTGATTTGTGAGGGAATATTGATCTGCTGGGGGCAGGCAGGTTATACAGAGGGATTTGAACAGACTGGGTCATGGGCCAAGGCCAGTTGTCTGAAGTTCAATGAGGCCAAGTGCCAGGTTGTGCCTTTGGGTCACGGTGACCCCATGCAGTGCTACAGGCCAGGGCAGACTGGCTGGGAAGCTGCCCAGAGGAAAAGAACCTGGAAGTCCTGGTTGACAGTGGCTGAATGTGAGCCAGCTGTGCCAGGTGGCCAAGAAGGCAATGCCATCCTGGCCTGTATCAGCAACAGTGTGGCCAGCAGGGCCAGGACAGGGGTTGTCCCCCTGAACTGGGGAGGACTGGTGAGGCTGAAGCTCACATTCTGTGTCCAGTTCTGAGCCCCTCACAACACAAGGGACATTGAGGGGCTGGAGTGAGACCAGAGAAGAGCAGTGGAGCTGGTGAAGGATCTGGGACACAAATCTTGTAAGGAGTGGCTGAAGGAGTTGTGGTTGTTTAGTCTGGAGAAAAGGAAGCCTGGGGGAGACCTTTTTGCTCTCTACAATTGCCTGAAGGCAAGGTGTAGCAAGGTGGGAGTTGGCCTCTTCTCCCAAGCAAAAAGTGACTGGAGGAGAGGAAATGACCTCAAGCTGCATAAACAGAGGTTAATGTGAGGCATCAGAAGGAATCTCTTCATGGAAAAAGTTGTTAAACATTGTAAACCACTTACCACCACCAGGGAGGTGGTTAGTGTTCAAGAAGTAACTGGATGTGGCACTCAGTGCTCTGGTCTGGTTGATTGGCCAAAGGTTAAACTTGATGATCCTAGAGGTTGTTTGCGACTTAAATGATTCTGATTCTGTGACTTGTTACAGTGTGTAGTAATCAAATTATAAATGGTTCATTCCATTCCCCTGTTCCCCCTTTCCCAACCCCTTGGTGGTATCACCCTGTCTTGCCAATCACCCTGATTTACCCTCTCCTATTGGCAAGATGCCAGGGTGCCACCCTTTCCCATTGAAGTGTAAAATGTCCTTGGCCTTGACCACGCCCCTCCCCCTCTTTGATTGGCCCCTAGACCCCCCTGGTTCAGGTATCACCCAAGGTGATAAAGAAAGGTGAACCGGCCATTCTCAGCCATTCTGCCTTCCATCCCACATGGAATAAAGACCTGAAAACCAAAGCAGAATCCGCTCTTCATTCTCCAAGACCCAGACCACGTGGAGCCTAGAGATTGAACCCCCACGAACTATCCCGGGGGAGCAGGGCAGGAAAGATCTCAGCTAGCCGGAGCAAAAGCCCTGAACTCCCACAGTGACTTGCCTTTTGTGTCATGGCTTAGGACATGCAGTAGTTCCCTCAGCAAGTGAGAATGCAAATATGTTTCTACTTTCAGGAATTGTCTTAACCACCAGTCTATAGAATAGTTCTTATAAGAAATGTGTTTTAGTGGGGTTTTTTTCCTGCTTCACAAAACTTTTTACTTCTTATTGCATTATATGTACAGCTACAAGGTAAGCAGTTTTGGGAAAAGCAAATGGAATGTAAACTGTCTCTCTGAGAGCTTCCTGATGACTTGACCAGAATTTCATGGATTTTTTTGTCATTGTGGGCCAGACAATTTCCTCTGGATTATTTTGTAGACGTCACTACCACATGTGTTTTAAGAGAAAAATATCTACCTTCCAATAATAAATAGGTACTTATAACTTAGAGAGTGGTTTCTTCTGTGATCACATAGAGAGGGGCATTTAACTGTAGGTAAAACACCTGAGCACCAAAGATTTTTCTTTTTTTTGCAGGAGTTTTCTATAATTGGCTTATTTCAGGGAGCAGCTTAAAGGAAGCAATGAATGACTGGAGTCAGGGAGGAAATACATGGGAACATCTTAAACTGGCTTTACTGTCTGAAGACAAGACAATGAATCATGTATCTACACTCTAATACAGATGTTTGTATTCCTTTGAGGGAGGAGCTGGTCAAGTGCTTAAATGGTTCTGCAGCACCTCAAAACCATTTAGATGTGAAATTTATTGGACTGTGGAGTGCTTCACAGTCTCTATCAGAATTATGTACTCTCAGCAAGACAAAAAAAAATATTATTTAATACCTTTGCCTATAATCCCAAATGTGAAACTGCATATTTTCATAACCAGCAATTAAGGTATTAAAATATAGATAATATAGATAAAAACCCACAAACAAACAATGTCTACAAACCCCAATTTATATATAACTCAAGGGATAAGAAGTACTTTGGATACAAATCTGTGGGTTACTATTTTTCTTTTTTTTCCCTTTTCCCTCCAAGACCAGTTTTAAAACAAAAGCATAAATTCATCACCCTTGGCCAAAGAGTTCATATTCAGGGAAGACATTTTGTGGGGAATGAACTCTTCTCCCTGCCACTATGCACTTGGATCTCGAATGCTTTCCTGACTTGGGACCTCAGTCAACGCATAAATACAAAGGAAAATGGGCAAGATTATCAAATGAGTCGTAAACAATTGCCTAAAGGAGAAGGATGGAAAAACGGGGGAAATTACTTAAGGAATATCATTTTATGATAGATTCTTGCAGTTGCTGTGTATATTTGCTGTTCTTCTTGAGCAGTCCTTGCTGAGAGAGATTATATGCATCAACTACTTTCCCTGATTTAATTTAAATTTAAACTGTTTAAACGAAAATTATCTCCATTCAAATGGCACAGACAATGAAAATGAGGATGCCTTTATTTGCAAAGAGCACACTTGTGTGCTTTTCTCTGAACTGTTTCATGTTTTCTTTTTAATGTCTTTTTTCAGTTGTCTTTTGAACACATGCTCACCTGCTTTAGAGGATCCAAAGCTACTAATAAAAACACCTCATAATATATAACAGATGCAGAAGTGAATATAAGTGGAAACAGTTGAATAAGGGGAGCAGACCCACAGCTGTCATCAAGCTCTTCACAGTCACTAGATTTTTTTTCACCTGCTTATGCAATGCTTGCTCAAGACCTGTTGGCAGTGACTATATGTTTCATCCCTCACCATTTTTTCTGCCTCAACCTCACAGGCTTTTTCTGACAGTTTGTGAGTATATTAAATTCATCTTTAAATCCTGCTAAATGTGCTAAACAATGTAAAGTGGTTACCATTAAAAAGACAAATTTATGTGCTGCCAATATTTTAACTAGGACCTCCTAAAATTTGTCCTTGGAGACTTTCTGGAATCCTTCCAGCTTGTGAGAAACTGGTGTGGAAGGGTGTGTATCAGCTTGGTGAGGAAAACATTGAAGGGCTTGGAGATCTTTTGATTATTTTTCTTTATAAACAAAAGGTATTTTGGGAAGAAATATGGAAATGCCATTTGACAACATTTTATGCAGTACTTTGAATCTGTTGTCTAGTCAGGGTAGACATACATGACCTATTGAAAATACCATGGTTCTGTGTGTAAACTTGAGGGCAAAAGAAAATTTATCTTTCTTCAAAAATGTTTTTGAAAGCAATCAATGTTTGCTGTTCTCTATCCACATGTGAAAGATGTGTTTACAGAATTTTTTTCTAGATGTGTGAAGAAAATTTTGGGCAAGATGACTTTAAACAAGATACAGCGAAGCTTTGATTTGGATACAAAATTAAGTACTCCAGAAACTGTAATTTCATGTGCATTCCATTCCTTCCAGGAATGCTTTCAGATTCTGTTAAACACACCAGGCTTTGTTGTCTTATGTTCTTTGTGGATACAAAAAGAAAAAAAAAAAAGAAAAAAAAGAAAGTAGAGGCTATTAAAACAAGCTTAGAATCTAACAGCAGATTTGTAATAATAAAGTCAGTCACATTTTTCATTGTGAACTTTATCCATTTGTTGGTTGTAGTAATGTAGTTGCACAGTAAACTTATGGAAGAAGGACCTTCTTGGTGGCACACCAACATAATTCTCTAGTGTTAAACCAGAGCACTTAAAAGGGATTTGTCAATATGTTTTCATTTAAGTTCTGCTTACGTGTCCTATGGTACTTGTCAGTACAATGCTGGAGTGTGAAATAAGCTATAGACACAAATATCTTTTTAGAGGACGTGTGGTCTGACTGTCTCTGTTGACAGCACAGAGAACACATCCCCAGTTCCCTATCAGAGAGTACAGAGAAAAATAGTTTTGGTCTCCTTCCCTTTCTCTGTCCTCTTTTCATTACCCCATGTGGAATGAAATGCAGTGCCCCTAACAAAAATTACAGCCTTTTTTCCCAGCTAAATTAAACTATATAGTTTCTGTAATGGATTGGTGCATGTTCAAAGGAGTTTTGTGTTTTGTGGTGTTTATTGATTTGATCTATCTGTGTTCAATATGACTCTTTGATTTTCATTCTAGAACTGAGCTACAGGGTCTTCTGCTTTCTATTCCACAGACCTCTTGAAATTGCACATCTTTCTTTGTTATGCAATCTAGTGTCACTTGCCTGTTCAGAGGCAGAGCAGGACAGCAGTGAAAGTCAGTTTGTCATTTTGTGTTAGACTGTGCACTTCCTTTCTCCCTGCTCAGTATATGCCTTTAAATATAAAGTTCAAACCAGTTCTGCTATACAGAGACCCATTTCTCTGTTTGTTCACACATGATTTTTATTGGGCATACAGAAAAATTATAAGTAGAACTTTATCCTTTTTTGTTTGCAACCTCTTTAGTTCTATGTGGTTGATAGTTTTAAGTATGCACAGAAATAAGCAGGCACTAAACCATATGGAACCAAGTGCTGACCTCAGTTACATCACTGTAAATCTGGACAGGAACTGTTATCATTCAGTTTTATGCTGGTGCTATTAAGATAAAGAAAGGGAGTGATTTATTAGTGATGAACTGAGTTTTTATAGCCATCTCAGTCTTGCACAAGTTTATAAGGTTGTTTAAGTACCGATACTCACAGATTTAACTCCTTTTATTATGTGTAAAAAGCTCTAAGGCAGGTCATTCCTTGCATAATAAGTGAATGGTATGTAAGGATGTATGAATTAAAAGTCCTGTTATTTGAGGAAATTACTTGCTGAATTTTTAAAAAAGTCTCATAGCTCTTGTACAATCCTTAATTCAACTAGTTTATTATTTTTTTATGCAATATTTTTGTCTGATATGTATCACTATTGCATGACCATATCCTTGGCTCAAAACAGGACCATTAGCAAGATAGTGAATGTATTTGTAATTTCTTTCAGGGATATAGACATATAAATGTGTTGTGACACATTTTCTGGACGCCTCAAGAAATTTTAATCAACACTTAAAAACAAGGGAGGGAGGCACAAGGAAATCTTTTTTCGCTGTATTGATTGTGATTCCAAATTATCACTGCTGCTGGGTCTCTTCTTGTCTTTTCATTCATGGCTCTCTGTATTTTTTCAAGCTGTACTGTAAAGAAGAGAGATAAACAGATAAACAAATTTGCACATGTAGAAAGAATAAAGAATAATATATGTCAAGAAAAAACACTTCAGTCTAAAAACTTTTGTCTTGATTACTTTAAATACTTAATAAATATAAAATACTGTGATCTTATGTTATTTGAATGATGTCTAAATAAATTAACATTGTGGGATGTACTTAATTATTTTATTGATGAATGTTTTGAACGATTTTTAATATGCAAAAATGAAACTTTTGTGAGAAAACTGACCATAAAATATTTTTAATTTTAAAGGCACAGAAAAGGCAGTATAAGGCCTGATACTGCACCACTGAAGTCTGTGCTGATATTATCTTGTTCACCAATCACTGACTGAATAAATTGTATAATTTCTCTTTAAATGGGCACCAGAGTAATTTAACATTTAAGAGAATTGGAAGGCTCAAGATATATTTATCAACTTCATCAGAACTTCTAGGAGGAATGCTTAAAAATAAATATTTTAAAGGTTTCTGGTTTCTACATTCTGAAAAACTGTTCAATCTCCAATACTATAGCACCTAAGATATTGAGTGTGTAATTTTTCCATTAATATAAGAAACATATAGGAATTTTCCTGAGATACACATATAAATATATGCAAAGTCAAGGCCTTAAAACAGCATAGAAGTGCTTAGCTCTCTTGATCTCTACATCTTTTCAGAGCAGGCACTACTTTTACTTACCTGAAAGTGGTTTTTATCTTGACATGCATATATAAAACTTTTATGAGTTCCCAAGAATCTGTGAGAAATTATGCAAGTATACTCTAGGGGAAAGGGGCACAAAATCCCCTAAAGGTGGATGTTTAAATAATACGGGGAAATTGTGAACTAACATCAAATCCTTATTGAACAGCTCATGGAGATGTGGTCCTTTCAAACACACTAAATTGAGAGCTCTAAAATATTAAAGTGATTTCTGATGTCCAACTTTAAGGCAATAAAAATAGATCTTCAAATTTTTATGTACGAATACTGGGCTTTTACAGTAATAATGGCCATCAGGAGGATGCTGCACATTTGCAGACCTAGAATTTTCTGTGCTGGTATGCTACACATATGTTTCCTACTTATATAGTGCCAAGTCCTGTGTTTGAAGTGGAAATTATTTGATGAAGATTTTTTTATGTACAATATTAAAGCATGTTATGCATTGGTGAAGACAAAGACAGAGAGAGCTGGCATGTTAAGGTACAGAAAACATATTTGGTCGTAGACCAAATGTACAGATTTATGGGTATACATTGTTTCAAAAGATTAGATGTTTCTATTAAGTAATTATTTTCATGCTTGTTACCATTTATTGAAATTTAATAAACAGGTGGGTTCAGAATTTCTCCCATTTCTACCTGGTCTTATTCTCTAGTTCCACTTCACTTTCCTCTCTTGTGCCAAAAATCCCAGGGTATTGACCTATCTTGGACAACAGTAGATTCCCCAAAATGTCTCTGAGAAAATAACTTCATGATGTATAATATTCACATATAATTAATTAAATAATATTTATTTAAACAAGTAAACCTATTGCATAAAAACTTTCCTATGATTTTGTTATTGTTTCTCACAACTGCAGGGAGGGATGAGGATTTCTGGCTTGGGCCAGGATGTGGTGCTGCAGCTGCCGTTGTGGAAGAGCCTGAGGAGAGAGGAGGGAAGGAGACCAGGATGGATACAGACTAATTCGCATCCTTAAATAAGTAACCATTTAGAGTTATTTCTTATAATCAAAAACATTTAAGCAGCTTTACAGTTTTTAAAAACCTTATTGTAGTACTTGTCTTGGTAAATAGTTTTACCTTTCCACTTGGTTTAAAGCACAACTTCTCCATTTTAACAGACATGCAAATTTGACAGTCAGGCCAACTTAATAGGCTATGCAGAAGATGATCTTACATTTGCAGGATAAAACCAGGATAATTTTGATAGAACTGTGCTTTTTGGTAATACAAGCTCCAGCTCAGCCCAGCAGCTGTAAAAAAAAATAATTCATTGAAATTCCCTATTGAACCAGCAACTTGTGGATAGAGAGCTACTTGGGTGTTTCTTGGGTTTTGTTTTTTTGGTTTTTAAATGTGTGATTGAAATAAAAAAATAGCTGGATTTTTGTAACTAGGAATTTCACCTCTCTCCAGACAAGTGGTCCTCCTATATGTCATAAGGATGATTCTAACTTTAATTTTACATTCAATTCTGGCTGTAAAATCTTGACAGCTTTCAGTCAGAAAATTTATTGTTGTTTTTCTTATTCTGAAGTCTACCACATGGAGGTGGGCAGAATTTTATGAAGATTTTAAGGTATCTTTATCACTGTTAATGTCATAAAATACTATGTCATAGCAGCCAATTGTTGTGCTACATACTTGAACTCGCTGCTTACTGACATAGAAGATCTCTTTGCTCTTCCAGTAGTAAATATTATTTCTGGTCTGGATAGGCCTATTAATTGACTCTCTTATGGTTCATCATAATTAAGGAGGGTCTTACTGGTTGTTACAATTTTCAGTCAAGTAAAACCTCTTGCATATCTCCCACCCCACTTTGGCCAGTAATCTTCTCTGCCCCGTACATGACAGACAAAAGTTGGCTTGTTTGTGTTTTGGGGTCAAACAGGACCAAAATTGTCACTTTTGTGGCATTCAGGATCTTATAATTCAATAGTCTTCCTGCTGAGGACACTCTTAACGAAATGCAGTATAGTCTTCATGAGCTCAAGAACACCAATATATTTTTTTATGGCTGTTTGGGGAATATGATGTGCATCAAGATATATTCATATTATAGGCGTCTGTGGAAGTGTAGTAGTAGAGAGAGATAAGGGAGACAGTTTAGGAAGACTGGTGTGAAGATGGATGACATCCAGGTGAAAATGTGGGAGACTGGAATACATGTTCTTTAAATATATCAAACTCACAGCCCAAAAAGGAGGCATCAGAGCACATTTTCAAAATTTCAGGCTTGGTCCCAGCTGTAGTTTTGCTGCAGTTATTGTTCATGTTGCAGAGTTTTGTACCCCATGTTATGGTATTTTTCTTTTTTAACTCTTATATGTGTTCCCTTCAAGATCATCAATCTCAATATAAAAAAATTCCAGAAAATGAAAAATTAAGCAAGTTGTTCTTTTGCTGAGTCTATCTGATATAACACCATTATTATTTATTTACCAGCCCTGAGTGAAAAATATATACCTTGTGGTTCTCACAGCCTAGAGTGGAATGGAAGTGGGTTTTAACCTGTAAAAGGTGATGAAGTGCTTCCTTCACATTTGCGGGGGAGCTATTCCCACTCTGACCATGAATTCTGCTCAGTGACAGCTCCTCCGAGGGTGAGAAATGTTGTACAGGTGTTACTGGGGGCATTATTTGAGATGCTGAGCAGGTGCTGTTTAAATTGTAGGTGAGATGATGTGTTTGAAAGGAGGATTTTACAAATATGGCTGGAAAATGAGAACGTTCCACTTGGTCACAGCTGCATTCAGTGTAATATGATTTTTTTTTCTCTGAGTTGCTGGTTTTGTCTGAGTTGATCTTTGAAGTACTAATTTGGTGCAGAATCTGTCTCATCAATTTTATGTTATATATAAAATTTAATTGAAGTTAAACTGATAATTTCCTATTAATAACAAAATTATCTGTCTAATAGGTAAGAGCAGTGTACTAAAAGAAAATTAAATTTTCTTTTGAGTGGGTGTTTTATCCAGGAAAGCTAATCAATGGAAAATTGATATTTCCCACAAGATGGCAGTGTAGGTGCATTTTTTAAACTTTCCTAAGCTAAAATAAATTGTTCTGCAAAACCCAAAAGAGGATTAATGGTAAGTTCGCCATTTATGACTACAAAATAATTACTAAATGTTGTATTAGTGTAGTTATTAGTAGTGTATCAGACCCTGGGTGATACAGAATTTCAGTCACTTCCATTACCACTGGGTTTTAGTATCCTCTGTTTAAAATACAAACAACTGTTTTGTTGCCATTTGTTTTGTGGCTAGAAGACATAACCACTCTAAGCAATGAGCATATTATATTTTGAAAATATAAAGTTGAATCTTGCAAGCTGGAAAGTTAATGCTATTCTTTGGCTGAATTTGATTCACCCAATGTTTGAAAACAGACTTCTGTGCATTACTGCATAGTCAGAATTTCTGTGTATATAGACATGTGGTCCTTTCCTTGGGTACCCATTTATCTGTTGTGAATTTTTAAAGGCCTCGTAATGCATTCAGTGCTCTACTTGTTATTAACTGCTGTCTATGTTACAAGTTATAAGCAAGGTAGGATGCTCTTAAATAATAGAAACCGTGATTTGAAACTATTCCCTGCTTCCTTGTATGTTGCTTGTTTTGTTGTTTTTGTTGTTGTGGTGGTTTTTTGTTTGTTTGGTTTTTTTTTAAGTAATTGCATGGGGTTAACTTGGTGATATCTCTCTCTATTCAGTATAATAAAAATTCTTTGCTGATAAGTGCTCTAGCTGGCTTTTGCACACAATGCTTGAGCATTTACTGTTAAGGTTAAGTAATGTTATTTTTAAAGTGTAAGTTATTTAATTTTCTGGAATTTAAATAAAGTAAACTCCCTCCACCTGTTTTCCCAAGTACTTGAAAAGGCTGGAAGAGAATAAAGGTCAAACCATGGTCAGTGTTTCTTGTCCAGATAGAGCATTAAGAGTGTATTGAATCTCTAGTGTACAATTTCTGTTGATTTTTGGTTTGTGAAATTATCATTGAAACAGAAGTGACAGAAAGTTTCTTGGATTTTTTTTTGAGGAATGTGTGAGTACCAGATGATTGCTACACAATGCAATCTGACAGTGTAACAAGCTCAATTGTGTTTTAGAATCCCATTAATTTGCTGTTAAGCTGGTTTTCTCCAAGTTGAGGGTAGCAATAATGAAAAGCCAGAATGTGAAGACTTAGGTTTCCTACAACTTGATTTGATTACAGCCATGAGAATGTGGAAGAGAATTGAGGGTTCTTCAGTGAGGAGGAACCATCTTTCATCACCATGTAAAATGTAATGGTGTTTGTCTCTGTTGAATACCTTGCCATGTTGTAGCTGTGCACAGAATCTATTCTACAGTCTTGGAGGCCTCACAAGTTTATCTTTGTCCTTCTGGCCTATTTCTTATCTGGCTGGCACAGCCAAATCTGTGTGTGTTTCAGGGGGAGTGCTTTACACATCTATGTTACTGATTAGCAATACAGCTGTTTTGTGCATTATATGGCTCCACAAGTGTAGTGAGGATGGAAAGAACAACCTGATAGAGTATGGATGATAGAATATGTTTGATTTATCCCAACAACCAGTGACTTTGTGCAAAAATGTTTATTATTTTGGTGCCCAGTAGGATTTGTGTTATGTTACCTAGGTTATCATACAGTTTCAATATGCTTCTTCAATTTATATCAGGTTCTGATGTTCAGGAATTTCACTAGCTGACTGACAATTATTGTACTGAAAAGTATTTGGTAATATGTTTGTCAGTGAAGTCATGGAAATTTACTGTACAGGTTAACTACTGTTGTTTGTTTAATAGATTTCAGTACCTTGTTGAGGTCTCAGTCACTGCCCTGAAGAATTTACAACCAGAGATAGGTAGAGATAACAAACCCACATGGAGTTTACTTGGTGAAAATTGTTAGCCAAACCAAACATGACACATGAAGCATGACAGATAGCATATACCTTGCATTCCAGCATTAGTGAGCCAGTGAAAATAATACAAATTTATAAATGAAATACAGGAAAAATTAAATTAGAATTAGGACTGGGGGAATACTGTGGAAAATGAGGTAGGTTTCATTGCCCAGTGAAAGTTTTAAAAGGAGCAGATTTTTATATTAAAAAATTATTTAAAAAGTTGGAGACAGGATTATTTATTATTCAGGGCAAACTGTTTACATAGAAAGGTGGCCCAGAAAGGGTTGAGCTTCAGTATTGTGTATAAAAGTCAGGATGAGAGAATTAATGTTTAATACTAGGAGATTTTCAGTTATTCCTCACCATTTTGATGAAAGAACTGATATGAATTTTGTGTGGGAAATTACTTTTTTGATTGCCTTCTGAATAGACTTTTTTCCTGAAAGCAATTTGTCTCATTTAGTTTAGTGGGTCAATGAGGCCCCATCCTGGAGCTGAGTCACAAAGTGTGCCAATTTCTTGGCAAGCTCAATGCCAGCCTGCTTGATTCTCAGTTTTCCCTATTTCAGAGCACACTACTACATCACATCAGTGTAAATACTTCACAGAGCATTCAAGTGCAAGTCCCTCATAGTTATGTGTGCTGAAACAAGCTATTGAATTTTAATCAGACTTAAAGCTGTCCTTTTGTGTCTCATCCAACACTGATAGTGATGCATTTTATCACTTACAGAGAATTGCTGTACATAAATTGAATGTCTTGTCAGTAAAACCATTGTTATCTATGTAACAAAATTGTTACAGATCCATTGTCAAGGTCACCTCAATTCTTGCTCAGTTTCACTGAACAGATTTATGTTGGCTTTGTGCAGTTAGATGGAAAAGATAAACAAAACACAAAAAGTAATTTGTTTCTTTAATTTCCAAATTTGAAGATTAATAAGGTAGATGAATTGAGTAAATCCAGATTTACCTCATTAATCTTCAAATGTTCTCATTTTTTCAGATGACAAAAGCTTCAGCATAAGAGAGAAAAAAATTGAAGGGGAAAGCTATGTTCTCCATAGAAAGAATCTTTTCAGTCTCAAGAGCTTGCAAAAGGAATTTTGGATTACAAAACCCAGACAAGTAGCTCCGGGAGCTTTGATGACATGAATTTAAAAGAGCAAAAGCAAACCACTTTTAAACACTGGTAGGTAGAAGGAAGAGCCATCAGAATAGTGAAAAAAAGTAGGCATTGGAACAAAATGATAAGAAAGAAGGCTTAGAGAGCCTTTTCAAAAAGAGGGCATGGTGTATGGGGTAGAGGAAAAATACATCACTCTCTACAATTACCTGAAGGGAGGTTGTAGCTGGGTGGGGGTCTGTCTCTTCTCCCAGGTAACAAGCTATAGCACAAGAGGAAATGGCCTCAAGTTGTGCCAGGGGAGGTTTAGATTGGATATGGGGAAAAATTTCCTCAGCAAAAAAACTGTCAAGCATTGGAACAGGCTGCCCAGGGAAATGGTTGCTTCACCATCCCCAGAGGTATTCAAAAGAAGTGCAAATGTGGTGCTCAGGGTCAAGGTTTAGTGGTGGTCTTGGAAGCACTAGGTTAAGGATTGGAAAAGATGCTCTTCAAGGTCTTCTCCAACCTAAATGATTCTGTGATTATTGAGTGATCCAGAGCATAAGAGAATATGCATATGATCCTTGCACGAAGCAGGACATCAGACTTAATGAAGGTAATTTCTTTGAGTAAAATAAAGTCTGCTTTTCACCATGAGACAGAAGAGGGATAATTACTAGCAATTAAGTTTATCCTCTACAATAGCTATGTTTGTTAATATCTATTTTAATAATGCAAGCAAACCGTCAGGTCTGGTAATTCAGTTAAATTCATTAGCAAATTTTTGTCTTTTCATTTACAAAAGAAGATATGAGATATGAGAAGCAGCAAAAAGTATCTGATTTCTTTTAACAGGAATAAGTTATTTCTTCACTTTTTCTTATCCTTTCCTGCTCCATGTCCAATAGAATAGAATTATGTTATTTTATTTAATTATTTTTCGTATTCACGTCACTTCAATTAGAATAACACAATAACACTTCCAAGGGGTTTGTGCATTGGAGTCTAAGCAAGCTCAGGAGTTTGCTTTAATTCAGATGATCTCCCCAGCTTGTGGACTGATGGATCCACATATTATTTTCCTTTTCAGTTTCCTAGTGGCAAAATTAAGTGGGAGGAACATGAAATGTTAATGTCATTTGAATAAAATATACAAAAAAAAAAAGAGGAAAAAATCCCAACACAAAAAATATCAACAAACCCAATAAACCACCTCTGCAGGAGTGGGATGTTAGTTTAGAGCAGAGACAGCAGACCATGTAATCATTAGAGCTGGGTAGGGTTGTGGCTGTATTATCTGTGCCATGGATATTTTGTACCTGTTGAGGCTGCTGTACTTTGATGGGAGTCACAGCAGGAGATTTGTAACCTGAAGCTAAATAGTCCATTAAAGGATCATGCTACTGCATTTTTTTGCTTCTGTGGTTCCTGAAATCCTAAGAAAAGGGGTATTCAACTAATAGGTCTAAGGAATAGCACCCTTTGTTTTACATGTTTGTAGTAAAGTAGTTCTGGAGTTGTAAAGACTCATGTGGAGCCCTGGCAATCCTGACCTGTTCTGGATCTTGTTATAAGCACCTCTCATATGTGGCAGAATAGGCTCATTGCTTCATCTTTTATTACCAGGAATGCACACATTTACAATATGTCCTTCAAAATTCTGGAGAAAATGGAATGATGAAAATTATCTCGAAAGGTCACAGTGCATTTCCCCTTGTTTTTCTTAAAGCAAGAGAACAATTGAAGAAGCTCCTGGCTGATGATATCCTGCTTGCAAGTGAATGATTTCCTTCTCTCTTAGAACTTCATAGGGCTCTTATTTTCTAATTCAATCTCAAGCACGCAACAACAATGCATTATTGAGAGCTATCAAGTGTCTTGTCTGGTTGTTAATCGTTTAACAAATATATTTCATGTTTCTGATTTCATGTTTCCATTTTCCTGTACATCCTGGCATCATACAGTGTTCACAAGCAATATGCTCTTTGTGACGAATCATGTGTG
>VWYP01013572.1:0-54054 GCA_013400435.1 Pycnonotus jocosus
ATTGCTACACACTGTAACAGATGCATATTTCAGTTATGAACCATAAATTATTGACAACAAAGTGGTGTTCAAATCTTGTTCAAAGTAATTTTTTTTCCATGTGACACTAAAATCACTGCCATTAAAGTCAACTTAATTTTGAAAGTTTAAAATAGATCAATATTTCCCTTTTAAAGCACAGGGACAACTTTAAATGAGTTTCCAGAACTCCTGCTTGTACAAGAATGTAGCATGTGTTTGTTTCCACAGAGATAACAGCTATTCTGCATCAAACAAGTAAAAGTATATCTCTTGGGTAGTAGCATTGTGAAGGGAATCTTGCCAGCTTGCCTCGTCTTACTCTGCATGAAGCCCAATTACCCTTGCTTGAAATAAGTAGAGAAAGGCTAACTTTCACTGAACATGAGTGTGTCTATAGTTACCATCAACTAAATAAACCAGTTTAGGCTGGTTTGGTGGAAATGTTGTTTTCATTTTTTATCACATTAAGAGATTGTATTAAATGCTCTCGGATACAGTCTTTCCTATTTTAATAAAACTATTAGTAAGAAAAGAAAAGAAAAGAAAAGAAAATTCCAGTTCTGTATGTCTTCATTGACATCTGCTGTACATCCTAGGAACCCTTATTTTGTTAAATTACCATCTACCCTTTGGAAGCAGTGAGCTCCAGAGGGTGATCTTTGAACCACAGCTGATTCTCAGGGCCTCATGGGCAGTTTGTAGCTGAATCATTCATTGTCTTATTTTGTGTTTCAATTAAAATTCTCAGGAGAATGCATAGAAGTCTTTGGTCCAAGACCAAACTTAGACTTTGTCTAGAATATTTGGGTATCTCTCTTACATATCTCTAGATGGTGCAAATGAAAGACGCCTTTTCATTGTCATCAATATTTGTCAAATTCTCTCAGGTCAGTTTTCAGGAAAAATAAAAAGTTTTATGATTGATCATAAGCTTCATTTTCTCCTCCAATATGCAGCTGATAAAGATTTATAATTAATAGGAGAGCTACCTGCAGTAACAGATCACAGTACTGTACTCTCAGCATCTGAAGGCCACCAAGAGTCCAGACTGTCATTGCCCAGCTCTGCCTGTGGCTCCCTCCATCCTATCCATGCTCTGGAACCACATTCCAGCCCTCTGGAATCTCTCTCTGCCCAGAAATGCTGCAGCAGGGCCAGTCTCCACAGCCCTGCCCAGCCCACGGGGCCATGTCCCACTCCCACCTCAGCCCATGCCTGATTGCTGAGGCTGGCATTGTCCTGGTGTCCCGCAGGTTTCCTGCTCCTGACTGGGTGGGACAGGCCCTGCATGGTGAAGTCCCTGACTAAACAGCCTGTATGAGCTACCCCTGTGGTCCCTGCTCCCCTCCCCAGGGCTTTCTCTCTCAAGAGCACCCTGGCAGTACTACTAGATCACTAGAATACACTCACATGTTTCAGTTCTTTATTTTTTCTTCACCTTTTCTTTCAAGATATTAATGTTTTGCAGAATGCAAAAACCTGTAAGTGCTTGGCAGACCTGACCATCAAAAGTGCATCACTCACATCCCTGCTCTCGGTGCTGGCTCCCAGCTGAATAAAATTGAGGCTCAGTGTTTCGGTCCTGCTCTCTAAAGGCCAGCATGTGACTGGCCTTGGCAACCTAATGGATGCTCCCAGTCCCCCTGATCATGACCTCTCATGACAACTGCATTCCTCTGGGGAACTGGAAATGTCAGACATCAAAGAAAGACCCGTGAGACTGTCAGACAGTTTTCTCAGCAGCTGGCTTGTGACTCAGAGATTCGCTGTGACAGTGATCAGAGTGACCAAAACCAAAATGTAAAGCTCAGATGTTTGACCTAGCTTTCCCAACATCATGATAAAAGGAAAAGCATTGACTGACAAGAGGATGAAGAGGAATGTTAGGACAGATCCTCAGCTGCTGTAAAGGTGTATTGCTTGGATACAGACAAAGGAGATGAGGCTCATTAACCTAACAGTCCTCACGTGTATTTCATTGCTGCTAGAGATTTTGCTGCATCATGCTAGAAAATTATGATTTCATGCAATTGAAGGTTTTTACCTGAGTAATTTTTAAAGGTACAAGAAATAACAGAAGTGGCATATTCTGCTAGTGTCAACATATTTTATTTTGACTTTATGAAACACTCTTAGTTCACTAAAGTCAAAATGTGCAAATTTTACTGCTAATTTAATGGACTGTAATTGTTAAACCAGATCAACTGTGCATTATGTCAAGTCAAAGTAATATGATGAAATACAATATGACACTTTGTGTCACAACATAATATTATCTGGCATTTTTACATAGTCTATTATTTACATCGCATTCCTTAAATTAAATAAATTGAAGTAATATTGTTCTTTTGCAATATAAATATTTCAATTTCTAATCCAATTACTAATATAACTATTTCATCAATTACTTATTATCACAATGAAAACTTCAGCATTTGCAACAGAATAGAATTTTTAAATTTTCCAGCTTTTCTCACATTTTATAATAATGTTTACATGACCAAATTTTTCCCAGGTAAATATAGCACAATATGATAGAAAAATTGAACAACATTCACCATCTCCTTGTTTGTATTGTAAATAGGCTTATCTATTTAGAATTGCTGTCAATGTCCAACCCTTCAAAGACGTTCAAGTGCTAACAAACATTTATAAAAGCAAACAAACCATGAAAATATTCTGCACACGCAGGAAATAAGCAGTTTTCCCTCTGTAGTTTAAAGGCATATGTCTCTCTATTTTCTCCCTTTACAACATGCAGAGGATGAAAAATAGCCTTATCACCCTGAGCAATTTTAGATATTCATCATTAAGTCTGTATTTACTATGCATAGAATCCATTAAGGAGAATGGTGGTCTCTGTGGTAAAGGGCTGGGTTTTGTAGGGGTTGCAGGAACATCTGTGCAGGCATCCTGGTACTCCCTTTACAGTGTGACACAAGGCTGCACGGTAGAATGTTGTTAAGCACTAGGCATTTCAAACAAGGCCTGCAGTAGTAGGTAACTGATGTATATAAAAGCTTTGTCTGATCCACTGTCGTTTACAGCAGCAGTGTTGTTCTTAATGCTTACTATGAATTAGGGAGCACCAGGGAGAGTCACACTCTTAGATTCTTAGGTTAATCAAAAGGCTCTGTTGAAGTGAATGCTCAAAGCACATAATGAGCTGGATTTGCAATTGAAGTCAATGTAAGCAGTTCAGAAAACACATCAAAGGCAGGAGCTTATGGAAGTTGGAAAGAGAAATTTACCTCTTCTCTGAGATTTTATCTCTAGTTTCACTCACAGGAAAAACTGATGCTGCTATGTTCTGCACAGTGTAATATTCCAAAGGTGTTACATATAAATCCATGTTTTACAAGCCCTTGTATCCTCTGAGGGAGCAGAGGACATTCACAGATTTAGTGCTATGTGACTTTATACAGACTTAAACAATATCTCAGGGATAACTTGTTTAATATATGGAGCTTCTTGCAGATCCTGGTTGAGGAACAGATTACAAACCTCTGTTATAGATAGAGAAATGTATTTTTGGACCAGAGTATAAGAATCAGAGAAACATAGGCTAGCAAGAAATGTCCTGGCTCAGGAAACAGTAACTTGCTATCATATAAGCCAAATATTTTCTTAAATATAACCTCCCTAATAGCAAAGACAGAATAACCACCTGACATAGCTGCACAGCAAAAAAATGATAGGAATATTAAGCATAATTTGAAAATTTATTAATCACCTATAATCTGTTATACTCTGAATATCTTGATATTTGTGATAAAATTAAGGTCTTGTAGGATCTTTTCAGGAAAGAATGAAAAGACTCAAAGACTACACCTTGGATTGCTCACAGGATGAGCCATTATTTTGTAATTTGAAGAAAACTTTCTATTTAGTATTACCTGAAGCTGCTAAAATGGCAAACAAGCATTTTCATGTTTTGCTGATAATAAGAAACAAGTGAAAGTTTTGTAACACCTGAAAATATTCTTTATTGTACAAATAACTTCCACGGGAAGGACAGAAAGAACATAATCATGAAAAAAGCCTTGTTCACCTACCTGTTCATATCTTGCAAACCTGTGAGAGTATTCAAAGTAGATAGATCCTCTTCCTGTAGATAGTGGAAATTTTTCTCATTGACTTTACCAGAGGCATGTCAAAAACATAAGTGGTATCTCCAAGTTCTCTTTAGTGATAAAGTCTGTTCCTTTCCTATGGCTGCAGCACACATGATAAAAATAATCTCTACCTTAAGCTATACCTTAAACTATACACTTGAGGGTTTGGGTTGCTTTTGGGTGAGCATTGAGAAGGTAAGAAAGAGACAAGAAGCAGATGCTCTGTAACTTAAAATTTTCCCAGAGCCTTGAAGATCAGAGAGCTATGTTTGGTGCTTTGGGCCACATGGGACTTGTTGAGGCTCTATAACTTCTTCTAAGAGTTTCTTTTTGAAATATCTGAAAAAAAATAATTTTAACTTGTTTTTCACTTGTTATAGTGACATATGAGATCAATTTTTAAGAAAATTGAAAATAAAGATAAGAAAAAAGTGTTAAGTTTTTATGTGGATGAAAGACTGTCTACAATAACCAGAACTTTACTGGAGGGCAAAAGGACTAGTATTAAGATATGTATTTCTTGCTATTCTCACTGAGAGATTTGGGGTTGGGTTTGGATTTTTGAGTGGGGTTTTTTTGTGGGGAGGAGAACTGAGTGGTTTTGTGGGATTTTTTGTTGTTTTGTTTTGTTCAGCTAAGAAAGATGGCAAAAGCGTGAAGAGAATGAGAATTTTAGTACAAGGACCATACACATCATAGCTCCACTAATTGCTTATTGTCTAACTTCATTGAACATCTTTAACTACTTAACTGATAAAACAACTTAGCAGATTTTCCTAGACATGCGGCAGTCTTCCATTCTGACTTTTGTGGTTTAATCCACAATTAGCTTATTCAATGGGTTTCCTAACAAAATGAAGTTCTTCTATAGCAACAATCAACATCTATGCATACACTTATCCAGAGACATTATTACTAGGATCACTCAGAATGCTTTTATTTGTACAATGCATTTTCTAGTTATCAAAACTAAAATAAAAATTGTGCCTTACCACTCTTTTCACTGTTTTCCTATGGAAAAATGTCTGTTTTACAAAGTGCCTCAGTAATCTAAAATCTAAATGATTTCTGTCCAAATGGAATCTAAAAGATCACTAGCGCCCTTCATGAAATCTGTAATCAGTAAGCTTTCTAATGAGGAACAGAGATAAAAACCTAAAGTCCATTGTTGCAGAGAACAATTTTAGCAAGGTCCCTCAGGTGGAGCTAAGAGCAGGCTCAAAATCTATTAATAGCAGCAAAATTCTCTGACACAAGTATCAGATGAATTTCTGTGATTTTACTTCTTTTAATAAAAAATCCACTTAATCTTGCATCCATAAAAAAATTCTCTGTGAACATATAAACTGAAAGAAATATCAAGATACTGTCCCATAGTAATAATTCTTCTTTATGGAGAAATAAAGAGGAAAAGACTAAATGATGGGAACCAGTAATGCTGTTTAATTTACTAGTTTAAGGTACTCACAGTCACCACCAAGATATCAACAGCATAAGAACTAATACAGACCAGGAAAGTCCTTCCCACCTGACCAGCTTTCGCAGTTACCTCCCTTGACCATGCAAGTCTTTTTGACAGACTTTTGTGCTTGCTATTACTATCTCAGGCAGGCTCAAAAGTTCACAATATAATTAGAAATAAGAAAGAAATATAAATATATATATGTACATGTTTATGTATGTATATATATATGATTACAGAATTATTATTAATGCATAACATTAGAGAAAGGGAAGATATCCAGAAGGGGGCACAAGAGTTTTAAAGTCAATTTTAAAAAATTAAGTCTGAAAAGNAATATAAAATATCTAAATATTTAAATATAAAATATCTAAATATACAAAATCTTGGTAGCTCTGCAACAACTTAACCAATCCATGCTAGAGCTTGTAAGGTTTGTTTTCCTGCTGTATATTCTGAGTGGACTGATCCAACGAATGTGCTTTAAAGATTTCTGTTTCTTGCCCATAAAAATTCTTAAATATAAAAACCACAATGGTGATTTTCTTCAAAAATCTGTGTTGGTGTCATCATCACATAGAGGTGAAAGAGTTAAGATCAAAAGGTCAAGATGAGGGTCAAAATGATACCTCTGGGGAAGCAGATTCTTGGCTTCCAGGCAAGCAAAATGTTCTGGACCATGAGGTACAGCAGTCAGGCAGAAGTCACAGCAAGCAGATGTCTGAAATCTAAGAAATTCTGAAGAGACAGCAGTGAGGAAGGTACACTTCCTACAATGAAATCCTCACATTTGATTCAGTTAGAAGTCTAAACTTCATATTCAGCACCCAGACATATGCTGGGGCTATGAGGTGTTTGAATACTTCCCGGTATGAACCACACAGCAAGGGCAGCCCGAGAGAGTTTGTGGCACCTGCACCTTTGGAGGTATTAAAACCCTCAAGCCTCAGAGGTAGAGAGCCCTGGGCAGCCTGTTCCAGGATGTCCTGCCAGAACAACAGGGCTGGATGTGGTGACCTCCCTTGGCCCCCACCACCAGCAGCTGTTCTGTGAGCCTCAGGCAATGCCATGCCTGCTGTTCAGGATGGCCAGGGCCAGCCTGGGGAGCTGGAGCCATCGCCCCAGGGGCCTCAGGGCAGCGCCGAGCAGCCAGGGTCCATCACACCCGGAGGGCCAGCAGGGCACAAGGAGAACGCTGGGGTGGAACAGGGACAGGCAGACACCAGGCCAGGCCCGTGACTGGGGCAGCAGGCAGGAGTCTCAGCTGGACGTGTCCCCACTGGGCTGGGGGACAGCCCCGGCCATGGCCACCTCATGGTGTCCGGGAGCAGGCCCCTGGACATCCATGGTAGGGAAGGTGACACCATCAGCAGCACCAGCTCCCAGCAGCCAGAACTCCTTCCACCCATGAGGTAAGGGAGGCCTCCTGGTGCGCCCTGGGCTGGCAGTAGAAACGGTAATAAAGCAGTACTTTAATTTTCCCAGTAGTTAAGTGACATTAAATCTGGTATTACACTCTTCAATGCCTCTCCCTGCAGTGTCTGAGAAACTGCAGATCTCAGCCAAGAACAGTAATGGGAATTCACAAACGATACAACTGTGCTGTGGAAATGAAAAAAAAAAGAGATGGGCTGAAATAGGGTGAGAGACAGTTCAAGGGTATTATTGGACTCCACAGGCAAGTCAGGCTGAGACAGATGAGTCCCTTAAGTCAAAAACCAAAATATAAAGTGTTTCCTTTCAGTGATAAAGGGCATTTGAATGAGTTGCTTGGGAACACTGAGTGAGCCTGCCTAAATACACTTTGGGAAAGGGCAACTGGTGAAATTAATTCAAATTCACTGTGCTTTATACTCAAAGGTCATAGAAGTCAATGTCACGGTGTGGCTGCAGTGTCTGACCAGAGAAACCATTGCAACATGGAGCTTGCTAAGCTTCAAAGAGCACCTACATAATATCAAATGTCAAATTGGTATGCATAATGTCAAATGGTAACAGTGGGCTACACTTATCAATTCTAGGCCTAGATTTTTTACTTTTCCATTTGGAGAATACTGGCTGGAAAAATAAACAACAGCAACTAACAGATTTATATATGTTTGAAAGCAGTTGCATAGCAACATCTTCAAAGCTATCTTCTTCCTTCTTGGAAATTTATTACTGTCAGAGGGACTGGTAGGATTAATTACCTGTTTTGCTACCTCTTCTCTCTCATGTACTTCAGAATTGATATCTAGAAAAAATGGTATTTTTCAAAAAATCTTTTTAATTTTTTTAAAAACTCAAACTATTATCACACTAAATACAATGTAAAACACATAAGAAATGGAGAGGCTACAGCCATCAGATTCTATCGGTGATTACAAAAGTCAAGTGAAAACATACAAGGCTGGTCTCCAGTCCCTGCCATAATCCTGAGCATGAATTTTCCAAATCAGAGGTAATCAATTAAATGGACTATTGAATAAAGAAAATTAGTCATATAATTTCTCACAAATTATGTGTATGCTACTCATTATTGATTACATTATTATGCTATTGTATTTCTGAGTAATATGGAACAGATGTCTCTCACTAACATTTTCATCTGAGAATGCAGCCTATCAAAACTGGGAAACAGATTCTATGAATAATTTCATTTTTAACAATCTTACAGTTTTTGTAGGAAAACAACATGTAGTTCATTGAAAATTCTTGATTACTTATTATTGAAGATTTATTCCCAGCCTATGACTGATATTAAACTTAAGTAAACAGAGTTTACATGTGCCTAGCATGGAAAATAAAGAGCTTGTCTCCTAATTATGTCTCCGTGCCTTTGTTCCAAAATGCCTCAGCTGACCCTGGCACTGTGACAAATCAGAAGGTCCCGTCTGTAGCTGCTCTACTTCAGGGTACCTGTGGGTTCTTTTCACCCAAAGACAACGTCAGAGATGGCTGTGGTGAAGTGCAGACACGGTGGCTCCACTGAAGGTTTTATATATCAGCTTTTCTTGTCCATAGTTGGAAAACAGCAAGGCCATGAGCCTAGTTCGGTGGAATTCCCTCAGGAGAGCCCCCGACCGTGCCCTGCCCCTGTGTTTTAAAGGAGGTGTATCCCAGGGGTGGATAACACCAAAGTCCAATAGTAAAGATACAGAGGATGGTTCAAAACAAAACAGACAACAGGTATCACCAGTTGAAAGAGGGGGGTAGGGAGGGGAGCTGGTACTGGCCAATCACTTGACCAGCCTCTCAGAAAATTCTAGAAGAAAGGGAGAGGTCTTAGGGTGAAAGGCAGGGCCCCAAGGGGTTGTACCTTATGACTAACAGAATACAAACTTTGGAAAAAACCAAGATAAGTTTTGGGGAAGGGTACATAGGGCAAAATCATTTTACAAAACTTAACAATAACTAATAAACATGAAAAAGCTAAAAACATACCACCACATAATTATTACAGATCAGAACACCAAACAAGTAAAGGATATGGACCTGTTAGAGTGAGTCCAGAGAAGAGCCACTAAGGTCAGAAGGCTGGAGCACCTCTCCTGTGAAGACAGGCTGAGAAAGAACAACCTTAGAACAACCTTCCAGCACCTAAAGAGTCTACAAGTGAGATAGAGAGAGGCATTTCACAATGGCATGTAGTGATAGGACAAGGAAGAATGGTTTCAAATTGAAAGAGGGTCAGTTTAGATTTTATATTAGGAGGAAATACTTTACTATGAGGGTGATGAGACACCAGCAGAAGACCCAGAGAAGTTCCGGATGTCCCTTCCATGGGAATGTTCAGGGCCAGACAACCAGGCTATGAGCAACTTGGTCTAATGAAAAGCATTCCTACCCATGGCAGGGGTTTAGAACTAGATGGTCTTTAAGGTCCCTTCCAACCAAATCTATGATTCTATGATTCCATGATTGTGTTCCACGGATTCTGTCACCAACACCATCAGCAGATGATCAATGCTGGAGCTTGGGGACTTTGGAACTCTGTTCATATACTGTTCATATGCAGGCATCAGTTGAAAATATCTTGTTCATTGGCTACATGAGTAACTGAGAAATCTTGAGCCACCTAAAGCAAATAACATTCTTGGGTATTGTTAGCAAAACTCAACTTCATCATTCTCAGACACTAACATTTGTGTGTGTTTAGTTGTAAAACACAGAGTCCTGTACTAGGCTAAGACTAACATGCTAAGTTTCTCTACAAACTATTCTTCATGACATAGGAAGTCCTGAGCACAGTGGACAGCCATCAATGCACAGAGGATTTCACCTTTGGTGCTACACTTCATTGGTTTTAAAATAGACACAGAAATTAATTTGGATCTTCATTACCGCTTTATATAATTTTTTTTTAATATTGGATGAAATAATCTTCTTATATTAATTGATTTATTTTTAAAGACAGAACCAAATATTAAGAGAAACAAAATAAAAAATGAAGGTTTAAATAATGTTTATTAAAATATAACATTTCATGTCTATCCAAGCTAATTTTTTATGAGCCAAAATTTTTTGATGTTTAAAAAAGAGAGCTTTACATACAGAAATTTGGGTCTATCCCATGAAAGTAAAATATTCCTGATGTAAAGAATCAGGACACAATATTAGTCTCTTGCTGCTGTATTTTATGTTTTCTTCTGTGGATTGCTAAAGTGTGAAAGACAAACCAATCTCTATGATTTACTTGGAATATTTCTTCCTACATTCATAAGATAAACAACATCATCTATCCATGTCCCAGCTGGTCAGCTACTTGATCCTTGGGTTAATCAAAAGTATATATTTTTGTCTGAATATTCTTGCTTTTGTAATTTTTGAAACCAAGCTCCAACACATAGGTTTGTCTTAACAAGCCTTTCAATTTCATTTCTTAGCCAAGTGTTATTTTGTTTCTGACTTCATTCAACAGATCTCCCAGGATATTATTTTCATGTTAAAAAGTTCTTTCTGAAGTAACTTCACAGTTTATATTGTTTTCAGCTAAATACAACTGTGCTCTAAATACAGCAGTACTGTGTATTCATAACTGCACGAAAATAGATCAAAACCACAAATTCAATAGATATTTTCTAACATAACTTTCAAGAAGACAAAAAGTCTAAGTAATTAAAAAAGAACTACATATATCTGGAAAGAATTGGGAAAACATATAATAAGTTCCACACAGTTTCAAAATATAACATAATCAACTGCTTAGCTCCAAACTTCTTTGAAATTGTGTTAAATGAACACTGACAGCTTAAAACACTTTTTTAGATTTACCAATTCTAAATCAGTTTGCATGCAACACATTTTGTTACCACTTATATCTGTATGGCTATTTATTCTATTCCTGTACATATGCAAGGTTTTACAAGTTAAATAAATTGTATTTGCTCTCCACAAATGATCTGGAGAACTCATGAGCAATGCCAAAATTAAATGCAATGCCTTATATTTAAACTTCAGAATATGACAAATCTCCCTGATGCATGTCAGTGCTCAGGGTCTGGTGGTAGTCCTCAGACTAGGGTTTCAGAATGAGGTTAGCTCTATCACCTGCACATCATCTGTACATTCTGATAAAAAGCCTCAGAAGTGCTCTATACTGTCACAACAGGCCAGAACACTGTGATTCAAAAACAAACAAACAAATAAACAAATAAACAAAACCCACACAAAAAGAAAAAAAAATCAAAAAACAGTAAAAATGGTCTTGTGAAATGAAAGCAGTTAGTGGACAAACTGTAAAAGGGTTCATAAACTTCCAATCTTTCAACTCTTACAAGTTTAAATATGGGAAAAAAACCCCAGCAAAACAACTATTTGCATGATGAGGTCTAAAATACTATTACAAGGGGAGCTTTGAGCACTTGCATTGCATTGTTCCTTTGTATTCGGAGTGGCCTGTGTAATGCTGAGAATGCAGGAAAGTATGTGAACCCAAAGACACTGTGGGATGTGAATAATGGAATATTATTTCTTGCCTGACATGCAGTTAAAGACAAGTGCCATTGGTGCAATAAGGTACGAAATAATACTTCATATTTCACTCGCAGGAGTGTCTTGTTACAATTTTGTAGTAAAGTGTGATTTTAAAAAGAGTTTGTATATTTTAAGAACTAGGGTTCATAAATTACAACCACTCCTTTTTATGATGACTCAATTTCTACTGTTTCTAATGACAGCTCAGCATGTCTTTGAATAAAATAAGGCATAAGCAGTTATGACTTCTAAAATTTATTTTCCTTCTCAATGGCCATCCTTTCCCTTTCTGAAGGTGTTTCTTTTTTTTTAGTTTTTAATATTTTTCTTTTAAAATCTCCGGTTGTTTTATTGAGATAGACCATGTCTCCAAAGGCAAGAGAGCAATCAATGGATCAAGCAGTTACCAGAGGATTACTAGGTGTGGTGCTGAGTGAGTGTGAGCTGGGGGTAATAATAACTTTGGTGGACTAGCAATAGGAAGGTGTTCATAAATTTGTGTGTATCTGGGATTTTTTGGTTGACTCTGAATGTATGGTTCTGAGTGTCACATAATTACATCATTTATAAATGAAATGGCTTTAATCCTCATTTGCTATGACAATGTGAATTTAGTAAATTTTCCCTGCTGCATAATGTACAGTTTTTATCCAGCCTGAATTCTGTCCGCCATGTGATCCACATCAGCTAAACAGAGGCTTTCTATGCAAACTTGTGTAAGACTGTTAAGCACAGCATCTCAGCCTGTGAGGATTAAAGGGAAAGGAAATAATCCATGCTAGAGGGAATATCTGTGAGAAAAGGGGAATATATTTGCCTACAAAGGATTACAGGGTGGAGGAGGAAGAAACGAGATGCATGAAATGTTGTAACCTTTCAGGAAGGCAAAACAGATGATAATTTTAAAAAAATTTAAACTATTTTTTTTAAAAGGCAATAAAGGAGTGCTAATAATCTTTCATAATGGCTGATCTATTCCTTGAATTAGGCTTTCATAGCATGTTCTGGATTTGAGAAAAACAATATATTCAGATTACACAAAAACTGCAGATTCAACCCAAATATCCTGTTTCTAGGGATAGCTACACATTTGTTTCTTTTCTGTTCTTTGAAGGATTCCACAGAAGAGGATCAGTTCTTGTCTTCAGAGAAAACCTCCAGCCTATTGATCCCCAGTATCACTGTGACATTTGGTGATATAAATTGGTTTCAGTTTCCTTGATCACTACTGTCAAGTGTGAAAATATTTGGCTATGTGATACTTTTCACTGGTGATGAAGCACTCCTAAAATGACCAGAGTTCTCCTATTTATGTCGTCCCATAGACAAAATGCAGCAGAGAAATTATAAATAATTAATTATTGGCAGTTTCAACTGTATAAAATTACACTAAGACAGAACTTATATGCCAAATTTATGCCAGCAGAGGTCTTACTTCACTTCAGGAGTATGTGTGTCTTGCTAGATAAAGCCAGTTTTGTATACAAAAAGGGGCTTCCTTGGGGATATCTAATTAGGTTGAATGCACCTTGAATTACCATAAAAATTCAAACAAAATTAATCCATTCGGTTCTGTTTCTAGTGTTTTCAGGATTCCATTCTAATCTATGAAGCCTACATTGAAGTACTCTAGGGCTTGGGACCTGTGAGTACAGTTTCACTTAATTATAGGTAGAATTATGTGTTTGAATTCATACTATACACATCTTGCTAGAAAAAGTTCTTTCTGAAACTATGTCTTTATAAGCCTTGCAAGGACTCATGAGGACCATTCAGCTACTTCCTGAGAAGATTAACTTAGAACATTTCTTTACAGCTGGAAATTTATGCACCAGCTTGAGCCAAAATGACAAGAGAGACCCCTGGGATATTCTTTGCAATATATTTCAATAGCACAGTTACATCAAGCTTTGCATTTAGAACAACATAATATCAGAATGATTACTAAACAACGCATTTTTCATGCCTGCAACATAGCAAATCCCTTTTACATTGTGTCACGCAAACTAAATTTATTGATCTAAAAACTTCCATAAATGTTGCATTCCAGCACATATTACATTTTCTTATATTATTTCTATTACAAAGGGAAGATAAAGAGGAACTACTTTGAATAAAAGTGATAGGGTACAAATTAAGCAAGCTTACACTTAGGCTAAAGCTCTTTTGATTACCCAGAAATAAGTGATGAAATATTTCACTTAATGCACAATAGATATGACAAGCCTCTGGTGCATCTCTCTCCCAAGCAGACAGGGTGAATTTGTATTAGTCAGGGGATTTTATTCATTCACCTTATTTTAAATGCAGAGGTCTGGAAAAACTGTATCTACAAGTCTTGTGAGAAGCTTCCATCTGCCTCCTTATTCTTTAATTCTCATGCAGTTTAAATGGGAGCAGAGATGCTCTTATGCAAATTTCATTTAATTACATTGCAATCTTTTGAATCTAATTGGTCATATTCAATTTGTCCAAGGAATTGGACATCAAAAGGATGAAATGCAATGATAGCTATTATTTATTTGAATTGTGAAGCTGCAGTTAATGCCTCATTTCTGCCTCAATTCGTCAGGAATTTTTTCTAAAGTGTATGTACACACAGAGTGACACACACACACACACATGTATGCATGCATGCAGCATTCCCTAAACACTACAGTTTTCTATCATGCAGATACATACTTATCACCAAAAGAAACTAAATCTGTGTAATTAGAAGGTGTTTTAATGGAAGTCCATTTGCATATTTGACATGTCTAATAATACTTCATTTTTTAGAAAATAGCATTTTCATGAGTTCCTACAAATAAAATTGTTGCTATCATGATATTTGCAGTGATGTTACCACAGGTAAGTATGTACAGTAAGAAAGTGGCCCTTTCCAATCTTCAGTTTCTTCAATGACATATTATTTTTCAACCCAAAGCTTGTGATAAGAAAAATTAACATTACAACCATTCAGGTAATATTTTTTTTTGCAGTTGATCCAGTGTTTGAAGCAAATGCATCTTGCTAATTACAGTGTGCATTGCATACAGTTAGCTTATGGGTAAATGCTTTGCTGCACATCAAAGTAGTATTCATTTTCAGACAGGTAGGATAATCTTGCATTTTAATTGCAGTTAATCAATTTGTCCACAGTCTTATTCACTGCTAATGTCCACACTCTTATTCACTCACCATATATAATACGACATAATTAAGAGTTGGAATTTGAATACTGGTATTTGTCCAACTAAATGAACTTCTCTGTCAACATATCTTAATGAAGGGTGTGACTAGACTTTACATAAACTTAGCAAGGGTGTATTAAACATTGATCACCTACTGTGCTGAAGCAGATCATGTGTTCATTTAATCTATTATTAAATTAGCTCTTTATTTTAGGATTAATGCTTTTGAGCACTTGAATACAAATTTTACTGTAACTAAGCCACATGCAACTTTAATTTTAAATAGAAAACCAGACAGCAATAATCTATCATTACAGTCCTAAGATACATATTTTGTATGCAACTTCAACATTGTACAATACTATGAATCAAAAGTTCAGCAAAATACTTGAGGACATGATTGAAGGATTCCATTCCTAAGAATCAGGACTGGATCAGTGACAAGACCTTGCAGGGTGCACAGAAAGTTTGACAAAATTAAACAGAGAAATCTTTTTCCAGTTTACTAAACAGTTATCATGAAGCATACATTAAAATTATCTTTAAATAAATTGCCATAAGAATGAGCCTGGGGACGTTCAGTCACATTTGACCAAGTTCTTATTCCAAGTACATGCTGCTTCTCCCTGTCACCAAAGCCAGGACATTACTTGTTCAAATCATCCCAGTGTCAGAAGCCTCTGTGCAAACCTGAACCTGGATCTGAATCCCTATTCCTTTCCTTTTGCCCCAGCCTTTCCCCTGTATTTTAGAGAGCACACACTACTGTTTTCCTGACCTTGAGTGTGCTGTCACACTGTACAACTGAGCTGGGTGGTACTGGAAGGACAGCAAACTCTTGAAGTGCTTAGAGAGCACCAAAACAAATATGAAGTGTTCCTGTAACAAGTAGCTGGATAGATCTGAAATAGTTTCTGTGAGCTTTGAAATATCATCTGCTTTAGACTGACTTTCCAAATTTTTCACATGATCATACCATATGGTTGCATATTCATGTCCTATAGCTACTGCTTTCTTAATAACTTTCAAATTTATTACTCAAATCTAACCAATGGGATAGATCCCAAGGATGCTAACCCAGTAATAATAATAATAATAATAATAATGTAAAATATGTTTACTGCTGTGCCTAATGAAGAAAAATGCTAACAGTCTGACGCAGGTCTGTAAGACTCCACAAAGAGGGAGTATTCAGTGGTCTGTACTTTTCTCAGTTCTTCTAACAGAGTTATTTTTGTTTCCCACTCAGAGAAGAAGAAATTAAAAACAGAAAACAGCATAAAACTCAAACCTTTTTTTGTATGGTATTGTATCTGTAGATTTAAAGTATTTAATTTGACATCTTCTAAAAGAATGTATTAAGCCAGCACTTTGAGAGCCAAAGAGCTTTACCAATTTTTATACCTTCCTGACAGTGCCCTTAAAGAAAGAATGAGAATCAATGGACTCGAGGAACTAATGGGCCTGTCAGTACTCTGAACATCTCTAAGAGCCATGATCTAGACAATTGACCAAAGATAATAAAAGGAGAGACAAACAAAAGCACCAGAGAGAGGAGACTGAAATCTCTTGTGAAGTATTTCAACTTTTTTTTCCTTTCTCCTTTTCTACTCTGTTGTTTTTCTGCCTTTGTCTCTTGACTATTTGTTGTACTTTAGTTCAAATTACCAACCTATTTATCACAATTAATACAGGTTATTATAATTAAATTGTGAAAGGATCATGTATTTTTGTTTCTCAGGCACTTGATAAAGAAATCACATCTTTAAGCTGAAGTGTATTGTGATTGGAGTATTTTTTGTGTTTTAACTGGGCAGTCAAGCCCCATGCAGATGTCACTGAGTCCCCCTCAGTGGGTTGAGGGAGAGACTCAAAAGGGTAAAAGTGTGAAAACGTGAGTTGAGGTAAAGGCAGTTTATTGGGGAAAGCAAAAGCTGCGGTCCCAAGCAAAGCAAAATAAGGAATTCATTCACCACTTCCCATGGGCAGGCACTTCAGCCATGCCCAGGAAAGCAGAGCTCCACACATAACAGTTACCTTGGAATAAAAATACCACCACCACTCCAAATGTTCCCTCTTCCATGATCTTCCCCTAGACTATATGCTGAGCATGACACCATATATCCTGTAACATCCCAGGGGGCATTTGGAGTCAGCCCAACTCCTTGTGCACCCCCAGCCTCTTTGCCCACATGAGGAACAGAAAAGGCCCTCACCCACTAAGCACTGCTCAGCAATAGCTAAAATACCATGTCTTTTCAACAATGTTTCTGTCACAAATCCAAAACATAGCACCATGCAAACTGCTATGAAGAAATCTTTGAAATTTTTAAAGACAAAGTGGAGTGTAGGTTTTCCGGCACTCAGGCTCTAATGTCAAGCATACTTCTGTCTACAGAGACAGAAGAGTGTAATTGTGTTCTCGTTCTCTGCTCAGAGTAATTTCTTAGAACATCAAAACAATGATTGCCCTAAAATCAACAATCAAACTACAAGAAAACTTTTTGAAGAAAATCTGAAATTTACACATTTTCTTGGATAAACTTTTTCTCTAGTGATGTAGCTTTCATCATTACATGTTTGTTACTTGTCCTAGTGAATACTCTAGTGATGCACTTGCACCATACTCTCTGAAAGCCATTCCTTAAGGTACACTGTACTTCAAGAAAAAAAAAAAAAAAAAGGCCATTTTCTGCACTCCAGCAAGACGTTGATGAAATAAAGTAATTCAAATCACAAAAAAGAGAACTTCTACTTCAAGAAAAACAAATTGGCAAAGAAAAATCCTACCAAGACACAGAAACGTGCTTTTTGCCATCTCCTTTTTCCACTACACCTGTTACAAATCTTTCTCTGCCTCTGACTTCTGTTCTAAACACCAGTGTAATTAACCAATCATTAGCAGTGAAGTGAAAATATTTTCTTGATTGAATTTAGAATTTGGTCTCCCAACATTAGATCTTCATACATATGAAGACATCACTGTTATTTCTACTCTGATACTACACACATTTTAGAACTTTTGAGATAAACCAAACCCTTCTCATCTGTTTCAAAAAATGACATAGTCTGATCTAGATGCAAACAAAACCTTATTTCATGTAGATAACCCAAAGATCTTGACTGCATAAAATAAAATTTCAGGGAAGGAAACATCTTTAAAAAGGCAAACACTCTACACCCTTGCTTTGTTTGGTTTTCCTTTGCATTTCTCAAGCTTCTTTGTGATAATGCCAGGCTAATTGCATTATTTGGGTTCTTGCATCATTCAAAATCTATCCAGACTACAATTTCAGTCTGAAGTCGGTACTTCTGTACAGAGCAGAGCAAAACATTCTGCTCATCTGTGAATGTCTCTGCATTTGTAGCTGACCTTTTTGACTTAAGCATAATAGAAACAATTCAGACAGAAGATTTTATCTTCATCAAGATATTATTCTTATTGATAGCTGACCTATACAGTGGAATTTTACTCATTGCAGGGGAGAAGATGAACAGAGAGCAATAGTAAAGGAACAGGAAAATGGAAAATTAATATATGCACATTGAGCACATGTAACTGAAAGCCAGAATCCGACATATTATCATCCTCCCTAGAAAGGATCTGTGGCAAAACAAAAATGGACATAGGGTACGAAACAGACTTGTGACTCCAAAGAGATTTTCTGCATGGAAGGAGAGGTTAGAATTAATGAGGGAAAGTATAATTAGAGTATCAGCAAAGAGAGAAAGAGCAGGGGCAAAGATGGATTAAGATAAAACAAGAAAACCAGAAACAAAGGAATAAATAAGAAGAAATACATAAATACAGAAGATCAGAATGCAACATGCAAATGTCAAGGACAAAAAGCTGACTGGGAGATAGAAACTAAACTACGAAGAAAAACAAATGGGCAAATAAGAACTAGTAAGAGTATGTTTTGAAGGATAACTAGGTAAACATAATGAGAATTAACAAAAAGACAGAGAAGTATGGAGAAGTATGGAAAAGAACAAAATACTTTTTACCAAAGCGAAGGGATGCTAAATATTCCATGTCCTGTTCAGCTGCTCTCACTGCCTAATGCAACAATATTCAGACAACAGCATTTTGGGTAAAAGGAGAAAATTGGAGCTAAACATCCAAACACCATTGAAACAAAAGATGATGCACATGAACATCCATCTGAGCAATGTAGCTCTCAGCAATTTCCTCCTCTATAAGGTGTTTTAACAGTACTGAATAAAAGAAAGGGGGAAATAGGTTTGAGCTATAGCTAGAAAGATATTATTTCTCTTCAGATATGATTCACAGTTCTTAAAACTTGAGGGAAACTGGGAATTTTTCCTCCTCATACAGGTTTCGATTATAGCAATGTATTCAATGTATAGGGCATTTGTCAGCCAAAGTACTTTCATCTTAAGGGAAATCTGAGAATGTAGTAGTTACCCTAAAGGCAGAGGGAATAGAGCAGACCAATGCCACACCAATTATACTGTTTCTCGGAGGGATCCATTACAAGCATTCAAACTCCTTCAATTCTACTTCATAAAGGCAGTCTGTGTCAAAAGCTGAAAGCCACTGGTTGAATTCTAAGATGCAGATCTTCACTCTCAAGGATTTGGAAGAGTGGAATATGTCTGATGCCTCCCATAGTGATGAAGAATCTTCTTTGAAGTGTTAACAATTGCGCTGCATGTCCCTCATTTCTTTATTTGTGCACAATTTGTATGCAGGTAATGATGGATAAAATATGCAGCGAAAAACAGCCATAGGTATAGCACTGGTTTTCATTTTTTTTATTTTCCCCACAAAAAGAAAAGAGCAAAGCCAGTGAAAATATTTTTGTACTTTAGTTTGAATTCAAAATGCTTTCTTTTTCCCCCTCCTTGGGTCGTGCTCATTAATAATGATGACTATCTTTTAAAAATCAAGTGTTTATAATCTTTCACATATCTCCATTGTTCAACTGTTGGTGAAATACCACTGGGAACTTTATGTGGGATATCAATCTGTCCAGGAGCAGGAGGAAGAATGTACTCTGAGGCAGGTAGCAAGATCCCTGTTCTATCCTTACACAGCTTGGGAAATGGGAAAGGTCCCACTACAAGAAAATAGTTTCTGGTAGAGGTCATCTTATCCATTCCCTACACAAAGCAGGATCAACTTAAAAGTTCAATTCTGTTTCTGAGGGCTTTGTCAAGTTACTCTCTACATTTTGTCTTGCTACAGCTTGTGTCCACTGTGTCATATCCTTTTACCAAATGCCTCTGAGCCAAGGTTGTCTCCATTTTCTCTATAACCTCTCCTTCAAGAGTTAAAGACAGCAGTCAGGTCTTCCTTTAGCCTTGTCTTTTTCAGACTGAAAAGCATCAGATTGTGCATCATATGCTAACCTACATATCTTGGCAATTCTCCTCACTGGAACTGCTCCAGTGTCGTTCTTGTGTGGGGAGCTCAGAAGAGGACACAGAACACCCCATGTGGTCTCATTGGGGCTGAATAAACATGTACTGATTCTGTACAGGCTCTGACCACCTGCCTCATTGCCATCATAACTCTCCATTGGAGTGGGATGATGTGGATATGCAATTTTCCACTGCAGAAAGTTGCAAAAAACAATGCTCATGAGAGAGAACAGTGCTATGGCAACTTTGCATTAGCAAAGAAGTACAAAGTCAAGGAGGACCATTCACAGAATTTGGGCCCAGAACCATAAAATAGGAAAAGGCATCACCATTGGCTAAGTTCAGATTATCTCTTATGGTTCATGAACAATTTTCCTAAGTGCAAAATTAAAAGAAGGTTGATTTAACGGGGCTTTCAAAAATCAAAAGATAAAAAAATTTCATTCAGTGAGGAAAACCCATAATTTTCTATGGATAATAGTTTTCCTAAAAGAGGAGAGAGCAAGGATGTCTCCAAGAGGGGCACTAGAGACTAAGTGCAGGGACTGTAACTCCTGAAGATACCATCTTATGCCAAGCCACGTTCTCCAAGATGTCTTGTAATTATGTTCCCTTTCTAAGTGCTGACCATTAAGTAGATGCCCTTATTGAGACCAGAACCTATCCTCATCTGCTGTCAAACTGTGTGGCTGCCTGGAGCCTGTCAACATAGGAATACAAATATTCAGAGATATTCCTCTCTATCCATCACATTTAGATCCTGTTCTTTGTGGTATCTACCCATCTTTTTCCTCATGAAGAGAGAGAGGCTTTCATCAGTATACTTCTTCACTAATTAAAAGTCTAGATTAATGCCAAGTAATAAAATTATTTACCAGGAAAAGCTGCAGGGAACACTTCATTTTTTATGTTCTGTTTGTATTTAGTGCCAGAAAGAAAGGAGACTTGTAAGAGAGAACAGAAATCAATGAGCACCTGAGGCACCACTCTAAACTGGATGCAAATTGATAGAATAAGAATTAAGAGGATGCAGTCATGCAAATATTTAAACAGAGCAACCTGCCTTAATCTATAAGGAACTGTATTCTCAGGTGGTATTGTTCTTACCTCTAGGTATCAGCACTATGCACTTTGTTAACTTTGAGCAACAAAAAAAATTAAAATCTGTTCCTTTGTTACAGACATTGGGTATTGACTAAAGCTACTTGCAACAAAAATGGTTTTATTACACCACACAAAGAAGAGCCTATTTTCCATAATTTTTTTAACCAATCACTGTTTAAAATTATGCTTGGGATGGTTTGTTTACCTTTCTTCTCCATCCAAAAAAACCCCCATAGAGGTTTACTTATCAAAAACCAGTTTTCACTAAACAATTGATAACAATCACAATTAAATTTAACCTGCAATTTCAAGTAACTCAAATTATGCCCTAAAGCTCTGTGGCATATTCACTGCTGTTCCATCAAGTCTCACTTCTCATCAAACCTTGAAGTTTTCCATTCCCCTTGGACTGCATTTTCCTTTCTATCTTTTAATGCTATAAACACTTCCAACAGTACAAAAGTAAATAATTTTTTCATTAATAAGTTTCCTCAGAACGTCAGCTTTGCTTATTTCTCTTGTAACTTGCCAAAGCAGGATTTTTATTGTCTTTGTTAAAATGCATTTACCTTGCAAATATTCAAAATAAGTTTTGTTACTCCATTTTCTTGTCTCATTCTTACATGGTGGTACTTCTTGTTGAATAATATGAATGCAATTTCCATAATGAAAATATAAAGACAAATTATGTGTAATTTGTTAAACATATGCAATATGGCAATATCCTGCTGACACCATTGCACAGATGTGGAAGCAATTTAATTATCAAGATGTTATTCTCTCTGTAATATATTGAGAGCTACTGAGAAACAAGACATACACAACACTTGAGCTTGGCTCTTTCTTTCTGTTTCACCTTCATAAACATCACATGTATTTAAAGATAATGAACAAACAAACTTACTCAAAGCTTTGCTAGTACAACTCTGTTATACTATAACTCTGTTCAACCATGACGCTTAATTTGTGTAATTAAAGTTTTAATGGTCTTCAAAAACATCATTTTTAAAAAAAAATCTCAGTTTCTATTTACTAGTTACTAATCTCATCAAAAATTAATTTCCAAATCAAGTTACAATCTCAGTGGAAACATTTCTTTTCATTAAAGAGCACATATGAAGTTCAGGAACTATACTCTCGTCAAAGCGAAAACATACTTGTACATTGATGAAGCTGGACTTCAAAGATCAGATCCTAATGATGAAATCATAAACCACTATACTTGTGACTCACCCAAATGTCCTACAAAGCAGGAGGGAAGGAGTACAAAGAGTATATCCACAGATTATATTTGTTCAGAGATGTTGGCAATCTAACATTCCTGAGTATAAAATATCACAGAATCACAAGAACACTTAGGTTGGAAAAGACGCCGAGATCATCAAGTCCAACCTTTGACTGATTACCACCTTGTCAACTAGACCATGGCACTAAGGTCCTGGGATTCCTTGAACACCTCCAGGGATAGTGACTCTACCACCTCCCTGGGCAGTCCATTCCAATGGTTGACAGTGTTTCCAGCAGAGAAATTCCTCCTGATGTCCAGCCTGAGCCTTTCTCTTCAGGCCATTTCCCCTTGTCCTGTTGCTGGTTGCCTGAGAGAAGAGGCCAATCCCCACCTGGCTACAGCCTAATTTCAGGTACTTGTAGAGAGTGATACAAGGTCTCTCTAAGCCTCCTTTTCTCCAGGCTAAACACCCCCAGCTCCCTCAGCTGCTCCTCATCAGACTTGTGCTCCAGACCTTTCACCACCTTCACTGCCCTTCTCTGGACACACTCCAACACTTCAATGTTCTTCTTGAGTGAGGGGCCCAAAATGAGCCCAGCACTTGAGGTGTGGTCTCACCAGTGTCAAGTACAGGAGGACAATCCCTGTCCTGGTCCTGCTGGCCACACTATTGCTGATACAGGCCAGGATGACATTGGCCTTTTCAGCCACCTGGGCACAAGCCAGCCAATCTCCAGCTGCTGTCAGTCTGCACCCGCAGGTCCATTTCTGCTGGGCTCCTTTCCCCCACCCTGTGGCACTGTCCACGTTCATTGTGACAGAAGTGCAGGATCAGGCACATGGCTTAGTTGAACCTCACACTGTTGGCCTCAGTATTTCATTTAATGAAATACAAAAAAATTATGTGTGCTAATAGTACAGCAAGAATATTTGTAGGGAAAAGACAGCACTCCTAGTTATATGTAGACATGCATTTTCCACACTGAGCAAGTGTTTTAAAATAGGGAAAGGTTTAAGCTTCGCCCCTTGTATTTCTTATGAGATAAAGGACCCAGAAACTTCTTTGAGGTTCTGTTAGCAATTGGCTCAGTGCCAACCCTGGAGACCTGATTGGGTTTTAGGAGTGTACTTCAAAGCCTGTATCTGTTTTCATTGGCAGCTTGCCAGTAGAACCCACCTAACATATTAAGTACTTAAGGAAAGACACAAAGAAAATCAGAGGCTTTTTGGGTTGTTTTAGCAAGGTGCCAGAGGTTTCTTTAGCACCCGTGCACATCATTATCATTTGATTTATGTAACCATTTATTATTTTACACTTATTAAACCTTTTTCTTTTACAAAACACATCCAAAGAGCTATCTCACTAATATATAAGCCATTTCTCCGCAAGGGCTGGAAGCTCAGAAGTGTGGGACAACCCCACACTTTCAGATCCAAGACCAGCTCTCTCCAGAAAGCTGACTTATACATGATTCTTTGTCAGTCCAATTTAAAATGGATTTTGAATTCCTGCTGTTTTTAATGTCTTGGAGGCAGTGACACTCATAAAAAAGCAGTGGTACAGTAGTAGGTAGTGATTTGTTACAAGCTATTGCCCATCTCCCATTGCTAGGACTATGAAACTTCGTTGCAAGTTAAAGCTGGCTTCTTCCTGTTTGTTAAATGAGATAAATTGGAGCACTATGAATGCCAGAATAGGCATAGGAGAAGCTGACCTTCTACATTTTGCAATTCAGGTTTAATTTGGTTCTATGGTAGCTAATTAGTGGAAGACATCACACTTTTTACTTGAGTCTGACGTGATATATTCATTGTAACTGCAAGTGGAAAAGCGTTGGAGAAAGGCATTCCTGAGGAAGAGACTTATAATAGCTCAGCTCTACAGATTTGTGTACATTAGCTGAAGTGTTATAGGGCCAGACCTTCAGCTGGCCTTTCAGCTCCATTAACTTTCAATAGCACTATAACAAATTACATGAGCTCATGATGTGCCCCGTGATGTTTAATATCTGACAACTGGAGAAAAGTGGATTAAAGCAACATCAAAGTATACAGGCTTCTAACTCCCTATATAGATCAGCATGAGTTTAAGCTTAGATTTCTTTTTGGGTTTCATCCTTCACTTATTACTTATTTCAAGCATCATATTGAAAGGAAGTGAAAAATTGCTTAGCTCAGATTGGGAGTCAGGATGATTATCCAGTTATACCATAACACAATATATTAAATAGCTTTCTACTTGTTTTTCAAAAAAGAATTCTGCATTTGTTTAGAAATGAAAATATTTTGTGTATTTTAGCTTGTCATACTATAGTATGTATGTAAATATAAAACATTTAACATGTCTATATTTTACTTGCAATGAAGATTATATGTATAAAACTTCAAATATCAATTGTATAAACTTTCAGTACATTTATATAACCATTTCTGACCATACTCTTGTATTGATAGTTTGGCAGACTTGAAGTCAGATTTTTAAAAAACAAACAAACAAACGAACAAACAAGTATAAAATTACACAGTGAAGGGAAGTAGCTACGAATAAAATAGACTTGTTCCATTTAAATAATGCTTACTTTTGCCAAGCACTTTTCCTTCCAAAGTCCCAAAAGCAGTGTTTGACAACTGTAAATGTATCCTGATCACAGACTGAAGAAGTGTGCATCATTAGCTAAGAGTTCTTCCCACAATAATAATTCAGTTTAAAAAAAGCAATAAAAGAAGACAAACAATAAACAAAATAACAAAAAACATATCAAAATTATTTGTTGTCAAACTCAGCTTCTAGCATGTCCACATTCAGTACGCTACCCAGACTGTATAGGATTGTGCCAATACAGGTTTATCCTGGATTCTTCTAATTATAGTAACTGACTTTACCTTTTTCTAGCCCATCCATCCTCTCCTCTGCACCACCAAGCATATCAGTCATTTACTCCTGCTCCAATACAAAAAGTTGGATTGTGCCAAGATACACCAAGCTCCTCACACTTAAGAGCAAATTTAGTGATACGAACAATGACCCAAAAACTAACTGGTAGCAAAATGAAGGCCAAGCAGCTTAGTGAACCAGTTACACGAAGAAAGATAATTTAAAACATTATTTCTTTGAGTACCTTCCTTCTGTTTGCACATTACTTACAATGTATCCTGGTACTAAGAAAGCACATTAAAAAAAACAGTTCTGGGACCTTTGTCATTGCAGAGAGGATTATTCCCAATAATTTATATGCTTAGATCAAAATCATCAATGTGTTTCTGCTTCCTCATGAAAATTTTAGTAATGGGCTTGTAATCTTTGTTCCAAGTTACATGAAGGCTGGTGGAAGAATTTGAAACCAAGGTCAAAGCACAAGGACCAATGCATAGGAAAGTACTGGAGTGCAAGTCCCATTTGGAAACAGTGAAGAAAATGGTGGTAACTAAAAAGAGTCAAAAATTGGTTACAATTTCTTCTTTTAGAGGTTTTCCTCACTAAATAAGCCTTTATTAAAGACATTTTAGCTGAAAAAAAAAAGTCAAGATGAAACTTCATAAGTACTTTTTATCAGCACTTGATCGAGAAATTAAATGGAAAAGTATTCATGATCACACAATTATAATACATCTTAACCCCATGAAGGAAAAATGGTAAATGGATTGAAAAATAACACACAAGAAAATGTGACCCAATTCAACCATTGTTAAGTGTGATATTAAATTCATGTTGCTGGAGCAACACAAAATGGCCAAAAAAATCTAAAGCTGCAAAAAAACACTGTGGGTTTTTTAATTTTGCAACTATGGCAAACAAAACTGAATTAGTGACTCAAAACCATACAGTGATAAATTTTTCACTGTCTTACAAATTAAGTCAATGTGTTGTCAAGACTAGAACAATATTTTTTATATATTTTCTGTATATATCAGCTGTACTCAGCTAACATTTGAACTGGATGCAAATTGTTCTCCATTTAAATCCTCACTTTTAAAATAAATCTGCAGCAGAATTGCACCAAATTTGACTTGGTAAGAGATTTATGTCTCCTATTATTAACACAAAGTGCTTTATAGTACAATTCATACATCCCTACTTGGGTCGCTTATTAGGATATACTTTGAATCTGAATGTAACAATTTAGCTGAAAAGAATTAAGAAAAACTGTTTTATTGCATAATGTCAATAATGATAAGGAAAAATTATTGTATTTTCTCTATTCTAGTCTTATTTTGTCTCATGTGCTAGGAATCTCTAGAAATATGGTATTTTAATTTAGAAGACCAGCATTTCACAACTAGATTAGTAAAACATGTAAGAATGCTCTTGGCCTGTTTTCTCCAAAGAAAAAAGGAAACTTGATATTTCCCCATATATTAAAAAAAGTCTTTGGAAAACTGAGAGTTCTGACATATATCAAAAGAATATCCATATGCCTTTATGCTGGAAAGTCCATTAAATACAAATCTGTAATTCATAAAAGAGCATCAGTTTGTTTATAGGTTTCTTCACTGCTTTCTGTAGGCTATGACATAAAAAACAGTGATATTATCTGTGTTATCTAGATAGTGAAATCAGGGTCTTGCTGAGGTCAATCAGTGTGTGCAATCAGACTCTATTAAGCATGATTCTTAGCAGACAATTTGGCCTCCAGAGAGATTAAAATTAAGTTCTGCAGGAGCAACAGGGCAATTTATTGACCACCAAAGAAATATCCACATGTTCATTTAAATTTTTGCGCTTGAACAGCTTCACTAAATCAACAGGAGGGTGTATTCATGTTTAAGAATTTAAGTACAGGTGTAAATATAAATTCTGCAGAATCTATGTCCACGTGCTTCACATATTTTGTCATTGCAAGTGGTCACATTTTCTATTATTCAGTATAACTAAGAATACATGAGATTCATAAAAAATGTTACAACTTGAATAATTTTAGGAGAATTAAAAACCTTCTAGAACATACAATGTATCTTAAAAAATATCAAGTGTTTGTGGATCTCTCGCTTTTCTCAAACTAAAATATGGCTAATTCCAAATGTTGTCAAAAAACTGCCTTTTGGACAGAGACTGTGAATTCCAGGTTAAAACCCAAGGAGGATTACAATAAGATTTAGTAATGGAAACACTCAGATCTTTAGCAACAGCAGAGCTTTCAGGCACAGCAATAATACTAACAACAGTTGTTTGCAGATGTTCTGTCATTTTAATCATCCAGTTAACAGAATTAGCAATGATCCACTGTTGTCTTTAGTATTCTGTCTGCAAATGATTACATTGTGAAAAGATGGAGTCATAATAGCTTAATAGAAAAACATTAAGTCTCTTTCAAATTTATCACTTACAGTATTTAAATGTGGAGTACTGGTAAAACTGATAAGGAAAATTTCTCTTATATTTTTTCCTGCAATTTCCATCTCAAACAAAGACTGCTTTCCTTCTGTAACTGTTACTGCTAAATATTCTTGCACATTAATGCCCCGAGCACATAATACCAGGTTAGCTATTGTATGCATTGCAGCCATCGCCTTAAGTGCTCTCAATTATGTATCAGGCATATGTTAAAAGCCTTGTTGAGATGCAAAAGGAATGAAAATAATGTCCACAGAGTTAAAGATCAGACAAAAATGTATGAATGCAAACCTGGATTTTGGTTTTCCAGTAGTCTACTCTGCACTTTTGTCTAAAAATTTTGTAGCAAATTTTGGTTTAGCAGGCTCAGGTACCAAAGGATTCAGCTGCAAGAGCTATGAAAGGCACACATAAGGTACCACTGAGCACAGAAAGTCCCAATTATCATGGCTAAACTGCTGTTTGTCCCCAGGCAAGCTGGTTTTAAAACAGAGTTGGCATGTTTACATGTGGTACAGTGAAGCTGCTAGACTGAAACACAAACACATTAAAGATGTGCTGTAAGTGAACAGAGAGATAACACAGGCTGAGTATTTGGGCTGTACTTTCATGATTCAAGACATCTTCCTAAATACTTACTACCAATAACAGAGTGCCTGCAGTCCAGCCAAGAATCAGATGCCCTGTTGTGTCAAGCACAGTGTAATCACAGAATAGGACTGGATGCTCCCTGAGGCAGGATTTAACTGGCTGGCTGACAGAGAGCCTGTCGTCCACAAGGACCCCCAGCTCCTTCTCCACAGTGCTGCTTTCCAGGTCAGGTCAGGCCCAAGCATGTGCTGGTACATGAGTTTATTCTTCCGCAGGTGCACAACCCTGCATTTGCCTTTGCTGAATTTCAGACAGTCCTCTGTCCATCTCTCCAGCTTCTCAAGGCCCTCCTGAAGGGCTGCACAGCACTCTGGGGTACTGGCCACTGCTCCCAGACACCTGGCCCTTCATCCAAGTCATTGATGAATAAGTTAAGCAGTACTGAGTCCAGCATTGAATCATGGGGGTCACCATTAATGACAGGCCCCTAATTACTCCTTGCTCATGATCATATATGATCATGACCCTCTAGGGACTCCCATTCACTCAGTTCTCATCCATCTCACTGCCCACTCATCCTGTCCACAGTTCCTGAGTTTGCCTATGAAGATATTGTGAAAGATGTGTTGGATAACCTTCGCTGTAGAGTAATATAAGCCAATACTATATCTAGGGAAGAATAAACAAAGCCATGTCTGTGCAATGCTGACTGCAAAAGTAGCAGTTGCAATTCAAGACAGAATCATTGGGATCATCAACAGTTCTCATCAGTTCACTGAGATCTGTATGCAATGGCAGCCAAGAACCCCAAAAAGATACTTGGAAGAATATTGGGACCAAAACAAAGGTATAATTTTTATGTCATATAAAACCAAGAGGTGCCCATATCCTGAATGGTGTGTTGCTCTGGTCTCTGCATGTCAAGGAGGATATAGCAATATTGGAGATCACCTGACGTACCAAAAAAAAAATAAAGCAGCTATGTTACAAAGAGAGACTAAAGATTCTGACTCTCCAATTTGGAAAGCAGATGGACAAGAGATATGATCAAAGTTTACAAAACTCAGAGTGCTAGTGGCTGAGATAAATACAAAATGAAATTGACTAAATTCCTCAGTGCAAGAACAGGGAGTGCAAATACAACCACAAAGAAATGCACATAAGCAATAGTAAGGAATGTATCCTATTCCATCTATAACATGACAGCTGTGGGTGCCAAAACGCCTATAGGGAGAACAGATCACAGGAAGATGTGAGGCTGGTGCTCTTCCTAAATAGCTTATCTTTTTGCTACTACTTTTTTTACCATTTCTGGAAGGACTGGAATTAATAGAAGGTTATGAAGGTAATGCACTAAGCAGAGCTAGCTTCCAGTACCAGCCCCATAAACATAGTTCCCAAACAAAGGACTATCAGATATTAAACTGTTAATAGCAAATTGAAGACTAGATTGATTGGATGGATATTTTTAGTATTCTTAAAAAAGATTAAAGCCACAATTTGACAACCTCTTAACTAAGCCATTTCTAAGGCTCCAAATCTTCAGTACCATATCTTGTAAGAGTACTGTTCTATTTTCCACAGTACTCTTATATTTATATTCATCAGTCCCCATGTCTTGAAGCACCAGTGTTTATTTACCCTGTAGCTTCAGTAGGCTGCATACATATCCTTTGTATTTCATCCAACCCAAAACCCAACACTTAATCTTTTTTTCCCTGGAAGTCCTCAGATTTTCCTTTAGAAAAAGAGTAACAACAGAAGTCAGACAACAGCTTCAGGCTTTCCCAAGTGAAACCATCCTGCTCCTAATAACTTTCCTGCTTGTCTAATTCAGAATCTCCTTCTGAATAACAATAGTCTCTTCACCTACAAAATATATCTTTATACTGTAGCCATTCTGGAGAAAAAATTAACAGCAGCTAGATGAGAAGATTAAACCCTTCATTTTCAAACTTGTCTCAAATCAGTGTGCTCCAAACAGAATGCATCAACAAACATCCATGCTGCAAACACTACTGGGAATGCAAGGGAAGTTGTAGCTACACACAAACACAAGATGATTCAGGTATTCTGCTGTGCCCTGTGCAGCAGACTGGCTTGGGATTTGTACTATACATAAAAAAACCCACATGCAGTGTAACACAAATATCCAGCAGAAGCTGGAACTGTCTGATTAAGCAACACCTTGTTTACACAAGAACTAATATATTTTAATTTCTCCTGGTTGGAAACCTTGCAGTGACATTGTGAAGGAACATACTGCTCTTGTATAAAGCACTGATTTGTAGCTTCTCATCCCATGGGGTAATAATACTTACCTCAGACATTCCTTTTCACTAAGCTCTGCTAGAATTATCCTAATGTACATTGTGGGAATAAGACTTTCTTAGATGTTTGGCTGCAAATTTGGAAGGCTGATGTATTAAAATTATGACTATGCATCTTCATTTTACCACTGGATTCCAACTGAAGCCCTACAAGGTTAAAATCATGAACGAGATGCAGTTGTGCCTGTATATACAAACTCTCTGACTCAGTTGAGAGTTCTCATGTACTTAAAATCCTTTATGAAGTACAGCTTTAGCCTATTAGAAAAGTCAACTATCTGAAGCTTTGAACTTTTGAAAAGAATCTGTAATCTCTTTATGTTGTTATACACTTGATCTGACTGAGTGTTTATAAAGGAAAAATATGGATCCAACATTATACTGGAACAAAATCTGTAATTTTTCTATTCCCCCCAGAAAGGACAACAAAACCAGGAATTCTTTACACTTTCATACCGTATCAGGAGAGCTATGGGCAAGTGCGCTCAAATCAGCCTGAACACAGGCAGAAGTTGAATTATATGAACTCTCTTTGGCCAGCTGTCAAAAGTATGTTGTACACTTACACAAAATATTTTTCTTTCTTTTTTTCCTTTGGTACAGCAACTCAGGCAGTCTACACTACTTTAGTATTTTTAATATATATTCTGAAACTGAGTGGGGATTTCCCGTATATTAAGAAGTTAGCGAAACCATGTTGAGTGCCATTTAAAATTGATCTTCTCAACTTCTTTTAGTAGAAAAACACAAAAAGACAGCCTCCTTAAAGAGTAAAAGAGGATATTTTATCAAAGAAGTGTGTATAAACCTGATGTTTTTCCATTTTCTAGAATTCTTTGTCCTAATTTCCTTTCTGAGCTGAAGCAAGTAGCATCCATCATAGATGATAGCTTATCTGCAGACTAGTTTAGCCTCCCTGTCAGTATTATTACAATAGTTCTTTGAAGAGCTTATGGTGGTTTAACCTCATGGTTAAATTAAGAATTTCACCTGACTTCAGAAAAAAACCCAGTAAAATAGCTCAAACAAACTAGAAATTTGGGGTTCATGCTTCTTAAAACCAACACAGTGGGAAACTCTGACAAAATGCCAGGTAAGGTCAGTGAGATTCTGTACTCAATTCTCCCTATGAGGCTCTTGCACACTGCACACTAAGCATTTCCTGAGCTAGTTCTTTATCTTCAGAATCCTACTGCAAAAAATTAAATAAAGAGAAAATAAAATCTTCCAAAAATTAATAAAAAACATTTATATGTACATTATAATGATACTGAGTTGCTTAATTTCTTTTTACATTTAAATATCTCCATAAAAAATAAGCATTTTGTTACTGTAACATCACTTGACCTGGCAGGTTACTATTATTGCCTGAAAAATACAGATATTCTTGCTCAAAGCCAAATGACTGGCATTTAATTAATAGACAGAAACTTTGTTTCACCAGACAGACTTTATATAAAGTATGATCTCCCAGGGCTTTGTTTTATATGGAAATATAAAATGTGCTGTGCACTTTGATTCAAATACAATCCTTGGCTTACAAAACATATCACTGCTTAACAATGAGTAATGAGATGGAAAAGATAAAATAATCTTCTCTAACCAATATCAGTGAATCACCAGATAAGGAAGTAGTGATACATGAATCCTCCCTTAATCTAATAGAAAACCATGACTTGATAGAGAAGGATTACATGACACAAACACATCATTTGACATTTACCTCTGGTTTATCATAAAATACTTGCCCTTCTTATACAGTAGGAGTTCAACCAACCTAGAGCTAAAAAGAAAGGAGGGAATGAGAGTAGTTCCCTTACTCTCATGTTCAACACAGACATCTAGAACAGAACACCTTTGAACAGTTTAATTTAAACACGTTAGGATATTTATAAGTGTTACTGCTTTAGGGTTGGTATTGCTTATCAGCAGATTTATCAGATGTTCACAATATATTTAAGTCTTAAGGGAAAAATAATAAATCAGTCGAATATTTTTCAAAAAACCCAACCCCCCAGTAAAACTACAGATTATTACTTTGAAAAAAACCCCGAAACAATACTAGAACAAAACCAAACTAAACTAAAAAAAAAAAAAATTTCAGATAGCTACTCCACAGAAATCTTGTGTACTACCCTCTACCCTTCATTTTCAAAGACAATTGATAAAAATTATGCTTCAAATTTTCCATGCACTTGAACCATGTTTAGTTTACAACTGTTCTCTATCTTCTCCTTGATTAATTTAACAGCTAGCAGTTTTTTATGGCAGTTATTTTAAAAGATTCTGTTATTCTTGTTATTCTGCTTGCTAGTATGAATAAGAAAATTAAGATAAAGTTGCATATAAAATAGCCATTATTAGGTGTAACTCCTCACCTTAGAATGGATGACTGTCATTCTTAGATAAAACCATTACTTCCAGTAACCTTATGGGGAAGGATGGAGAAAGAAATACTCAACCACGAAGAAAAATGAATTTTTAATCACCAAAAAAAATGTAAACTGAAGGTGATTCTACCTGCACTGTGGAGAATTACAGGATATATAACTACTTGCATGATTTATCAATATGCCCAGGAGAACATGGAAAAAAGCTTTCAATCTTGTGTATTCTCCATTAAATAATCATTTAAGTTGTGAAAAATTGTGAATGAACTCTTCTGTGTTTCCTGTATGGCAGAAAATAATTCAACCCTAAATTTAGGTGATTGATCTGAAAAGTACTTTTGAAATTATTACCCAGATTTATAAATAGTCAGGTAACACTGATGAAGAATTTCTTTATTGACATCAATAATTCTCACATTTTAAATCATGTTTATGTATTTCTCCAAATTTGAACAGTTGTGCTTTACCAGAATATTAATAACTGTTCTTGTTATTACTTATGAAGGCAAAGAAAAATATTTCGGTGTTAAAGTGTATTATTTTTAAATCCAGGATGTCAGAAGTACATCATTGTGGATTTCACATTGCTCAAATATTAGTCAATGAATGTCAGAACTCTTGTTTATTACAGATAACAGGAAGAAATTCCTTTAAACATATTCTCAATTTAAAGTGTCTACCTATGTATATGTATTTGTTTCCATTTTAAAATAGAGTAAAAAAGCAATAAAGAGCACAGAACAGAGCATTCACTAATGCCACCAAGGTGTGTGTGCTACACCTTTTCCTGCCCTTGGTTGTGGAATTGGGCTGAATATTCACAGCAGTGTCAGGTGGAGTAACAGCCCTGTGAAGGACAGGATATATCATTGGGTTACCTCTTAGTGAATCTCAGACAGGAACAGTTTATCATACCTCTTATATGGTATCAAAGCCTCTGCAATGTCCACTGTAAGCTCCTCAAGTGAGTGTCTGTTATTCTATATATCACATCTGGAGCAAAGGAAACTCTTCGCTGTTGGCTTTTGGGCACTACTGTAGTATGAATAACAGGGATATCTGACTACAAACGAGGTAACACCTGTGCTAGGGAGGCATTTAATGCCTGTGGAAGTAAAGTAAGGGCCACATTATCTAAGACAATCAGTTCACTATAGTCAGTTTCAGAAACTGCATTTTTTAGTCTGCCATAATCACCTGTTTTGATGGAATGGGGGAACTGCCAAGGCAGGAATAACACAGCATCAAGTACAATAGCACTACACCAAGTGTTTGTGCCAGCATAAAAGCGTTCAACAGTAGCTATTTAGTCATAACCACAGTGACACCAAAAACACAGTTTGCATTTTCCATAACTGTGTGCCAAAAAACATGATCACCTTTAAAGAAATCAATTGCAACTCTGTAAGAACTCTCCTACACAGAGCATGTGAAACCCAGCTGCAGAATCAACCATTATAAGGGATTCTGCTTGCAGCTGCAGCTAGAACTATATTAAATCCCACTAACACATGTGGGGAATGAAAAAGAGCATTTTCATTGTAAATTAATGCTAATTTTCTATTCTTGATGCATCTAAAATTTCCACTACAGTCAAGGAAACAGCCAGTGAGACCTAGCTATAATGACAGATAGGTGTTAAGGCACTTTGAACACTGCCAAGAGAAAGAGACCTGCCCTGTCATTCTGCCTATAAATGTAATTTTTAACCTTTGTAATTTGTGTGTTCCAAATGTGGGAACACTACTCCACGCTATTGACTGAATTTAAGAATTAGGCACAATTAACCAGGGTTAAACCACAATTATAGAAACATTAGAAGAAAAACTTGAAAACATTACTTCCTGCAGTGGGTTGACAATGACCCGTACCTGCCAGCTGCCCACCCAGATGCACCTTCACCCTTCTTCACCAAGAGCACAGGGGAGAAAACATGATGAACAAGCTCAAGGATTAAAACTAGGATAAAGACTAGAGAAAGATTAATTTGTTGCCAATCAAAACAGATTTTTGTAGCAAGAAACAAAATAAAAATTAAAACAATATCTTTCTTCCATCTGGTTTCACACCTCCCTTCCTTACCCTTCAGCATCTTCCCTGAGTGGTAGAGGGAGACAGAGAATAGGGCAGTCCTTAAAGTTCTTATTTGCTATTTCTTCCATCTCACACCTTTCCCCTACTCCAGTGTGGGTCCAGCCATGAGCTGGGTAAACCTGCTCCACAGACATCCCTCCATGGGCTGCAGGGAAACCTCTGCTCCAGAGCCTCAAGCTCCTCCTCTTCCTCTTCCTTCTTTGACCTGGATATGTCGATGGCTGTGTGACATTTTCTCACTCCTCTTTCAGAGCTGATACACAACTGGTTTTACTGTTTCTTAAACACATTATCACAGAGGCACCACCAGCACTGCTGATGGGCCCAGCTTTGGCTAGTGGCAGCCATCTGTTTTCGGATTGACTCCAATCCTCTCAGGACAACCCTATCCTCTCCTCACATGGCTGTGTGACAGTGACACCAGTGCTCTCCCCTATGGAAAATTACCAGTTAGGGGCCCTTAATGTCATCATATTGCTCACACCATAAAAGCCAAGAATGTTGTTAGTACAACTCTGATTCTACTGTTCACTGTTAAAATCAGTGTGATTTCAAATTTCATGGATACAAACTACAACTCAAGAGCACAGCTAAAATTCAGTGCATAAATGAATTAATATTTAAAACTATATTTAAATTACTAATACTACTAGAAAAAGTTTTATCTTTTTGATAAAACACTTTGACAACCACACTTTAAAAAAAGACTTTATAGAAAAAAAGAGAAATTCTTAAGGAACTGTTTAATCCAACCTCATATTCTCTTAGTTAATATTTGAGACAGCAGCTAGCTCACAATAACTCACAGTGGCTTTCAGAAGAAGAGTCACAATTGATTGACACATGCTGTCACAGATACACACATTAACAAGAATCCTTCTTTCCCCCAAACAGTAGAATGCAACCCACTGTCTCAAAAACACCTATATCTGGCTGGCTTTCAGGACACTCAATTAGAATAGAAAGAGATATCAGAGACCACCCAATTCATATGTTCTAACAATCAGGTTAAAAGAAAAGGAACAAGAAATCAGAATAGAAAATCAACTCTATGAGGTTAGGCTAGAGAGATTTCTAAAAATGACACAAAAAACCAGTAATATTCAAGGTCAAAAACCATTTTCAGTTTCTACTCATGCAAGAATTTTTTTGTGGTTTTTTTTTTTTTCCCTATGCTTTCCTGCTTTAAACATATTAAAGTAAAATATTTCTACACTCATTGAACACTGTCCAGATGCTGATATCTTAATTCATGTGTGAGGTACAGGTCAAAGTTCTAAATGAATTCCAGCAGCACTCAGATTCATGGACAAAAGTGTGACTTGAAATAAATGTGGGTACAAAAATCTAACCTACAAATGTTCTTAAGCCCTTTCTTTGTTCTCATCTAAAATAAAAATCCATAAGCACACTCTTCATTTAAATTATGATAAATGTACCATGCTACCTCCAAAAGGGGCAGATCAGAGACTTAAAATGGTTCTATATAGAGGAGCTTATTCAAAACAAATTTTTAAAGGCCTTCTTTTCTCAGAATAGCAAGTTTAAGTAATCTTCATTTGTCTTGTTCTGTATGCAAAAAGGCATGTGTACAATTGCTTTTAGATATATCTCTGTGAAAATTATGGGGAAGTGTATCATAAAATAAAATACATAGAAGCAGATGAGGAGACTATTTTGAAATCTTTTTTCTATAATGATGACAGCTAGTGGACTTTAGTAAGCAGCAGGTGTTATGTTATCTTCCCCAGATAATCAGTAAATTGCTTGCATTGTGTATCTATCAGCTTTGCCATGACTCTTTCAGTCTCTGTTGTTATTTCATAGAATCTGGGGGTCTTTAGTGTAGTTTAGTCTCCTGACAGCAATTACAGCTTCTTGCCATCACCTCTATTCTTGCAGTTTTCAAAAACATGGAAGTCAGACCTTTTGTTTCAACACAATTCCCTTGAGGAGATTTTTTGTTAGGAGTGTTTTCTTAGAAGGGTGAGACCTTTTACTCATGAATTTTAGTGCATCATTTTGGTTTGGGGTTTATTTTGGTATTTTTAATGTTGCAAAACTTCTGTGAGATTCTAACCAAAGGTGCTTTTTTATTCTAGCAAAAGAAACCACTAAAGGATAGAAGAATAGCTAAATGTTCATACATGTTGGAGTGCTGAAGAGTAAGGGAGGAATTACAGTCCCTTGCAGGAGAGAAGAGGCTTCTCATCTTTACCTCACAACACATCCAGGTGAGGAGTGCCCAAATCCAATGTTTCAAGACCAAGGCAGTTCTGAACAACCTGCTCTAACACCAACCCTAATCCAGGGTGGGATTGTAGGTTACAACTCAAGCCAGTCTAGGATTCAGCTTCTTGCTCCCAAGGACACTATTCCTTCCAATCCTGAAATTTTATCCCTGATCTTCTTTGTCCTATAGGTCTTTCACAGTTCCCAGGCTAGGGCCACTTTTCTTCAGCCTCTTTCAGCCCAAAGTGTCTGCCACAACAATGTTATCTCCCTCATTTTCACCAGACAGGTCTATTCATGCCATCTCAAAACCCGCACATTTATTTTGATTCCATTAATTGTTTCATTAATTTTTTAGTTAATTCTTTTAAAATTTTATTTGATGCTGTAGTCTTCTAATTCCAAAAGGAGATGTAGCATAAGTGTATGCGTGTGTGTGTGCAAGTGGGAATAATTGGCACTTTTTCTGGATGCAGAAAAGAGAAGGCATCAATCAGCCTTCCTATGAGAAATTACTGACTTTCAGGTTTCACAGGAGTCAGAGTGATTATTTGCCACTCAATAGTGTCACTATTTACACCAAAATCAAACCTGTCTTGGTAAAACTTTGGGAGAAATGTGACTAAATGTTTTATGGCAAAGCAAGGATCAGGAACTAACTCACAAATGGATGATAGGAGTGGTAGGAGCCTGGACTGTTGCACAGCCATTTTCTCCTACAGAATGTTCCCTTAGCTTCAAGAGACTTACAAAATGAGGAAAATAAAAAAAAGGAAATGTGTGTCAAATATTTAGTCATGTATGAGTTTCTCTTTTTTGGATCATACCTTATTATTCAACAACTGTGGTTTTCTTTTTCTTATGGGAAAGTCATAAAAGACTTACAAAGGAAAAAATAACAGAGTTTGAAGATTACTGCCCAGCAAATGCATCCTTCTCAATTCTGAATCCTGAGATGAAGCATTATACAATAGATTTTTTTCCTTATAACCAAAATTGAAGCATAACTATTTATTGAAAAGACACATTGTGAGGTTAATTACAACAGGATGACATCTTTTCCTTGAAAAAAATCTTGTAATATAATTTTATATATTTTATATTGTTTCCTTTTTCACAGAAAAAACCACTTATTTTTAAAGATTATTTATGTTTTTACATTATATCATTTTTCTAAGATTTCTATTAAAACTCTTTTCTAATAACCAAGTTGTTTTATTAGGCATAAATAAAGGGCAAAATCATTAACTATTCATAATCACATTTTAAAACAGACTCACAAAGTATAAATGTATAAAAGCATAAAGTAAACAATTGAGAAAATGAGAAATATTTACACAAAGGCTAGTTAGTCCTTCTAAAAATATTAACATGGAACTTTTCAGCAGCTTTTTCTACTGTTTCAAACAACCATATCACAAGCAGAAATCTTCTAATCCATATCTAAATAATTTTGCTAAAATAAACTGCAGGACATGGCAAGGTTAGACTAAATATCCATCTGAATATTCATCATTCAACCCCATAGCAGTTTATGTATAATAATAAAATCAAAATTTATTACTTATTTCTAGAAGAGGTTGCATCCCCTGGATCTTCAGTAGGAATGTGGAGACTAAAACATCAAAGTAGAAAGAAATCTAGAAATCTCATAATAATGAGTTAGTAAATGAACATGGATTAACCAAAGTAATTTTGAAAGGATTTTCATACATTCTTGAGTGCATTCCTGAGAGAAAAAAAAATGAACTGAAGTGGTTATGTTTTAGTGTGTAATGTTTGCTGATAATTTTTCAGAATACAGTTTGCCACTGGCAAATTATTTCCATTACTTCTTAGATAAGTAATCAGTGGATGTAATTTTTAGATTCATTGAAGTGGTTTACAATTTTTAAAATAGCAAGAAATAGCAAGAAATGCAAGATATTGTTTCTTGCATTTCACTTTTTTCAAGGGGAAGATAATCTCCAAATCAGGAGTATATTAGAATATCCAAGTTTTTGGATGCTCATCCTCCCAAACCCATGAATTTTGTAAGAAGCTGTCTCACATCCAACCTTCAGTATTTTCCTTCAGTAAGTAAAAGGACTAATTATGTTTTGTAGAAGGCTCAAATAATGAAAATGTATTTCTTTGTACATAATTCTAGTTTGTGGTTCTAACAGTTCCAACTGTGTTTCTCACTGAGGTGCTTTACAGCTTTGTATGTCCTCAACAAAGCAAAGATTTTCCTGGGACCATCAAACTTCACCATCTTTTGAGCTTCTCTTTTCATTTTTGACAGAAATATCTTCTTTCAATAAATTCATCTAGAAATGTTCATGATTTCTACCATATATTTGTCACCTCTACCTTATTTGTTCATATGCAGTGGGATACAGTTATGATGTTGATACTGTTTCCCATTTTTTCATTTATGTAAACAAAACTTTTGCATAACTATTTGAATAAAGTTCTAAACAGAATTTCTTACATGCAGTCTTTTGAAAATCATCTGAGTCTCTGACATAAGGTACTGGAAAGCTCATCTTCCCTTTTTTAAATTACAGGACAAAGACATCTCAAGCTTTATTTGCTTTCAAGGGAAGGATAAATTATTTTTGAGATGACAAGTAGAGATATCAATGGAAAGTAAATATAATTTGAATCTTTAAAATTACTAAAATATAGTTTTAAATACTAGATAAATTTCTAAGTAAGGTACCTTTTTTTTTTTTTCCTTTTCTGCTGAAACAAAAGCAAGCTGAAACTACAATGGTGCTATAATTTACAACCATGGCTGGATCATTAGGCAAAAAGATTACCTTGATGAATTCTTACAGGCAGTGAAGTAGTCCCCAATTACTCCTAGAATCTGTTTTATTCCACCTCAAGGAGTAGATTTTTTTTTTTAATCTACTACTACTTTTTTTTTCCTGAACATTAAGCATCTGGTTAAGGAAACAGTTGAGACATCAGTGCCTTTCAAATGGTGCAATTGGTCATCTAGAATACATTCAGGTGAGAGGTATCTATTACATGTGCTTGTGGAGATTAAAATCTTTGTCTGCTAGAGTCCACTTTTGGAATTTAATTACATAGTTGAAGAACAGACACTATCTGGCATTTCTCAGACTACTTTTTTAAAAGCATGAATTTCAAAACAGCAAACTCATAAATGGTTAAATTGCATCTTTTCTTTTCAGGGATTTTTTTCTTTAGAGCAAATCTGATGTATTAAAAAGTTATGTTAAGGACTTCTACCACATGCAGTGGATGTTCCCTGAATAATCCATTTTTATTCTGTTAAACACTAATTTTTGAGTAAAAAATATCCCCTGAAACAAAAGGAGCAAAGTTCATCAGCAAAATTATTTTTTATTTCATCAAAAATTCAAACCTTCCATTATAAACTGATTTTTGCTATATCATGTGGTACTGTTAGAGGATTTTCTTGGAATAGGATCACTGAATTAGGTGCAGTCCTTTGTATTCTTGGAAGAACCTGATAACTTGGTGCAGCCATGAAATATGCTTGTAAGACATAAATAATAGGCATGTTCTATTTCTGCACAAATACTTCTAGCTGAAATAAAATTTACTTCTCTCTACATGACTTGACTAAAAGCAAATAAATTATACTTCACTCAGATGTGTGTATAGTCCTCATGATTTATTCCTGTACTTGACTAGTATCTTTTTTTAATCTGTAATATCTATTAAAATAACTGACTATTAGTTCATTCCCCCAAGAACTCTGTATAAAGGGATGTACAGACAAGGAATGGAAAAACCTTGGCAGAAACTGTTGTATATCTTAATCCTCCAGCTCTCACACAGGGAACTGTGTATACCCAAAAATGTGCACGCCACCAAAGGCCAAATGCGCAGGCCAGGAGGCAGTCTCGACTTTAAACTAGATTTGTAGCATCACATCTCCTATCTCACAGGAAAAAGAAGAGTGCTTTCTTCCAATTTACACCTTCATGGACTTCTAAAACCATTTAAGAGTCAAAGCCTTGGATCCAGCTGCTGCTGCCAAGCAAGAACAACCTGGCTGATGTTCTGCTGACAGAGAACAAAAGGTGCTCAGTACACAGAGAAAATGTGCAGGTAAAGGACCATCACAGACATACCTGGGTTTCCCAACAGCTTTCAAGATCAGAGTTCTTACAGCCCCTGTAATTGTTTTCCAGCAGAAGAAACCTTTTGCTTTTTGAAGAAACGAAAGGGAGAAAAGCATTCCAGGAGAAAATTTGCAGGGATAGTTTCTGCTTTATGTTTTTCTTTCAATTTTTCTTTACAATAGGGAAGAAGTGTCCATATATTTCCCATATACCTCAGATTTGAAAGAAGATAATCACTAATGTTGCTGTCAAACTGATTTTTTCATTATCATAAGGGAAAATTTTAGTAGTGCATGGTACATTTCAAGTTATGTAATTATAGCATATATAACCTTCCTAAATCCATTCCACCCTTCAGCGTGCTGCTTAGATCTTCTAAGATGGATGAGTGCATTTGCTGATTTTAGGTATATTCACTATTATTTGAAATCATAAAAACTGCACAATTGTAGTCAATTTTCAAACAGGAAAAACTGAGAAACTATATAATAATGCTGAAGTTTATTGTGGAATTTCATTCACTGCAGTACTAAGAAGAGTGGAAATAAATGACACAGCACAAACAGAATGAATATTGTAAAACATATCTTCAAAAAGTCTCTGTCTAGCTTTAGTTTTTGCCATAACAATCACAAAATTCGCAACTAGTATGAAGATTTTTCAATAACAGAATCCCTCTTGTGCATAAAATAGCTCTTTAATGTAGCTTTTATGCAACAACATTGCTATATATTTAAGGATAGATGAATCATCGCATTGCTGCTCATTGTTTGGCATCATTTTTTTGGTTATAGTCCAAGCTGCATGTCAGATAATACATCAAGAAAATTCTCATTCTAATATTCCTGCAAAAGCTGCATTAGATTTTAGTTCAAATGAAATTCAATGGATTTACCTGGACTAGTTCCAACAGTGCTTTTGCATTTGTCTGATCTTAAGTTAGTGCAAAAGCTAGACAAGTTAGCCTTTAATTTGCTCCAGATAATCATAGTCAATTCATCTCTAAGTACTGGCGATCCCACAGGAGGTGGTTGTCATTCTTAAGACCTCAAAGAAAAGGATAAATGGAATATGAAAGGAATGTGTAGTGCAATGTTTAATGCTCTGACTTATAATAAAAGAAGAAAGAATCAAAGTTTTTGTTCCCAAAATCTCTGCTCTAACCAGAAGCTGTGTGAGGTAAGAAACACCCACACACCTTGGTACAAGCATAGCAAGTCTTAATGGGATACAGAGATGCCCTGGAACAAATAACAAGGAGAGAATTACAGACCAACAACCAGACCAGTACATTGAATCCCACTACTGAGCAAATACAGGCTGAATTAAATGTGTTTCTATCAAGCTTTCTAAAGCAACAGGTTTTTAATAAGCAATAACGTCCTTCTGAATACTAGTAACATAGGAGTCAGGCTCGTGCTTTATCAACAATCCAACAGTGCCATCTATCAGATTTCATTAGCATTATATTTTTTCCATATGGCAACATGTGTTATTTTTTAATGCTAAACAATTTCCAGGTTTGAACTATAAAAAGCGTACAGAAGACTAAAGACTTCAGTAATACATTAAATTAATGCATGCAGAGTTCTAGGTAATCATAAAACTATCAGGGTGGAAGGTGGAAAGGAAAAAAAAAAGAAAAGCTTATCTTTTAAAAATGTTACAACCATTTACTAGATAGGAATTGGTTACATTCTTTTTCAGGAGATTGGTTATCCTTTCTTCTCATCAACTGATTTTCTGGAGTTGGAAGTTTGAAATCCTCTCTTAAACTTACCGCCTAACAGGCTTACAAATAAATTCTGTGCCATCTAAAATTATGAAATAAGACACAGCTCAATGAGCACAAATTTTTAAAGTTAGTATTTGAAAAGTTACCACCAGCAAAAAATATGTCTTTTCTTCTCCTGAAAAGTTAGCAGGCAGGACAAATAAAAAGTTGTCCTATAAAATTCCCAACTCATGTTGAATGCAATTAGAACTTCAGAAGTACAAGACTGCTACATTGTACCTGACTTTTCAATTTAACATGAAAGTTTTAGTTTCGTCTTCCTTCAATGAATTAAACTGCTTTGTGGAGACCCAAAATAATTCAAATAAAAGAAATGTTCAAGTGAGTCACAGGACAGGCAATACTCTCAAGATAGAAGGTTCAGGCAGGAAAAAGTAGATGTCATCTGTACAATTAAAGAAAACTGTGACGTCTATCAGGGAAAAAAGGAATGGCATTTTTCAGAATTCAAGTGGAACTGTTTTCTATTAAGCCAAACTTGGAACAGACTTCTTGTCAGTGGCTAGTAGTAAACATGAAAGAATATAAAAATCACCTGTTCCATAAGCACATAAGTTCTCTGATGCTCAGATGAAAAGTGAATAGATTCCACTCCTCTATGCTGTATCTACAGAACTTGCAATTAGTTGCAACTGTACAGTACTGTCCCAGACCAGTAAGCAGTACAGGTCTATCACAAACTGATATGCAGATTTAGGTCATTCTATAAGAAAATTAGAATGTTTCTGGTCTTGAAATTATGTGATAAATTTTACTCCAGACCATAGCTATCTGTGAGAAAATCAGATTAAATATTACTTGACAAATTCTATGAAATTAATTACAAAAATTATTCAGTAATATATTTCTTACTTTTGCCAAATTTAAAGAAATAGTAGGACAATTAGTAGATTATTCAGATACACATTATTCTCTCTTCCAGAACACTGGCTTTGAAACATTCTATAATGTATGTGGAATATGATATTCTTTAAGCAAAATGCTCAAAGTTATTTGTTAACTCAACCAATGTCTGAAATTTTTGATCATTTGTGTCTGTTTAAATTGACAATATTTTAAAGTGAATTCCTACATCTCAAAATGTCAAGATTATCATAACAGAAATCCTTTTTCTTACAATGAGTAGGAAAATTAATTCAGTTACTACCTCTTAAATAATTAATTGTGTCTTCTGTTCTTTGCTGGACAACTTCAGTAGGAAGATTTCTCTTAAATATCATGCTGGCTGGCCTTGACTTGGACACCTAATTTTCCAACATCTAAACTTAGGTGTGACAAATTTCATCAGCTACTTTGAAATCATTGAACTACCCAAACTTACGGTTAAACCTATGGTTTTCATTATGAATAATCCAATAATATTTTTAAAATCCACATAAGTAAGATTTTCAAAAGCCTACAGCATTGGCCTAACTCTGTCCCCATTAAAGCCAAAGGAAGTTTTAACTCTGACTTGAAGGGAAGCAGAGGAGGGATGATCAAAAGCATTCGAAATGGAAAACTTGGCAGCATCAGCTCAGGATTAAGTGCTTTGAAAAGTCTTACCCCAAACTTAAATATGTTCCTAAATATTGCTGTCAGAACCCAGGGCATCTCTTTGGCTTGGAGACAAGATGGAGATTTTGGGGCAGTTTCTAAGGCTTTTCTTCTTCTTCACCTCCATTTTCTGCTGTGACATTGGCACAATGTGGCTTGGGAAGATTGGGCCAAGTGGACATGATCTGTTTGATGTGGATGGTGGACATTGGTAGGGAATGGTAAACAATATGTTCATAATAATCTGTATATAAGGGGACAGCCTTTCAGGGGACGGGGAGTTCCCTAATGGCCGGTGTTCAGAACAGTCCTCGCTGAGGACAGAGTGAGCTATGAGATAAGAAGAAAGAATAAACACCATGATAGACCTTGGAAAAAACTGCACCTTGAAGCCTCCGTCTCTTGTGTCTACCCTGAAGCATCTAAGAGGGCAAAAAGACTCTGACTGCCTGAATATCAGAAATCGTAATCCGATATATTTCTATGCATTTACAAAGTATGGAAGTGAGTTTCATAAATAAAACTACTCTGGATCTATATGTTTACTTGAAGCTATTTGAGGAAGGCAGAAGCTAAATAAAAATTCAGTGTTTCCTTTTTCTCCAAGAGCAATGCCTATTCAAAAACTGTTTGTTAGAACAAGTCTTAAAACCTCCTTAAGCATTATGTTTCACTGCCTTAGCTGATATTAGAGTTTAAACCTTGTAGACCAAATTCAGGCAATAGATGTGCCGTAGTTTAACGTCACGCTGAGCCTGTATTTAGAGTAGAGAGGACTATATCAATTGCCTCTTGTGCAGACTATTTCTTCTGATTAAAGACCAGTGTATCTGAGAGGAAGGACAACAAGGTCACAGAAGTTATTTTAGATCCAACTACATTTTGATCAGAAACATTTTCTGCTTTATCTAGAAATGTTTATCATTCCTACCATATACTTTTTTCATCTCTATCCTATTCTATCACGTGATATTCTACTATAATGAGCATGAATTCTGTCATCTTAGGGGAGAAATGGAGACCACAACATGGGTATTGAAACTCTACCCTTACAATTCCTCTATGCAAATTTAGCATAATGGTTATGTATCTAGCTGCAATATACAGCATTAAATTGACCTTCTGTGTTAGCTGTCTTCAGAAAACAAACAAAACAAAACAACAAAGCTAAACAAAATTTTAAAGAATAATCCAAAACAGTTCTGTGGCAGCAATTGATAAAAAGAGAGTACCATTTTAAATGAACTAAATGAAAAATTCCTCTGCAAAGGCAAATATAAAACAACTACAGTTCTAGCAGCGGTGTAGCAGTCCTCTGTTTATAACCAAACACATTGATATTCAATAAACAGTGCTGCATAAATTTCATCTCCCTGTGGGGAAAATTTAAACTTATTTTATTATTCCGTTGGAATATTTTAAATGAGAAAAAAATGAAGATAAACTGCAGTTGACCCTAGGCATTACAAATGCCATTAAGGCTCCCGCTCTGTTAGGCCCATCTGTTGCTTTTCAGGCCAGCTATTCATTAACCTTATTAGCACCAGCCCCCATAGCCTTGAGTTGACATTTCCCTGGTTAATATGGAAAGCCCATTTCCTAGCACACATGAACAGGCTGATTAAAGAATTTGTATGAATTTTCTAGTAGATGCAGTAGGATACAGAAATAACAGATTTTTTTTTTTCCAAATCCAATACAATATTCCCTTCTGCAGGCTTCTAGGGGACTGCAGTGTTCTAATATATTAATATGTAGCTTTGCACAGTTACTGTCCTAATCAAATCAGCAGAAAATCAGTCTTCTTGGCATCAGTAATAATCTCTATCTGTTGCAGCAATATAAATCCAACTGGTATAGCATCAGATTTTGTACTAGATTTACTGATGAGCCAAAAAAACAACAGCAAATGTATTCATTCCACTGATACACCCAGCAGCTTAAATTGATGTGAATACATAAACTGTTTATCACGTTTAACCCATTGATATGAAATCACAGTAAGGTGAATTGTTTAGTATTTAATCCCAGTGCCTCTTCATGCTGGGCATTCAGGCAATTTTTTTATTCCCACAGAGAATATTGTGAGCAATTAAACTTGCAGAATGAGTTTAGAGGAAATATTTTTTCTGTCTCCATTTTGGATTAGGTATTGCAAGCATAAACAAAATTCTGTATATTTCTAATCCTGCACAAAATAAAACAAGCATTTCAGAAAGTAAACAATATTAATTCCTCTCACATCATACATAGCAACAGCTGACAATTTCACACACTGAAAGGAAATAATGAACTTTTTTTTTTGTCAAGAGGTTGTTTTCAATTTTTTTCAGAAAAGTCTAAGAGTGAAAGTAAATAAACTAATGGGTTAAACTAGACAGGGGCAGTACAGCAGCCTTTCTCAGCATCTCTTTGGCACTTCTGATTCTTCTTGTACCTGTGGCAATAAAAGGTAATTTCCAGATAATTTTTTCCCCATAAGTGGAATGCCAAGATAATTTATAGAGATGCCCTATTCTTCCTGACCAATTTATTTAGTTAGGAGTAAGCCTTTAAAGATTTTAAGGGTAGAATTAAGACTGTCCTTCTTAAAAACATCTAATTCAGCAATTCAATTAATTAAAAATAAGATCTGACCTACAGAAACAACTACAATTACTACAGATAGAATGAACTGGAAAACATACAGCTGCACAAATGTCTTTTAGTGCAAGGATCTATTCATCAAGTATTCTCCCTCTGTTAATCATTGTGTGTCCTTTCTTGTAGAGTTATCTGTCTCTACCATACCTTTTCTAAGCCTGTGTAAGACATAGCCTTTCTTTTCACACCTGAGTCTTTTTCAACTATCAGCAGCCAGCACCAGATGATAGGTAAAACAAAAATAATAATAGTCATACATGTTTCTGGTATTAATCAGAAGGTAGTGAAACCAATGTAAAGACTTGCAGGAACTCTATGTGGTTTTGGAGAATATGGAGTCCACTGAGGGTCTTCATAATGGTGTGTACCACTGATAATGTTACCTACTCCTCATGTTGTCATCACTAGGATAATCTCTTTCAGATCAATGTCTTGATTTATGCACACATGAGGACTGAGACTGTGGCTTAATTCCCTCAAAGAAATCCTGATATTTACAACTGCCAAGTAACCAAAATTTCATGTTACAGGAGCTATTTAAAAGATGGAGCTAATACAAGGATGGAAAAGCAGCTTCTGTTGGAATTTCTGCCAAAAATGGATAAATCTGAAAGATGCAGTTCAAGCCATATAAGCACCTCAAAGTTTGGATGCCTATCTGAAAGTCTTTGACTAAAAAACTGAATGATTTACAGCTGCTTGGTTTAGCAGGAAAGTTCAGGAAAATAATCTGTTTCTTGATGCATGGTTAATAGATACACCTGAGGACACAAAGATAATAATGAAGCAAAAGGTCTGAAAAAAAAGAACAAAAAGAAAAATAAGCAAATTCTTCAGACATCAGGAGCAAATTTGACCCAGAAACAGGTAAAGAAATGGATTGACTCATTCATAAATTTATGTCATCACTTGTAGTTGTTCATACTACTTTAGTTTTTCATATTGAAAACAAACCCAACCCTGTAGCATGTTAAGAACTGCTTAGCATTTCAGTGAGACACAGAGGGGGATGACAAGAACAGTTCTGTCTGTTCCTCTGCCTTCGTTCCTCTGCAGTGTGCTGAGCAACAAGTCGAAGCTCTGTAGCACAAAAAACTTTTCTAGTTCTGGTGCAACAGATGTTTTCACAAATGCTTTGACTCCCAGAGAAGGAAGGCTGGAGAAAACTGCATAAGCTTCCTCATCCTAACAGAACAGCACACTACTCAGCAATCATGAAGCAGCTTTTATGTGAGATTTCATATAAAAATATAAAGTACCAAAAAAGAAGTTTCACACCTAGGAGGCTACTGTCTTTTTTTCCATGTAATTATTCGTTTTCCTCCTGCATATGCAGCTCTTCCAGCCTCTGTGGCTGTGACAGTACATTTATCAATTTTTCTGGCTTAAAATTTGTGCTTTGCCTTAACTTGCATAGTGCTACCTCACAATTCAGTTCCTAATTCAAAATAAGGTTTCTTTCACAAAGTCTTGTACATACAGAAGAAAAGGCTCTGTGCCTTATCCCTTATAACTGAATAAAGATAAAAGGTATAAAGTGTGAAAAAAATAGACACTCTTATTCCTGGTTTTAGATAAAAATTTCTTCTTTCTTTTCTGCAGTCCTTTGTTCCCCGCTACAATAAGGCCAAGCCCAAAATTCTGCACAAGCAATTCTAGTCACTGCTGTTCAGAACTATCTAAATAAGTACTAAAGAAGATATTGCATGGCATTTTTTTCCTAGACAACTAGAATAATAAATAATATGCCAGTTTCTTTCAGCAAATGAAAGAAAAACAGAGATCATTATTCCATTTCAAAACAATTGTTCACAGAGTTTTGACTCCACTGGAATGTAGGTGTTTTCTTTAGGGTATTTGAATATATAATCCAACAGAATTCCATATATATTTCTTAAATAATCTATTTGAATGCATATTATTCAAATACCCAAAAATCTTGTTCTGTCTAGGAAAAGAAGAAGGCATGTCTCAGGAATTGAAGAGATGGACTGTCAAGGTTTTAAATGTGCAGATAGCAGGTGAGTTTGTACTGATGATAGTAAAAAACACACAACCCTATAACAACTGTAAAGCCCTCCTTGTGAGATAAGTTATGTAAATTGAAGAATGCCCTTACTGGCAGCAGGTATATTATTTCAAAGAAGACAGACAACTGTGTTAATCTCCCTTCTGCTTAATCCCTGTCTCTCCACAAATCATCAAGTCGACAGTTTAAACAGATTTAGATGTGACTGAAATCAAGAAAAGGAGATAGTCTCAGGATTCCGAGGCTGATGCAGGCCTCCAAGAGGTAATTTTGTTTGTGGTAAAGAGAGAACACAGGAGAGAGAGTAAATCTAACAAATCTAACAAAGCAGCCTTCTGGCCCAGCCCTGAGGATCAAATCCAATTCCACCAAGATACACATTAAGCCCTGTCTGTCACAGCTTTGCCCTTGAAAAGACAAATAATGATGAGATTCACCTTGTTGTGCTTGTCTCTGGAGAGAGGAGACAGAAGACATTTAAGGAATCTGCTCTGTTGTTAATTTCTGATGTGTTTTATTATTTAATTCTTATTGCCTTAGAGGAGGGATGAAAAAAATAGTTACCTCTGTTAGTTTAACCACTTGCTGTCCCTTAAGTAAGAAGCAATAATCACTAGAGTAATAAAACCAATCAAGAATTGAGAAAATGGTGGTCAGTGGAACAGTAGCTCATGTATTATGCATCTTGGCCAAATTATTTGTTGCAAAATGCATCTTTTATACTTCCTCTTTTAAGTGAAAAGGAACAATTTCTACTTACTGCTCTGCTGAAAATCACTGTGGAAAGCATTCTCAAAAGACTGCTCTGAACTTTGAATATTTAATTTAATAATTTTCTGGTAGCATAAAAGTTAGATTCCTCCTGTGCCTGGGCTGTGTCAAAACCAATCCTTTAACACTATTTTTCAGTACTTAACAGTCAAGTTTCAGATGAAAGAATCCTTTTTCAATAAGGATTTACTAGCATTCCACTCTTGAAGTTTTTAAACAAAAATTCTATCTTTTAATCACTTTAGTGTTAACTTTTGTCTGATCAAATTAGCATTTGCAAGACTACACCTAAAATAACAAAAAATTGTCTTTGGAATAATCTTCAATGCGAAGAAAATTATAATTACCTGGGTGGTCTGCATGATCACAGCCTGCAATACTTTGTCTTAGAAGAAAACCAGAAAATCAATCAGTTAATATTAGTGATACTCTTTGAAGATGAATAGCTATATGAAAATGCTGAGAATTACTACAGTGATTAGACAGCACAATAAACTGCTACTCACAATTTAAAAATTGCAGTAAATTAACTGAACAAAAGGGGATGCCACTGTTTTCAATTCCTTGGGCCAGCTTCCTAGAGTTTAGATGGGTTGAAGGGAAAGAAAAGAAAATCTAGGCAGATCATAACTGTGCAAAATTGCAGGACCTTTTGTCAATGACCAAGAGTTCAGGCTTCTGTATCCAGAGTGGCCAGGAGCCATTCTTCAGCTTTTGCAAGAGCAAAATCCTCTCTATCCCCTTCTCTCAACAAGTACTGTTTCCCTTCTTGCTCCTTGCTCTGGGGTCTCTCCTATCTGAAGAAAGGCCCACAGAGGGCAAAAGTTTGTTCATCTCACTATATGGGAAATGGAGCTTGTGCTTTTATTCTCTTTGGAACTTTTGAAGTCTCCTCTGAAATTTTTCTAATCACCTTCAGTTGAAAATATTTCTGAGAAAGACTTCTGGGTTTGGCAAATTAGCTTTTAACAGCAAAGAAAGACGACTGCAAAATAACTCTGACCTGTTCTAGATGCAGGAGTTCACTCCCTGGACCATCAAGATGCCTAATTTGGAAGAAACTGCCATTTCACTGGCAATTGTTGTGTTGTATTTTGGCATTTTTATCTGTTTGCAGCCATTCATTTATTGTGTCCTTTGGAATATGTTACCATGTTATTCAAATGTGGCCATGTGTGGCAATTGCCACCTAGAGATTTATTTTATGTGGTTTAAATTGAGTTTACACACCTGCTGTAAACTTCATTCTTGGCCAGATTTCTTTACTTCATGAAATATAATTTCTTAAATGCCTTTAGATAATAAGAATGAAAGAACAAAGTAAGTATAAAATGCAATATTCAAATTACATATAATAATATTAGCACATCATTCCATTGAGAATGAATTGACAAATTTAGATTCCCCTTCTACACTGTAAGGCACCTTTCCTGGAACTATTTATAATTCAGGCATATTAGAAGAGTCCTTAAATATGATATTTTACAGACTGTTGAATATTCATAACTTAAACCATACATTTTCTTAAGGAGCGCAAAAATGCTACATAATGAAACTCCTATTCATTGATTGCTTAATTTTCATGAAGATTTGCTTGTGTTTGCAATATCAGAAATAAGCTTTTGTTAGTACTTTCTCATCACTTTTTAAATTTGCTTCTGGAAAGTAATTTACTTTGGGAAAGCATACTTTGCCTGGATACATGCCACAATACTCTCACCCTATTCTGCAGGGGAAAAGAAATTCCTGATGGCAACTTAAAAATCTTTGACATGGCCACCTTGAACTTTTAGTGATTTTTTTATATATCAATAATTAATATAAGTTTATATTTTCTACATTGGATTTCTTTCAAAAAGTATGAAAGATGTGAATCATTGTGCTCATGTGTTTAGTGGCCCAATGCCACTTGTCATCACACACACAAATGGCACTGAAATCAGCCATGAGCAAAAGGGCAGATCCCTTAAAATGAAAAAAAAAAAAAACCACCTTGGCAAGAGAACTGGGTTTTGCAAAAAGATCTAGAAAATGTAGTGATAATTAAATGTAGTAAAAGAAATAGTCTCAAAGTTAATTAAATAATCAAAAACACTGAAGAAAGCTGTATTGAAGAAAGCTGTGTCAAAGAAAGCTGTTCCAGCTCTATTGTTCTCAACTATTTCTCTAAAGGAATTGTCTCGGCACTGACCTGAGGAATGTTTAAGGCTTGTGACCACCTTATATTGCTTAAATGCAGCCTCTTTAAAGACTAAAGAACAGAGAGGTGGATGTCCACAGTGGCTGAGCCATCGTGAGTATTGTAGGACCAAACAGCTACACCTCAGAGTGACACAACGGGACAAGAACGCCCTCTTAGGGTCATTAGCCCTCCCGGTGCCCAGATGCTACATTAGTAACTGCCCGCCAGGTGTGAAAAGACTAATAATGCATCTTTCAAAATGCAAATAACATAGGATCTGTCTCTGCAAAAGCACAGCACTATCATGAAATCTGATCAGTTTGTGCTCTTTGTGTTCTTTGTTCTGCCTGCTCAGTCCTGAAAAACAGCCTTCATGCAAGCGAGCATCAGGGTGTGACAGAGGGAGGTGCTAAGTATTATCTCGTGGCACAGTCAGACCCATTCCGTGCTGCATGGAGAGATTCTGAACTATTCTGCTAACCTTTATGATAGGCTAACAAAGTACTGCATTCACTGAAGAAGGAGGAAGAGAAGGGAGTAGCTCCAGACCTGGGTAACCCAAAATGTCATTGTATTCTGTAACTACCTGTACCCAGAATTGTTGGCATCTCTTAAGACCAGACAGCCAGAAACAGAACCATGGTGTCAGCAAAGGGGTGCTGCTCTTCTAAGGTCAGTGTTGCTGAGGCAGGAGCTCTCTTGCCTTACCCTCTCGTTCTTGCCAGGAGAGCTGAGCCAGCAGTGCACGGCAGACAAGCAGCCTCAGCAGCACGCCAAGGAAAATGAAACAGTCCCGCTCCATGCAGCCACCCCAGCCTGCCAGCACTGCCCAGTCAAAGCAGGAGGGCACGGAGTCCAGGTCACCTCAGCCAGCTGCATCCCACTTTTGCCAAGGAGAAGGTGAAATCCCTCCAGAGTTTCTGGCTACCGACCCAGTTCAGGCTGCCAGAGAGATAAGAGGGGCATTTGGTTGGTTTTGTACTCCGTGTTTTCTTTTTGTTTTGTCCTTGTTCCCCATGGGTTGTTATTTGGGGAGAAGAATGAGTTTTTGTAATTGCAGAGGTTTGCTGGCCGTGTCGCATTTCTCTCTTTGTTCTCTCCCCATCCACAGTCACCTATGGAAGGCACCATCTTGAGGGGAAGGGTTGTCTGCCATTTTTGTTTCTCTTTGTTCCAAGTCTGAGATTCAGCATCATTGTAGCTAGTGTTTATCACTCTTATTTTCCACCTATTGATCCATCTTTTACTAAATTGTTATTTTTTAACTTATATCTTCTCACATTTGTCTCTCCTTATTGGTGAAAAGGGAGTGGAGGTAACTCATTTGGGAAAAATGAGCGGAGATAACTCATCTGGGAGTGTTTGCCTCCTTTAATTGTCTTAAATGAAGACAGTCCAAAAAGTAAAAAAACATTTTAATTAACACTTTGCTTAAATACAAATCATATTCATGTGTCTCCCAGGTGTGATCACAGCCAAATAAATACATATGTCACCATTTTCATTCAATGACTCTATATTATTAGATATTCTACACAATCCTGACCTAACAGGTAAGGACAAAAAAAAAAAAAAAA
>VWYP01013572.1:54094-115537 GCA_013400435.1 Pycnonotus jocosus
AAAAAAAAAGGCCAGAACCTGGATACTGCTGTTATCAAGCTTTGCAGCTAAATTCCTTACAACTGCCCTCACCTGGTACTGACTTCTTTGGGGCAGTAGTATTTTATGTACCAAGTGGAACTATCTGCCAGCTGAAATACAACTTGTAATGCCTTGGGCCTTGATTGCTGGATATCCTATGAAGATATTAATTGCCTGGTAACTATCTTCTTTCATTTTTTCATTAAACATTTTTTAACAAAATATTTTTTATTTTTTAAGTGTGCCCTGTACTGAATCTTTTTAAATACCCTTCTTGAACTAAAAATAATAATCTTTCTGGCTTTTTCCCTTTTCTTTAATTTCTAAATTTTATTTCTCTGTTCTGCAATCTAAATAACACTGATGAACAAAAAAAAAAAAATTGTTGTAATGCTTTTCTGACCAATCTGATTTTTGGCTGAACCTTATTATGATATTTTGAATGTTCATTCTTGTTCTAGTTACATAAATATCTTCATATAGGCAAAATCTAATGAAAACAAGCCTGTTTCCAGAATCTCCATGAAGTCTTTGTTCTTTTATTTGTTATACCGAGGAAAAAATAGAATGTTATCTAGAAACCCAAGTAAAGAGTACAAAGAACATGCCAAAATTCCCTGTGCAGTCTTTTCCAGTTTAGATAAGTGACACAAATAATTATAGAGTGCAGAACCCTCTCCACTTCCTGCAAAGTCCAGCTGCTCCACTTTGAACAATTAAAATTCAGAGAACTCACTGCTGCTTTCAAGCTGCATACACAAATATAACCAAACCATAAACAGATGATTTTGGTGTAGTATGTTCCTCTGGTATTTGCAAGTGTAATCATACCAAGGTTATGCACACAGACAATCATCCTGAAAAGTCAACTCATGCTACAGATGGGAAAAAATTCTGCCATCATGTTCCTATGCAATAACATACACTAGAAAAAGACCTGCATAGAAGATGAATATGACTTGCACTGAAAACAATGTTCAAGACAAGAATTTTCAAGTTTTCCTATGCCTTGCTTTCAAGAATTGCAGTGAAAAATGGGTTCACTAACATGTCACAGAAATGGGAAAGAAACTGACATCCCAAGATTATCCCTAACCACAGTATGTAGCAACAACATTCAGTTTCACAGAATTAATGAGTTTAAGGAGAAAGGGCACATTCCTCTTGTGTATAATTATCTAACTTAATATCTTTGTGATCATACTGTAAGTCTTAATAAAGTAGCAGAAGTAATTGCAGCTGATTAGTGGTCTTGATGTAGTGTTCTTAGACCACTCCACAGCCTTTGACGTAACACACTTTGCTTACAAAAACAGAGCAACAGAAAAAGAATATGAAACCTATCAAATCATTAAAACTGGCTGATAATTTTACAAATGGGTATGAGCAGCTCCCACTCTCAGGAATCCACCTCACATGCTTGTTGTTTGGCTTCCTTGGTTCTTTCTGTATGAGAAAGAGAAACTTCTTCAGAGGGAAAAATGCGATTTGCATGCTCAGAAATAGTCTTGGAAATAATTATCTCAATTCTGTTAGGAACTCTAGGAGACTGGTAACTTTTGATCACTAAAGATTCAATCCCCCAGACAGAGTAGGTAAAATAACTATCATTATTTGCTCAAGAGTGGACAGCAGATAGTATTTTAAGATATGCTGCATGATAGATCTGTAATTGTAGAGAAGGACTTAGAGAGGACATAAAATAAAGTACTTTATTTCTAGAAGACATAACAATGTATGAAAAGCAAACAATAAGGACAGGTCACTAACACTAAGGGTAGCATGCTAAAATGAGAACCAATGCAGGCATTCAGTATGGCTTTGAGTACTTTTTAATGCATTTAGTAGGTCCAAATGTAGCCAACGTTTACTAAACAGAATTTGTCTCTTACTTTTTATCTGAAGACATAGGTATTAAGAGATCTGTTCAGCTAATAGCTAATTCGACCTTCAAATGCAACAGCAAGATCAAAACCAGTTACATAAATCCTATTTCACTAAAAAGGATATTTATTTGGAATAGATAAGATGTCTGTATTTCTGTTCTTGGCAGTGGTACAACACCTACGGGGATACTGTCTTGTCCAGCTCCAGGGCTTCCATTATTAAAAGGGTGTTCATAGTGTAGAAAATGTTTATAGAATTTGATCAGAAAATACCTCTCACAATACATGTCCTTAGTAGCTAATTCATTCAGTCTTCCTTAATAAAGGGAAGGTTGGGTGCATGCCTTAAGTCTCCATACTCATATGACAAACAGGCACTTCATATCAGATTCATCAGTGCAGCAGGTAATTCAGTAATGAGATCAAATGATCTAGATGAAGTAAGCCAAATTCAGATCAACTGTAAGTACTATAGACTAATAAAACATTAAAATAATTTGCTACTAATTATGGCAGACTTATCTCTGGAAACACTTTCAAGATTGGCTATTTTTCTAAATGGAACACTTTACTTCATATGGGAATTAATTCAAAAAATCTCCAATGGACTGCATTATGCAGGAGGTCACAGCAAACGATCACAATGGTTCCTTCTGGCTTTTATGATCTATGAATCTCTGAACTTGGTTCAATAAAATAAGTACAGCTGCCTAGCTGCAGGCACACTAGATAATGGACTGAGCTTTCTTCTCACCACTGATATGTAAAGCTTACTTTCAAAACTCCCAGCAAAAAGTTCACTGAAATAAATTAATATTCCTCTTGATATGGGTGGCTGGTGCATAACTCTGAAAAATCTGTGTTGAATGTTTTATGTTTTGACAACTTGGGTCTGAATTAAAAGAAAATTTAAGTACCTAGAAGAGGCAGCCTCCAGGGATGGGAAACAGTTCAGCAATGACTTGTAGTCAGTTCCAAAGCCAAGAAATTCATGTAACCTTTCTCTATAATCAGATGAGAGGTGTAGATACCCTGGAGAGGTGACTCCAAACCCAAGTTAGATGTCCGGAAGAGTTGGAAGGAGTGAAGCCTGATGGTGCCTTTCTCCCTTGCTGACTATGGTGTACCACAAATGCCTTGCAAAGATTAAATAGCCAAAATGCAGATAGATAGATAGATAGATAGACAGATAGATGAAAGCTGAGAATATGTGATTAAAGGTAAAATTCTGTGTCACACTCTAAATGACTGCCTGGCACTGGTATTTCAACTGAAAATACAGGAGGGTGTATATAAATATATATATACCAGTCACAAAATTCGTGATCACTGTGATAGAAGTATTTAAAAGACTAATAAGCCAGGCCAGTTTCAAATTCCAAAACAAGACTTGACTAGACTGCTGTTCATTAACAACACACAGTCACAGTGGTTGCTTTGTAATCACTATAATCATTATTAGCACATAGTCACAACATTCAGTCCTTACCCATGATATCCTCAATTAGCAGTGCCTACAGAGTGCTGCTGAACTGACACAGTACAGTTACCTGGCTGACAGCTATGGGCCTTGACAGCCCATCTGGCTGTCAGACTGCCATGACCACATCTAAGGGCTCTTCAATAAATCATAGAATCACAGTCATAGAACATTAAGGGTTGGAAAGGGATGTAAAGATCACCCAGCCCCAACCACCCACTTCATGGGCAGGGACAGGTCTCCCCAGACCAGGCTGCCCAAGGCCTTATCCAACCTGGCCTTGAATACTGTCAGGATTGGGGCAACTACAATATCCCTGGGTGAGCTGTTCCATCCAGAATTTCACCACCCTCAGAATGATGAGGATTATGGCTTTAAATAGTCAACAAATATCTATTGGGATTTCAATACACATAAGACCTTGCAAAAAGCATTAAACTGAAAGCATTTAACCTAGAATTTGCATAAATTAATAACTGCTATTTATTGTAATTTTAGGTTTTACTTCTATATAGTCAAAATATCCATATGAGCAAAAATAAGACATCCCTTGCACGTGGAGGCAGAAATTTATTTTAGGCTAAATAAAATCTTAAGTTTGTTTGTGGTGACAGGGATTCCTTTTTCCTCAGCCTGTACCAAGGTAGATATAATTTTACCATTCCTAATAAATAACCAAGAGGTTATTTAAGCAGATGTTTCAGCTTTCTGCATGGTATCACTTTATGTTGAACACCATAAGCAAAAGCTTTCCAAATAGATAGATGGCTTCCATGTACCAGCACAGGTGCTATTGCCAATCCATTCCTGCTCACTGAAAGAGCTGACTGTAGGGATGAAATTCCTTCTAGATACAGTTTGGTTGTTAGCAATCACAACAGTTCTCCTGCTGAATGGAAAGATGCTTCATTTCTGCAATACCTGTGAGAGTCAGGGAAGATAAACCTTAGAGAGCAATGAAAATTGTGGTGTACTAAACACTTTAAATGCAAACCCATAAAACTGCAATGAAATGAGAATTCAAGAATGACTGTTTCAAGGTTGTGGAAGGACAATGGTGTATGAGCACAAATATGTGTGGCAACTTTTCTGCCAAGTTAAAAGAGAGTTGCTCACTGTCTTGATGAAGGAAAGGAGCAGGAGATCTAGAGGAAAAGAAGACTAAACTCAGTATTTAACATATCAACATCACAATGACAGCTCATACTGATGGATTCAAGATAAACAAGAAAGCATCTGGTTATCACAAGAAAGAAAGCATAACGAAGAAAAGGAATATGGTAATGACACACGCCCTCAAAACTGTATACCTTCCATTATAACACTGTGGTATACCTTCAATTATACTGCGGTGATATACCTTCAATTATAACACTAAGGTTCAGTTTTGAGTATAAATGACCTGAGAAACCATAGAAATACTTTAGTGTGACCAATTCCTTTCAGTTTAGTCACTTTTCCTAGACTTAATAAAGAAGCAGAATCAGCCTTTCACATTCAGTTCTCTGATGATCTTGGATCACGGACAAAAAAAAGTTAAAGATGAAAACCCTACAAAGTCTATTGTTTATCCTATACTCTAAGAATTTGCTCTTAAACTGGATGAGTGAATGGATGTGTGGATGGATAAATGGATGGAAGGATGGAAAGAGAAAGATGATGCATTTATGAACATACTTATGCACACCCAGTTTTCATGTGAATAGATATGTGTGAGTACACATATACCAAAAAAGCATATTTGCTACAGACAAAGCTTAGTTCAGGCAGACCCTGAGGGAATGTATTCAGAAAGAAAAAAAAAAAAAAGTACTCTGGTCAAGTTAGCTGACAAACATCCATTTCAAACAGATTCAAACAGATTCAAACAGATTCAAACACTGTGGCATGCAGGAAAAGCAGACTGTTGTGGAAAATAGAGCAGTTTTCAGTAGTAAGAAAATCTGATGCTATGCAGTAGTTAAGGTAACGCTTTTGAATTTAAGATTCAAAAACAAAGAACTTAAAACCTAGAAATTAAATAGATGCAGTACAGCATACACAGCTTATTAAGTCAGTCACAACATTTTGGGTTTGTGCTGTTGTTTTAACCACAGATTACTGATTTTTAAACAAAGCTCCTGATCTCATGCAGGGTTAGCCTAGATTTTAAATTCTGATAGAAGCGCTTTCATATATTAGAGAAAACTCAATAGATGGAAAATAGATTGGTTTTCTTCAGTGATTATTTTGTTCCACAGATCATGGAGTTGCTTAAGGCAGTGGGATGCTCCCCTGTGGTGCTTTTTGCTTGGTGTTTGTCAAGTGAGTTGCAGAATTGTTCATCCGGTACTAATAAACAATCTCATTAATGCTGTCTGAGCCCTGCTGCCTGCTCCAGCAAATCTGTCCAAACCTTCATAGACTAGTTGCCTTTACTGCAACACACTCTCTCACTTGTATGCAGGGAGAGATCCTCCTCCCTGCTGCATTCCTTATCTCCCCAACTATCCCTCTGTGGTCCAGTCATGAAATGAAAACAAAATGAAAAAAATTATGTAGCAAAGTGAACATACCAATTTAACAGGTGTATATTGCTTTCAAAATTTACAATACAGTAAGGAATACAAACCATGGGGGTGATCATGGAGACTGGTAATTTTTCATCCCTCTATTATTCAGAGACCTTTTTTATTCACTGTCAGTCCATTAAGACTGTAGAGAAATCTGATTAACCATCAAGTCCCATTTAAGGGTACCTTAGATCTCAGTCCCCTAGGAAAATCATATTAGTTTGTTCTGCTAGAGCTTAGAGTGCCTCAAAAAGCAAATAAGTGTCAGGATTTATTCCTATTGTCTGATTAGACACTCCTCAAAATTACTAAACCTTGCCCATGAGAACATTTGTGTTATGGATCCCCAGAAATTTCCACAAGTAGAAGGAAGGTGAAATAGTAAACTACACTTAACTACACAGCTATAGAAGCATCCTAATTTTTTGTTTCTCTAAATAAAGAAGCAGGTAGATAGCAAGTTCTGTTTTTCTAAGAGCAACATTTTTGATTTGAGGATTTAAAAGCTTTAACTTAGGTTTTTCTTATTCAGTTATTTCTTTCATCCCATGTAGAGTCTTTATATTGTATTTGTGCAATAGGCTTACAGTTCAAAAATATATTTCTCTGTGTATGAGAAGAAGAATCATTAATGACAAAATGACAAGTCAGACTATCCTTATAAGAGAAGGTCTGCAGATGTAAAAGTGTTGAAAAACAATGTACAGAGCATCTTTACAATGCAAATATAAGTCTGAAGGCTCTTAAGCCTCCAGAGTGAACAAACTCAATGCAAGAAACATGAAAATAACAAAAGGTCATTACAGAGACTCTTTCTGAATAGCCAGAAATATCAGCTCCTGTATTGAGGGCAGACCTACAACATGAAAAATCCACATGACAGATTTCTTTGAGATCAGGGGAAGGCATTCATGTGTGTGCATGTCACATCATCCCTCTGCTTAGTCCATTCAGGTAGTGCAATTTCAGGACCCTGCTCTTACAAAATTGTGATGAGAGTCATTCCTTTCTGACTATGCTAGAGTGAATTCACATAAAGTGATAGTTCTTTCCAAAGGATCAGGAAAATAACTGTTTAATGAGAAGACAGGTAGCCTAGTTTGGCCTCCAAAACTTGCTTAGAGCAATAAAGGCATCTGGATTTTTTCAGGCTTGCTCAGAATTATTCATGTACATTGAAAAATCTCACTTATTTCATTCTTATAAAACACACTTGGCATTTTACTCATGTCAGACAGGGGAAAGGATGATGATTCCTTACCGTTATATTCAGATTCTCCTTCAGAATTGAGAAGTAGATATTTAAAATTGGACTGAGTTTCATTAAGGCTGTTTCATAAACTTTCCTCTTACTTTCTCATCTGAAACTACATCCTGCCTGGCACAGTAAACCAAGTGTCCTCTGTCTCTTAGTTACCATTAAAGATGGGTGAAATAGGAAAGGCCTCGTATTCTGCTGTCTCTGCTAACATCTTTTTTTTTTTTTTTACTAAAAATATATTAAACATAAAAGAGTTTTCAATATTGTTATGTTTTAAAGGAGTAATCACAAGTGTAAATGTTTTTATTAATTAGTCCTTAGCGAATATGTGTGTCCTTGACATAAGAGAGAGATTTTTGACTAAGCCTAAAATAGTTCTTCAATGCCTTCATGGGTGAAATTCATGAGGAGAGTTCCTGTGCATAAAAAGTTCATGAAACACAGGATGAACCCCAGGAAAATAATCCAATACATCTCATGTTCTTAACTGAATTAAATATTTCTGATATAATTTGGTGATTAGTTGATCATCTTGTTTACTACACACATGCAGCTTCCATCAGCTATCAAGATGAAATAATTCCAGTATATGTCTCTGCTAAATATTCAGTCAGCTAAGCTATTTCAATACAGTCTAACACATAACAATCTACAAAAAGGAGTCAGAAATTAAGAAACAGACTTATTATCAAATAAGACTAATTTATTCCTCACCAATCTTTTTGCTATTGCCATCATCTATGTTCTCTCTCACCATTCCTGCTCATTTTGCCGGATCCAATTATGATTTTTTTATCTTTTCTTCCATTTCTGTTTTGTCCTTTCTAGTTATTTTTGCCCTCTTTATATCATCTCTATTTTCTTTTTTGCCATTGCAATTCCAGTTTAGAGGCATTAATTTCTTTTCTATATAGTGATTCATTCCATTTCTGCAGTGTCCTGCCTAAATTTTCTACACCATCTTGTGTTCTAAAAATGCACTTCAAGTATTTATTTTTCACCTTTTTTTACTGAAATACATTCACCCATGCTCATGCTACATTTTTCTTCTATTTATTAATTCAATAGACATTAGATTTGTTGTTAAGTTCACACAATTACAGAATATTCTGAGTGGGAAGGGATTCACAAGGAACAAAAAGTTAATTTCTAGGTGAATGGCCCATAGGAGTATCAAACCCACAACCTTGGTGTTATTACCACCATGTCGACCATTTCATAACTAAAAGAAAAAGGAAAAAAAAAAAAACAACAAACCAAAACATATTTAGATAAGGAAATCTTATGTTTGATACAAATGTTTGGTAGTTAATATTAATGTTTTCAGCATAATTGAACAACAGAGGGGAAGATCTCAAACTTGACGTAATAATCAGCTACAATTTAGAAAAAGACTGTATTCTTTATTAATATACACATGCAACTGCATTGCGTTCAGTTCTGGACTGCGCTTACATGACCTTGACGACTTTGAAATATGCAGGACTCCACAGCGTATCAGCACCCAACACGAAGCTCTTTGGTTTTGCAATGACTGCCATATCACAGTGAGAGGACATGCAAATAAAACAGCTCAGGTCCAGAAGCAGTAGAACAACTTCTGGTCAGTGCTTCATCTGACTAATTGATACCCATCTCCCCTTGCATGATTGATAATACAGAATAATGCAGCTACACTTCACTCCTTCTGGGTCCCAGGATCCCCTCTTCCTCACTGCCACCTGTGTCTCACCTAAGCCAAATGTCTCTGCACTCTCAATGCAATTGGGCTCTTAAAATAACAAGGAGCATACTCTTTTCTAGCAGTATGGCTGATGGCTTTTGTAACGTAAACAGAAGAAAAGCTGAACCCATACCAAAAGCATGGATGCAATTTTGCAATATTTTATTAATATTTAGTTAGATATTAAGTATATTTATCTATTTATAGTATTGAATTAATTTCTAGAGACCCTGAGGAATATGTCCCTAAATAAGGATGTCAGTGTGATGAGGAACATGCTAGAACTTAATTGAACTCCATCGAGAAAAATATCACTGAGATACTAAGGATTGGAAAATATTTTTAAAAAATCTGTATCTGAAGAAAATTCACTACGTTATCCTGATAAATACCTAAAATGTTTTAGCTGCCTATGAAGGGTAGACAAGAAGTATATCACATTAATGCAAGCAGGAATTTTTGACAGCAAAACCAACTGTTTTGACAATGCAGATAAAATCACCTCTGAGTTGTGTATGCAGGACTGTAGCAAACACTGTAGAAATGTGTAGGGACCCCTTCTCTTCAAAACTGACTGCAGAATTGATTACTATGATGTGCAGTAGTGTACTGCTGCTTATGTTAGGTATTACTTTATCACAGAGCAGAAATCTAAATCTCATATTTTTGCCTCCACTTTATGTTCAGTTAGTCTGATTCTGTCCTTGAGATAAAAATTTGATCCAGAAGATTGATCCATTTCTGGATAATATGTAAACTTCTGTGCCTCAGCCTCAGAACTCACCAATCCCATCCAAAAAAGGGAGTATAATTTGCAACATTCTTCTATGTCAGGAAACTAATCTAGCACATCAAGAACAGGACTAGTTCCCAGTGCTCCACCACAGTGCTGACTATCATGTAACGCCTATCCAAGCATAGTATGTTTGTCAACACAGCACTTCCCCATAAGACAGGAGAATATCCCTAATTCAACACTGGCTTACATGACAGCTGTCTCCTTATTCACGCAGCAGCACAGTCACAAAAACATTTCTCGGCACGGCAGACAACAGGCAGCCCTGAGAGGAGTGGAATCCACCACTCCTGCCCCTGCAGCACCTGGCAGCCTCTGCCGTGTTTTTGTGGTGGCTTGACCTCGTCCACCTGCGGCCCCCTGCCCGCCCAGCTGCACTCTCACTGCTCCCTCACTGCCCCTCCGACAGCGTGGGCAGGAAGAGCATGAGGATGCTCACAGGACGAGATAAATACAGGGAGGTCACTTACCACTTACTGTCATGGGGAAAATAGACTTACCTCGGAGGAAACTAATTTAATTTATTGACGATTGAAATAGATTTGGAAGTGAGAAACAAAGATTAGAACAACACCCCAGCCCTTGAGCAGCACCAGGAGATGGGGACTGGCATCAGTACAGAACAGCTCGTCTCTGATAATTCTTGCTCCGGAGTGGGTTATTCCATGGGCGGCCGTCCTGCAGGATAAACCACCTCCAGCGGGGTCTTTCCAGGGGAGCGTCTGACCGAGCACCTGCGGTACCTCATGGATGCCACAGCTTCTTGTCTGACCTTGCTGTCTGCAGGGCCGTTTCTTACACCTTTTTTCCACTTCCTCTGCCTTTGTGGCAGCTCTTTGCCCTCCCTTACACACGTTTTGACCACATGTGCGGCGCTGGGCGGGCTGGGCTGGGCACGGCCCCTCACGGGGCAGGCCCGGGGGGCGGGAGCGGCCGGTGCCGGCTGTGGATCCGAACACAAGAGCACCGACAGGCTAAATGGGTGACCCCAGCCCCTGACCTCGTGTGACAGAGCAGCCTCCGGCGGGCTTTGCCGCTTGCTGTGTGCCAGACTCCCTCAGAGCATGGGCAGCAGCCGCCTTGGCTCACCGTTATGCACCAACGCAGCTAAACAGAATTTTCTTGACTTTTATTTAAGCATCTTTGGATGTTTTTTGTAATTTTGCCCGTGACCGGAGAGATATAGTTATTACATGAAAGACTGCATTTTTTACATTTTGCTTCCTTTCATCTGTCTTTGGTTTACTACAAAGTCAGCAGAGTTTTAGCTCAGTGTAGCATCTTGGGCCAAAAATACACCCTGACATACATTCACATATACACACAATAGATTCTGACAAATGTACAGTGAAAATTCTTGCAGCTTTCTTTACTGTAATAGCCAAATGGTTTGTGATGTCATTTACACTACTTTAGGGACAGATGTATATGTTTTTAGGAGCTGTATTGTGTAGATCCTGAAGGATCTAGTCTGTAGGGGTTAAGGCATATCTTTAGCAAGTTCATGCATATCAATGCGTTCTTTAGCAGCTCTAAGCTCAGTAAATGATTCACTTCAGGTGTTCCTATGAAGAATTAACATAATAAGTCAAAGATAAAAAAGTTACAAGAAAAAAATAAGAGAGGAGAGGCGAGGTGAGGCGAGGAGAGGCAAAATACGAAACAGTTGCTGACTGTGTTGATAATTTACACAGATAAGGGAGCTCAATAATGAACGAATGAACCAGAAGAAAATCCTCAATTTTTATAATCTTTTTATATACTAAAATAATCCCTCATTATTTATATTTTCATCTGTTGTGTATAGGTATATCAGGTGAAAGATGAGTTAGGTGGACAAGAGATGGCCAAATAGTCCCTGGCCTTCACTGAAGAAGAGAGGACCAGGACGGCTTTATATCTCTGCTAGCCTCCTTCAGCAATGCTGCCACAAGCACATGAAAAAGTTAATGCAATGTAAAGTGATTTTAGCCCTATTTAGCACCATTTGGTACCAGACCATCCTCTGGATTGTAAGACCATCCAGGGACTGGAAAGAACCATACCTCCTCAGCACAGTTTCTTTATACTCCATCACATCACCTCTGCCACAACAAACTCTTAGGTATCTGGAAAATTAGGTATTTTGTCCCTTTGAACTGCTCTGAGAGAATCAAAAGCTAATCTAGCCATTTCAAAAGTGTGTATTTGTTTGCCCTCTGAAACTTGCACCAGGCACTTGAAGTCACTTAGCTGAGAGAAATATTTGCACAGTACTATAATGGTTCAGAAATGTATTGTAGTTTAAATAAGTCATAAACTGTTATTGAATATATTCAAGACTGATATACTATGGATTCTTCAGTGGAATGCATTGATAATAACAATGATTTAGAATGTAGAATGTAACTTTCCAGAGATGCAGAAACTATAACTTTTTGCAACTGTACAGCTGCCTTTTCTAATATTTTCATTTATTTTCCTCATCTAAGATTTATACAAAGCCTCTAAAAACTCAAACAGAATCTTTGAGTTGGTTTTCCACAGCTGATATTCTTTGACTAAATCTGTATATTGGATATTCATTGCCAAAGGATTGCAAAAGGTCTTCTCTGAATATAGCAACCTTCAAATGTCTGTATAATACTTTAACTGCCCTTAATTTAGTAGCCGGACTGAACTAATTATCGTGAACATCAAAAGGTTTCCAGAAATACAGTCATTAAATATTTTTTCTTTTTCATAGCATTAAAAAGCAACTCCTGGCTTTATTAGCATAAGTTTTCTCTTTAATTGGGTGCTAATGATGGTGCTTTTTCAAGGATTTTCACAGCTAGTACCTTGGGGGAAGTAAACATATAAATAGCTCTAGTAAGCTTAGGGGCTGAAATCTCAGGTTAACAGCATCATTATAGAGAGGATATACAATTACAACTAGAAGTACTTCCTGAAATTATTGCTGGTGCTTTACATTTCCAAATGACTCTTAACATGGCTGAAGTCATTAATATATGCCCAACCATTAAAGAAATAAAAGTTATTTTCTTACAGCTTTGGTCAACCTTTAAGTAACTATTTACTGACTTTCAGTTATGCTTCTTTTTTTTTTTTTTTTTCTTTACAATGGACATAAAATGGGGAGGACTCCTCCAGCAGCAGCCTCTCAAACAGTTGAAATGTGAAGAAACAGGATCTCAGAGGAACATTCTTAAATACAGAGTTGGTTTTCCATGTAATTAATTAAAGACCATTTACTCAGTATAGTCATAATTGATGTCTATTGGTATCTTGAGTCCCATAATTTACATTGCATTTTACTTTGGAACCAAAGATTCCAGGGAAGCCATCAAGCTCCTGTCCTTTTTCATGACATAAATGCGTTGAGGCTAAGGCTCCTTTGTTGCAGTGTGCTGCACACCCACTTGCAGCCCGGCGGCGTGCCGCAGCAGCTCCAATGGAAGGAGCTCTAGAGGGGGTGTGACACAACCCCCCAGAGTCCTGGAATGTCCTGAGCCTTGCCCAAGGGTCAGCGTGAAAGAGGGACAGAGCAGCCCTCACTTCCTGATAAAGGAACTTTATTGTGGGCAGAGGCGAGGAACTCCGATGTGGGGTAGGGTAGGAGGTTTTAAGGGAAAGGCATAGGAGAGGAAAGAACCAATGAGGGAGAATAGGCAAATGGCTCTTGGGGTGAGAGGCATCCCAGGGACCCAATCCCTGGGGGGAGGAGGGAACCCCCTAGGACCCTGACCAACCACTCGACACTCTCCCTGGAACTTTCCAGATACAGGGAGAGGCCCCGTGGTGATGGACAGGCCCTAGGGGCAGGGGTACAAAAAAATGATTGACAGGGGCAGGTGAGGGTACATACTAAGTGGGAGGCAGGAAAATACAAAAGGGTACATGGAACAAACCATTAGGGTATGAACTGGGATACACCAGATAAGAACTAGATAAAGGAGATTTAGGGAGAAACTAATTTGTACCTAACAAAGGAGAAATCCTTGCACTGCAACACTCCTTCTTCTGTCTTTTCCTTCTGGTAGTGCAGGAGGGTATGGAGGAGTGAGGGCTGTCACTGATGGCATTTAATGTGCAAGGTTTGTCAGTGATGGAGCACTGTAAGTACTGGTCCTACCCTCCCTTGGTCTAATGTAACACAAGCCATTATTCTTTAGGAAACCCATAACAGCCTGCTGTCACCAACTTCCAGTGTGCAAAGCACTGTCTGACACCAGAGACTAGCTCTGTTCCTGTTCTCAAAACATAATGACTTCTGTTTTGAGATTCCAGGAGAAGAACAAATCAAAATGTTATTAATGTGTTTTATGCGCTGACCTTAACAGCAGTGACTCTAGTTGGGAAAACATTATTTTTAAGTACATATTCTTTCCTAGAAAAGTACTTCATTCTTTGTAGCAAAATTAAACTTTCTCCCACTTAGACAAGGAAGCAAAGAAGCAGCGAGTGAGCTACAATTCAGCTATTCTCCAGATATCATAGATCAGATTTCCCTTTATAACAGATTTTTACATGCAAAATAACTGTCATTCATGTGAACTAGAAACTCTCTATTCTTCAGGAACTCTGACATTTTGATCTAGATAATAAACTGGTTAGCCCATGAAATAGGAACAGAGGAAAAAGCAAATTAGAAAAGTCAATACTTAATAAATTCACCTTTGAATTTTGTATCTGTTTAGAGCATTTTATAGTCTACTTAAAACACTTAATATTTTCTTCACTAAATGAAAATCATAATTATTCTTTCATTTCTCATCAAAAACTTCACTGAAAGGAATAATTTCGAAAGAAATGTCTCACAGGTGACTTGGTGACTTGTTTCTCAACACATCATGAGATGTTCACAGGTAGGGAAGTACTCAGTGTGTACATGAACATTAAGGCAGCCTTCACCAGAAAAAAATAGTGATACTTTTTTTGCACTGTGGAGTCTTGGCATTTCCAAGGTTGCTGCAGAATGTTTCCTGTGGTATTGAATCACAAATAAAATCTACAAGCTTATACTTAGTCCCATGCAACTTTTTTAATAAGCAATAAAAATATGGAAGATAATTTTTGCAGGTCATTTTCCTAACATTACTGTGAAACTACTAACATTAGTATAACCAACTAACATAACTAGTATTACCTCCCAGTGCTCAAAATCTTACCATTCTAAAGATTCTTTAGCAGCCAAAAAAAAAAAAAAATCACAAATTTTAATGATTTTAAGCAAGCTCATACTGTACTTTTAAAAAAAAAAATTATTTTCAGTGTTGAAACAAAGCCATATCTTGTTGTGACTGAAAAAAACCCTTTATTTCAAACCAATTACCCTCTGTCTTTGAATAGGGTGAGATGATAGCAATTTGCCAGACTGAGACCTGAACCTTACTCCTTATAAAAGAAAAGTTTGCTCACTAGAGTCTTTGTGCTTTTCGCTGTAGGAATGCATCACCTTCTTTAACAATGCCCTCTGGTCAGCTGCCTTTCTGCACTAGGCATTCTGCTCCAGACAGATGTGGGGAATATTAATCATGACAGTGTTTCACCTCCTACTGCCCTGACCTTCACTGGGGAAGTGAAGATCTCAAAGCAGAATATCTGAAAGAGCAGATTAATTTGGGATGAGTCCTCTTCATTTTGGGCCAGATCCCAAACCAGAATCAATCTAAAAACTCTGCTGAAGGCAACAGAATTGTTATTAAAACCAGTTGAATGTCTTCTGCCACAGAAGTCTCTGCATGCTTAGGAGAAATTTACTTTTCACTTGATTCTAGGATATCATAAATATTAACATCACTAAAGTAATATACCTATATTATATGTAAATGGTACAATTTTGATTCTTTGGAAGTCAAACTAAAACTATAATAATTGACACCTTGCAATTTGTTTGTAAGTAATTGATTCTTGCAGGCAAGTTCTCAGATAATTTTGCAAACTGTCTTTTTCCTATAATTGTTGGATTTTTTTTCAGCACCTTAGTAGTAAATACTGTGAATATATGAAAATATCCAGCCTTGATTTATTATTTTCAAGGAAGGTTCTAACAGCAAAAAGCACAAAATATAATTCTAATATTTAATGACATAAAAAATTTACACACCAATTTAAAAATAAAACAAAACCAAACCTCCAATAATTCCCCACAAAACCCCTCAATGTTGAAAACAAACTAGTAATGCTACAGAAAGCTTCAGCTTTTGAGACTGGCAATGCAGCTGTTAGTCCCATTTCACAAATGAAGAAACTGAAGCAGGGTTTTGGATTAGTCAGAGCGAGGTGCTTTGAAAATGAGCCAAGTGTTAGGGTTCAGAGGCAGGAGGGACCACTAAGGTTTCCAAAAGCCTGAGATAAGAGCTCAAATTATATTCATCTACCTTTTAGACTTTATCATCATGTAATGAGCGATTGCCTCAGAGAAAACTAATCAACCCTTGTCCTTTCAGGGTGATTGTAGTGACAGGCTCTGTTTTGGAAAGCCAGAGACCCTCGCTCTAAGCCAGCATGCAGTTCTCTGTGCCTTGGAACACAGTGGAAAATCTCAGCAACAGATGATTAGCCAAATTTGTGTGAAAGTAATATAATTTATGCCAGTGTAAATAATATAACAAATCCTCACAGATTACTTAACTAAATATGATACTGGAAGTTGGCAAGAAGCCTTTCAGAGAGGAGAAAAGAAATTTAATTGGAAAGTGTATTAATGACCTCTATTTCTGACAAGGCATAAATCTTCATGAGACCTCTCTCATCAATAGTTCAAAACTTCCTCAAAAAGCAGCCACAGCCAGGGCAGGAGCAGAACAAGCTGCCCCAGTAATGAGCCTGAGCCCCTCTTTGCAGGAAGAGCAGTGGCAATGACAGGAGGTCAATAAAATTCTGACACAGAGGAGGGAAGAGGGGCTGCATGACTGACCAGCTGTAGTCAGTTCTCAATACAGAGGAGCACCTGCCCTCTGGGACAGACTCATGGATTGGCATGAGCCAACACCTGCTGTCGGGGGGTCTCCAGTGTGCCAGGAGCTCATGGCCCAGGATCAGCTCCCACACTCCTTGGGAGCAAAAGGAGTGATAGCTTCCATCCTCCCTGTCTGATGAGATCCTGTCACCAGATCCTGACTCAGCCATAGTCCTGAAAGCGAGCTACTCCACTGTTTGTGAATGGTGAACAGGTCACATTTACACTCTCCAGTTTTCACTTATTGTAGGAAACCAGAATCCTACACTTATGTGGGAGTAAGGTAGCTTTTCCCACAGGGATGGTTCATCTCTGCAGGATGAGGAGAATTTCAGAAAAGTTGGAAGCCCAAAAGCACCGCAGCCCCTCAAGATGCATATGCTGCCATAGCTGCCACCATGGTTGGTGAGCATCTTCCCAGCAAAATGGCACAAACACAGGGTGCCTGTGTGCTCAGCTCTTGCCCCAGCTTCAAAAGAAAAAAATAATCTTTTACTAAATTTTCTTTCTTTACCCCCTCCTCCTTGTCTAGAGAAAGCTCCCACAGTTAAACAATGGGAACCAAGTATAGAAGAACTGCCAAGAGACACTTTGGAGCAGCAGTGCAATGGGAACATCCAACTGCAACCAGTTCTGCATTTCCCTCAAAGTAAAACAAGGTGGTATTATAGTTTGGGTTTAGAAGAAGAAATGCTTTCCATGGTGTTGTTATATAAATCTCAGTTTCCAATACAATGGGTTTTTTACACAGTAATTAATTTCAGAAAACAGCTTTTCTATTATAATACTTTTTTATAATAGCTTCCCAGTGATAACCTACAAATCCAAACAGTTTCATGCCCTCTGAAGTGATTTCTCTTTTAATATGCTTTTATTTTAAGCATAATTTTTTCTTGTACTTCTTATGCAATAAATAAAAGAATGATATTGATCATGCATGTGTTTCCTATAGAGAAAGAGTCTCATTTTAATTATTCTGCAAATAATACAGCTCTAAATGTAGAAATATAAGCCAGCAGTGTATGCAAGGTTATAAGAAACAGTAAAAGAAGAGAAGAAACTCTGTTCATATATACACACTATAATGTTTCTTCAGGCAGTTTGGATAAAGAAAGAGCTCCTGCTGGGGTTTTTTTAAGAATAAAAGCAATTAACACACATAACTCGACTGTTTACATTCTCAAGATCTTATCTCTCTCTTATTAAAAGCAATTGAAAAACTCCCCATTACATCACAAGACTAAGATGAGACCTCTCATTTTTCTGTCATCTTTCTGCACTGTTATGTAGGTGTGTTGTTTTGCTGTCATTTGAGATTAAAAAAAAAATTACATGGGTAGGTTTTCTCAGTATTTAGATTACCTTTTTAATGAACTTTTTACACAGTTATGCAGATCGGGTCTAATCTGCATTTCTGAATCAGACCTTTCTTTAATAAGACTGAGATACTAAGGGAAAATTATTGCAGTCTATTCTAAATTTATCTCACAGTCAACTTTGTCAGTGGAAGACACTATAATTCAGTAATATTGCATTCTGGTAAGCTCCTTTTTTTCCCAGAAATACTAGCTGAAATGTGCAAAATGTGATTTTTCTTATACAATCCTAACCGAAAAATATTGCAGGTGATGAATAAAGGTAAGATATTTTTATTTAAATACTTTGTCTAATGTCTCATAAAATCTTAATGTCTCCAAAATTTATTTCAATTGAAATAGTAATAACCAAAATAGTATCAAATGGAAACTATCCAAATAGATACACAACAGTGATAAATATAAAGGTTTTGATTTGTGGGAAGATATATTGAAGATTAAGTTTTAAGTTCCTCTATCAAATTTGGAAAATCAGAAGGAAATTTGTGAAAGAAAAAAAAAATGTATCTTGAGAAATTTGAAGCTTTAAGTTTGAAATTTGATATCAAAAGTGGTACAACTTAGGGCACTTCAGTCCCATCCCTATGAGTAAGACTCATGTAGATCAAAGCATGAGAAAAAGGAGAAACCAGGAAAGCATGCATGTCAGAGCAGGTCAGGCTGATGGCACAGTCCTGTCACTGTGTGGCAGCTCCCACTCCTGCCAGTCTGCCAACATCTCTTTTTTCTGGCACTGCCAAGCCCACAGCTGCCCAGAAGAGCTCTTGGCTCTTTGCATGGAGGTTGAGCACAGGATCAGACCACGGCTTCAGCCCATACTCTTCTCTGTGACTTTTGTCTCCTTTTCTGCAGGACATGGAAGAACAAGCTGATTTCTTCATTTTCTTTCCACCAATCTTTATTCTTTTAAATAAGCCTGGTGATAGAGAAGTCACAATGGTCTTTGTCCATTTTATGTTCTAAAGAAAGATAATAGAACCTCTTTTGGATGCTCAGAAGCCTTTAGTAACTCAGAAAATATAAATAAAATCTAATGCAAGAAAAGATAAAACTGTTAATCTTGTTTTTCTTGGCTTTCTTTCAGACAATTTCCCTTCCATATTTAATTCTTGAATTTTGACATTTCCATATCCCAAATTCAAGCCTTGGAAAGATGAGATGCCCTAAATAGTAGTGAGTAGGTCCAGCTTGTTCATTGAATGAATACAGACAAATTACAAAAATAGTTGTGGGGTTTTTCCACTACGACTAGCAAATAAGAGTTTGTCATTGTCCAGGTTTTGAAATAATATTTTAAGCTGGAGGAAAAAACTAGACATCCAGAATTCCAGGGCTGATACACAGCTGTGAACTCATGCTCTACATGTCATCCTACAAACACCTTCTCAGGGTCTCCTGCTGCCCATTTCTGAAACCATTCTCAGGAAGGCTGAGTTATGCCCTAGGAATATGCTGCAAACACTTAAACAGACAATTTTGAATTAGCATAAAGCCTTCAAATCTTGGAGTGCCCCAGGAGAGAGATGAGCAACTCCTTCTGGGTATACCACAGCGGTAATGCTGAGTTCAGTGGAGCCAGACAAGGTCTCATAGCTGAGAAGCTGCAACTGTGGTGGCTTCTTAATGCTGAGGATCACATTAGCTGATCAGGTGAAGAGTATTAGGTCAATATTTTCAAAAAGATTTTCAGAGGTTTTAATGATCTGCTGGGAACAGGGTAGGGTAACGTATATTGAGCAGATAATGTGCAATAGGTGGTTATGTTCAAGGTTTTTGTTTGAATCAAACACACAAAAGCCATTAAGAGGTGTTCCTACTTCTAAACAGCCTCTATACTTTTAGAAAGATGGTTTCAAAACACTGGAAACTGTTAGACCAAAGGAAGGTGTTTCTGCATTACTGGAGCTGCCAGTTTTGAGGGTACAGGGGCCCATCGGATCGTGCCTTAGGGCGCAGCCCCAGACATAAGCACAGCACAGCAGGCTTCAAACATGCTCCCAATGTCAGAAACAGCAGCAACACTACCAGCAGAATAATTTGTGGAGACAATTTCAGTCCAAGATTGCCATCTTGTGGACTGCAGTTGCAGAAGAAAATATTTAAAATCTAGATTTGCTGTCCTGTGATCAGTGATGACAATTTATTGCACTCTAAAAAAAAAATTATTACTTTTCAATGAATCTTTCAGATCAAATTAAGGATGTTCAGCTTTTCTGAAACAATCAGAGAAATTTCAGATTATAAAAATTTATAGTATCTGATAATAAATATTTTACAGCATCAACATTTTACAATTACAAGGAACAGTATTACATGCAAGAATTATCAATCTATACAGGCTGGGTGATGAAGAACAGCCCTGCTGAGAAGGACATAGTGGAGAGGCAGATGAGAGGCTGGACATGAAAGCACAGAAAGCCAAACATGTCCTTGGCTGCATGCAAACCAGTGTGGGCAGCATGGTGAGGGAAGAGACTCTGCCCCTCTACACAGCTCAGATGAGGCTCCACTTGGAACAGTGTCCAGTTCTGGGGTTCCCAGCACAGGGAGGACATGGGCCTTTTGGAGAGAGTCCAGAGGGCCACAGGGATGGTCAGAGGTCTGAACCACCTCTGCTCTGAAGAAAGGCTGAAAGAGTTGGGGTTGTTCAGCCTGGAGACCTCATTGCAGCCCTCTACTACCTAGAGGGGGCCTATAAAAAAGATGGTGACAAACTTTTTATTGGGGCCTGTTGTGACAGAACAAGGAATAATGTTTCAAACTAAAAGAGGCTAGATTTAGACAAGGTATAGGGAACAAATTTTTTTTAATGTGCATGGTGGAACAATGGAACAAGTTGCTGAGAGGGATCATAGATACCCCATCCTTGGAAACATTCAAGATCAGATTAGATGGAGCTTTGAGTGACCTGATCTAGTTGAAGATGTCCCTGATCATTGCAGGAGATTTGGACTAGATGACCTTTAGTGGTCCCTTCCAACCCATAATATTCTGTTCTAAGACTATGATTAATGGTTTATAAATTTAGACATAAAAATTTAATTAAACCTTTTAGAAGGTGACTTGATAAAGTAATACTCTCTCCCAAAAGACTTTAGCTAGAAAAGCAACTTTAATACAGGAAAACTGCTCACTTATCAAGTTACACAGGTAACTGATTACTTTAAAAAGGTTATGGGTATAAATTATTTACTCAATATTTGGATCTAAAATATTTTAACATATCTGCATCCTACTTAAATATATTTTAGAGTGCTGATTAAAAAAAAAACAAAAAAACCAGAACCAAACAACAAAACAAAAACCACATAAACAGTCGGTTCTCAAGGAAAAATGTATATAATAAGGAAAGATTTTAAGCACAATTATCTGGACCAGACAGCATGTATCCAATAAACATATATGATGCATAGATGTGTGTTTGATTTACTTAGGTTTACCATTGCTAAACTTTTGAAACTGCCTGTTTTATAAGCTCACTGTCCTGCTAGACTTGGATTGCTGGGCTTGGAAATCTCAGGCACTCAGACATTCCCTGCAACAGGGCACATCTGGAGAATGCAGGTTCATTATGGGGAATGCTGGGCCCTGCTCTGTCATCTGCTGCCAAGGAGACCATTTCAGCCAAAGATAAAAGCTAAGAGCATTGTTTTATGTCTTTCAAGACCCTGCAGAATGTACAGCTCCTTCTTTGTACTGTTAACATAGCCTGTGATGAGACCTCAAAATGCCACATCCATTTGAGAAGCCAATGAGCCTGTGTTGAAAGGGACTCTTGGTCAATAATAATGATATACTGGGGGTACATGACACAGAGGGTGTCAAACTGGGACATTAGCAAAGATATACTACTTTTCTTTAAACATTTTGCATTTTATTTCAGAGCTACAAATGAGAAACAATAACAGGTTTGAAATCTAATCACATAGTAGCAATCCAGCAACAATCAATTACTATCAGCCTGATTTGCATTTCATTTGCAGCGCCATTTTCGTAAATGGAAGCTTTCTTTTAATATTTATACTGTATTGCAGTCACTTTAAACTGTGCATTAAATATATAATATCAGCTAGTTAAATGCAAGAGATTTCTAGTGCAATTTTCCATAATATTTTATATAATGATCACTCATTCTCAGTTAACTTTGTCTCAGCTCTATTTACTCTGCTCTTTATTTAGTGTAGTAATACACAGAGGAGATTCAAGTAAACACACACGACTTCTATCACAGCAGCTGAAAAAATGCAAATGTATTCAACCATTTGTGTCCATAATAATCAGATTAATTTTAACTGTGAACATTTATTTTGACTTTCCAAGTTGAAATTATTCATACCTGATTTTAAGCAGCTTTAAAATCCTTCCTGTCTAAATTAAATGAAGAGAAATGTTGCTCCATTTTTGACAAAGGATTATGAATATCTTGAATGGGCCATGTACAAAAGATGTTGCATTTGAGATCATACATCATAATGCCTCAATGCACATGTCTGAAAAGCTCAGGTCTGTAATACAGCTCACATGGCACACTCTAGAGCAAAGTGTGGGGGAATATTTCAGTCCTTTAAAACAAGAAAGGCAAGCAAACAGGCTGGCTGCGTTCCACCAGGCACTAAGGTGTGGATTTGGCTGAAGAAAGGCACTCCCATGTTAACACACTCACACCTCAGCAGAATGACTGCCACAGACTCCATTCTGCTGTTATTAAGTCTGTAAACACAGGAAGAGATTGACATAAGCAGAGATAAGACCAAACAAAAAAATCCATCTCTTCTTGGTGCGTGTTGTTGCATTAAGCTTTGTGCATTTTATTGCTTTTTCTTCAAATTTTGCAACTTTTCATCATTATAAAATGCTCATGCAAAGCACGTGAGTAGGAGCAGATGTTGTGTCACAACAATAACAAATATACATATCCACATGTGATGTATTTTGACATGTTTACATTATCACTTTTCTGTTAAATTGCAGTTTTGAAGAAAACATCAGATGTGACATCAAACAAAGGAAAATGATTTTTACCTATAGATAATAACTTAATATGGGTATCTAAAAAGGCCATGTACTCTCAGTGTCCCTGTATATATCAGCTGACTAAATCCAAAATTCTGAAAGTGTCTTCTGACACTAAAGACATAATCATTAAGTCTCCTCCAGTTCTAATTACTGTTGTATCCCAACGTTTCCTTCAACTTGGAACATTCAGTGGGTCTATTTGTAAAGAGCTATCTAATGGAATACTAATGGCACAAAGACCAGTGTTTCCACTGAAAAGAACATAAAGGAATAAAACCAATGAGCTCCTGAGATAAGCTATTTGTAGCTTGTACTTTATGTTACCACCCAGAGAGACACAGGGACACAGAAAATTCCACACTTAATGAAAATTCCACTACAGCCTGGTTCTGCAAAGAGAAATATGTAAGGAATCCTGCTGTGGACCTCAGCTAATAATTCCTCAATGAAATTAATGGGAATATGAGGGCAGAATTACTGTTTGCACGTTTGAGCAGTAATCTGCAAATGTCAAAGGTTTAAACATTTACTAGAAAAACGTTATGTGGAGTTTACTCCTTTGGGAAACATCGAAAATAATAAGAAATGTTTTAGACTTTTATCTTGGTCACCAACAGCACCTTTCAAGCAAGAGCTAAACTCGTTCAGATTGACTATGGCTAACACACTTTATTCATGCAAAGTTGTTTTTTGGGGGGTTTTGTTTGTTCGGTTGTTGTTTTTTTTTAGCACAGAATAGAGCCTGGTGCTTACTGGGAGTCATTTTCATCTATCAAAACAATAGGGATTTCTTGGGAGTTTCTGTGTACACATATTAATCATATTCTGGTACATATCTTTGCTGCAGCTGTGTGCTAAAATTCACTTTAAACCCTCCATTGATTAAAAAATGTCACAACTATTTCTCAGAAATCTGGTTTTTTGTAAAGACAAACTTGGTCTGCTTCACCAAGTTTAACAGAGCCTCTGCGTTTATAAGGACATTAAACCATCATTGTGCAGAAGCTGACAGAGCAAAATTTCTTTGCAAACCAGCTTTAAGTTTTAGTGGGTTTAGAATAGGCTTTAAAAGACATTTCTATAGCAGAATACAGGACTTTAGATCCAAAGGTTCAGATTATCCACTCTTGCCTGTGAAGGAAAACATTTTTAATCTCTCTGAATATTAAGTCTAGACATTTTTGTGCCTACTCTCTCTACCTGTGGAAGCAGATAATCTTGGTGGAATTACAGTAACAATTTTAAGCAGTGCCCCAGCATGAGCCTTGCCATTATCACCCACAGGTCTGTCACATTGTGGGAATTGTCTGGAACCCGACAATGAAAAGATATTAATACTGCATCGCTGCATATATACTTCATACTTTTTACGGACATTTTTATGACTCATTTCCTGGGTTATTCTGGTGCAACAATATTCTGGGCTCCTCTCAACTGCTTGGCAGTTCATGGAGAAACAAAGCTAAAGCTGTGGGTGTTATTTTCCACGGTCATTTGGGGGCCAATGACACAAGCAACTTGACCAGAACACTAAGGCAAAGGGTTTCTGTCACAGCAACGAGATCAGCTGCATTCCACAGCACAGGCCAGCACAGGCAGCCTTGGGCTGCTCCCACAGAGCCTGTTCCTGATGAAAGGAGCAGGTGAAGGATCAGAAGCTGCTGCAGTGACCCAGAAAGGCTGCATGACACAGCTCTGTGTGGTTACAGCAAGATGTGTACGCTGCTGCCAGAGAAACACAGGTGACACGGAGGGATGCCCTGTCCCTGGGTAAGGGCTGCTGCACAGGAGAGGAGTCCTTTGCATTCTGTTCAGGATGGACAGATACCCAAATCATACACTGTTCTCAAAGAGCAGCGACTTTGAAGGAGAGCAAATGTACCCCAGTACCCCAGATGTCTTTAAAAAAATGGAAATAGAGCATAATGCAATATAATTAATCTCTGTCGTTTTATCCCTAAATAACTCGAGTTTTTTCCTCAGTACTTTTGTAGTTGTTTTTTCATGAAAAGGAAATTAATTTCAAAGTCCCAAGTAAACTATCTTTGAAAAGTGGATCATGGTTTTGCACCCAAAGAGCTCATAGTTCCATCTTAGAATCACATAAATATTTTAAATGAACATATTCAGGTTCTCTGAGAAGAGCTGACCATCTGTCAGGAATAAGGAGAAATCCCTCCAGATCTGGTTTTGGACAGGAGGCTGTGTTAACCACCTGTCTGTACATATGTCTATAGGGACATTTGGGACCAGCTCAGTGTGACCTCTGTGTTCATTTAGATTTATTTTAACAGGCAATATGTTATGTTAAAACAAAACTGTCCCTGTGGCATCACCCATCAAAGAGAGTATGTGTAGCATAAAGAGCAGGCCTTCATGGGGGAAAACACACAGTTCTCTCCAAAGTTGTCAATATTCTTGAGTTTTTATTCAAATCATAACTGGAATGTTCTCTGGGTAAAAGCTGGGTGCAATTAAAAAGGGCATATTCATTGAAAGGATTAAAATAGGATTTGGACGTGAAGTTAAATCAAGACTGACATAGGAAAAACCCCACACATTACTATATTCTGCTAATTTCTGGTAGAAAACAGAGGAATCTCCTGGGTTTAAGACATGGATGGTAAGATGTAAGAAACTTTCTATGAAGAAAGAGGTTTGATAAGGTTTTGGCGACAGCTAAACTAGATTTGTAGGACATTTTGGCTGTCTTTCTGTAAGCCTCCAAAATGTTTCCAGGAACATTTTTTATCAGACTGATAATAAGAATTACAGCACCAAGCTAGGGTAAAAGATTTATATTTCAACAACACACAGCTTCCCTGTTCAGGGTACATTTATGAGCTGATAGCAAACCCATAATAATGAAATAATTTCCTATTAAAATTATAACAAAGTGCTACACAATGTCATTGTAAGTATAAAGATGTTCTTGGAGTTTCCACAACTCTATTAATTTCAGTATTAATTGTAATACTGATAATGTTATTTTAAATCTCAGTACCATTAAGTATTTCCCAATTAAAATACTAAGAAATGTGATGAAACTTGTTAAAAATACTTATATCAATATTATAAATATGGATAGCACCAGGAACATAAAAATAATGTTCAAGTTAAAACATATATGTGTTTAATAGATCATGTGAAGTGCTCTGAGCATGAGTAAGTGCAGTTTTCATGGAGTCATTTGGAGTCATCAAATGATGTTTTCCTTTTTTTAACACAACCAAAAACCCCAGCAAAAATAAGAAAATTATTTAGCTGTGTCACTTGTCACTGATTTCTGAAGTATTGATGGTAATTATATCTTGTAAAACAGTTTGTCTTTTTATTTGATAATTTCAAAACCTTGGCCCTTTTTTACTGTGTGGCTTTGTAGTTTTCCACTTGGAAACATTTTACTTTAGAAATGGCCTATCTTTATTTTTAACTGCCTGCAAAAGGAGAAAAGTAAAAATGGTTCACATCAGACGTAAAAGTTTTAACCACAGTGACATTTGCAGAAAAAGAGGACTGAAATATTATTATACACAAAAAAAGGGGAAAAAAAAAACAACAAAACACCCCCCAGTGCCCTGAAATAGTTTAATTAATTACTCTGTTAAGGTAGAAAATTATAACAATTCCACAAAATCTGTCAACCACCTAAACCTGAGTTGTGAAAATATCAGTATTAGGGAACTTCTTTCCTAATGTTAAGCCTAAAACATCTTGACAGCAATTGAAGCCTGCTTTTTTTTCTCCTCCTACACAAAAGTTGGTGCAGAAAGAAAATCTCTTTCTTTTATTTTAATCTACTTTTTATATGTTGTGGGCTCACTTTTGGCTTCTCAGAATTAAACACCACAAGAAGGCTGGACTATCAGATACTCCTGTTTCTGTTGAAAATGAAATCTTTCCCGTTTTCTGAGCACAGAGACAGCCTCACACTGTATGAAACCTCCCAAAGGATGAAGACAGGGCTGATGCAGCTTTGTCTTTTCCTGTTGCTACTGTTAGGAGAATTAAGAGCAAGAAAGGGATAGGGAAGAACTGACTAGAAGAGTAACCTTGTGAGGTGAAAATGATCTTTGGACATTTCTCACCCAGTTGTTATTAAAAATTTATGTGCTAAGCATATATGGTCTCTTTTTCTGCAAACCTCATTTATATAAGCCTGAATCCTGCAGTCAGACTTGTGTTATCACACTGCCAGAGAAGGACATGGTAATCATCCAGACTAGTATTGTCAAAAAGCTGCAATAATTGTCAGGTGTAAGCAAAACAGGTAGTAGAGCTTAAAACAACTAAACTATTCATTGCTGGCTTTTTTCTATAGCTTTATGTCTTACAATACAATACTTTTTATGTCAATATATAAGGAGGATGAGGAAGGGAAGCAGTCCTTTGGCCTCTTTAAGGGTCTTGGGACATGGCTAGAGATTGTCTGAACCATTTCTTAGCTTTGATCCACTTCAGATGCCTGTGCAACACGAAGAGCACTCAGAATGAACGAAAAGTTGCTATGTGAACCCATTTACATTATATGGGTTTACCTATACATGTAGACACACAGAAACTGAATTTTACAGGTGGCACTCATCGGAACAACTTTTTTTGTAATTATTAGATACTGTTTCTTATTCCCAGATCCCAGTGAACTTTTTACGTCTTTACTTCAGACTCAACAACAGAGCTGCAAATGATTGCAAAAAAATGGTATGCTTGGCATATACTCTCAAGATACCTGAAATTGTTGCTTGTTCTCTTCCTTTTGAAGTAGGAATCCTTTTTACTCTACCTAGTTCTGTAGCCTTGTGATTCCAACTGACTATTTAAATATTGAAAGCAAAGCTGTACTATTTTGAAAGTGATAAAACAGTCACCACTCAGCCTCTGAGATCTTTTGTCACTTTCAAGTCTTCATTAGCAGTGGAAGAGCAACTACCTTGAAATATCTGCTTTAGCATCAGATCCCTCCAAATTATGCTGTGTTGGGCACATATACTCCAGACAGATGGCTCTACAGCTCATCAGTCCGGTAAATACTGATTTAATGGAAAGTCACTCAATACTCTCAGTAAATTTTAGAAGAAACTAACAAATGCATTTTGATATATTGAACAGGTAGTGATGAATTAGCATGCAGAAACAGCTGCCCTCAGAATCAGGAAAAGTAAGAAGTTAGTTCTAGCTGCTCGGGTTGTGGACAGTGGGAAATAATAGCACTCTGCAAATGGCCTAAACAAAATAAAATTTGGAAGACATAAATGAAAAGGTCACCAAATGACTTTCCCAAATTATGCTAATTCTGTAGCAGGAGCAATCCAGCAGTACATTTCAGCTCTACATTTAAAGTGCAGCAGCTTAAAGCATTAGACTCTAATCCTTCCATGGGTAGACTTCTATGCTCATGTGCTCATTCAGTGAATACCTAGGTAGGTCTTCTGTTGCAAGGAAATGACAGTTAGGAAAAGGACATTTTTCAAATAAATAAGTTTATTTGTTTCAGAAGACTATTCAAATAGTTTGAAAAACTCAAATTCAAATTCAATGCCTTTTAGTTATTTCTTTCAAAACTCTGTAAAAGAAAGAGAAAGGAAAACAATGAAAATAACTACATTAAACCCAAACTTTTCACCAAAAATTCTTTAAAATCTATAGAGTTATTGCTCAGCTGAGGTACCCTTCACTCTGGAAAGCCTCAGAAAGTCTGCCTGAAGACCTGTCCATTCTCAGCACACATTAAGTCCCCAAGTACATAATATATTGCATAAAATATGGACTGAAAGGCAGAAATTAACACCCTTTGCCAGGTGACTACATGATCTGTTTGGGTCAGCACAGTTTTCTTGTTCCAAAGCAAAGTCACAGAGATAAGCTTAAATCCTCATGGTTAATTATTTTGCCTGTGATGAGAAAGGTCTTTATCACTGCTAAAGTTACTCCACTTTAAATAAGCAATTAAATATTTATGAAGAAATTAATCCAAACATTTTGTATCTTGTGTTTGTTCCCTGGCCTACAGAGTGACTCTTTGTGGAAACTGTCTGAAATTTGCCAGAGCTGAGCAGCTCCACCAGGAAACAAAACCTGAGTATCTGCTTGCACTGCAGACATGAGGATAGCAGTGGAAGTATTTGCATGGCTTCCTTCAGATTCCTTGGCAAACTCAAGCAGGGCAAAGAGTTGATCTCTCCAACCCATCCTGCAAGGTTACTGCCAACCAGGACCATGAGAGCTGCTTCCCTGATAGCTGTGGGAGCCTGATATGACTGGGCACTCAAGCCACCTTTCACTCCCCTCCACAAATGGGCAGGGGAGATAAAATGTAAAAGAGGCTCCTTGACTGAGATAAAGACAGGGAGATATCACTCAGCAGTTACAGGGAGAGATTACTCAGCTCTTTGATCAGAAGATCCCAGGTAAAACAGACTCAACTTGGGGAAATAAATTTATTGTCAATTGAAGCCAAGGAGGATCAGAAGAAATAAAATCTTAAAATACCTTCCCATCTTTCTTCTCTTCCCAGGCTGTTTCACTCCCTATTTCCCTGCTTCCTCCCCACCAGCAGCACAGGGGAATGGGGGCTGTCATGTCAATTCATCACTCATTGTCCCTGTCACTCCTTCCTCCTCAGAAGGGAGAGTCCTCAGACTCTTCCCCTGCTCCAGTGAGTGGTCCCACCTTTGGGACACTCCCCCCTGCTCTGCTCCAGCAGAGATCCCCCCTGGGGTCACAAGTCCTTGCCACCAAACCTGCTCAGCCTGGGCTCCTCTCCTGTGAGGCCACAGGTACTGCCCGGAGCCTGCTCCAGTGTGGGCTTCCCACAGGATCACAGCCTCTCTGGGGATGCAGGGAGTGTCCACCTTCCCTGCACCAGTGTCCTCCAGGGGCTGCAGGTGGATTTCTGCATCCCCATGGGCTCCATGGGCTGCAGGGTCACAGCTGCCTCACCATGGGCGGCAGGGGCTGCAGGGGAATCCCAGCTTCACTGCCTGGAGCACCTTCTCCAACTCCTTTTGTCCTGCAGGGCTCTTTCACACACCCACACTCCTCTTTCCAGCTGTTGTGCAGCAGTTTTCCTCTCGTTTAAATCTCTTATCCCAGAGGCACCACCACCACCATCACTGGTGGGCTCGGCCTTGGCCAGCACCGGCTCTGTCTTGGAATCAGAGGGCATTGGCTTCGTTGGACATGGGGGAACCTTCTGGAATCTTCTCACAGGAGGTACTTCTGTAGGCCCTCTGCTACACTAAGACCTTGCCACTCCAATCCAATACAATGGATTAAATAGGCCCCAGAACATTAATTTTCGAAGCCAGTGTCAAAATTTCTCTATTTCATGCAAGCATGGGATTCAGCAAGTGATCTTTTTTTGATAAAACAAACTTTTCAAAACTGAAAAGTTGTTTAAAGCTTAATGCCCTAGATTTATCCTTTGCCAGCAACTCTTCCTCTGGGAACAAGTCAGGATTTAATTATGTCTCACCCTAGAGATTCCCATGACCTTCTAAACAGTTAAGTTTCATAATTTAGTCTTAGAACATTATAATCTTTCTCTGCCCAAGACCTACTGCTATTGCTATTGTCTACATTGTCCTGGAGACATCACCAGCAGTCAGTCAACTCTGTGACTTCAGTTACAGTTGAAGGACACAGCAAACTCCCTCTCATTTGTGGACTGCATGAATCAAACCATGGCAAATAGTAATAAATTGAGTGAAAGGACTGATTTTATATATTACAATATTTTTATACAAATGTTCCTTAATACAAAAAGGCTTTATCTAAAAAGTATTAATTTACCAAAACAAATTGGACACAAGTCAGTTCTACTCTGCAGAATGCAGGTATATTTACTGAAGAATAAACTCTTTTAACTGCCTTTATGTTATTTGTGTATATTTCTTCTGTTTTAACTGCTAGTTGCAGAATATTGTCTGGAAATCAGCACCTCTACAGACTTGTATTTGTCTGTAATAGGTATTGTTTTAAAATAGGTAATAAAAGAAATCCAACCAAGCAAGCTAATTTAAAATTTCATATTGGATATATATTGTCATGCAATTGTAAATGTTAGTTGTCCAAAATTCAGCCTGTTTATTTCAGCAGGCCTGTTTGGGTGCACAGAGCAGGATCCAGATAAACTGGCTCTCATGCATCCTCTTAATCTCACACTGTGCCATGGTAAAAGCCCCATGCTGAAGATGTGCTCAGTTTGTTCACCTCCTTCAGAGTTAACAATTTCATTTCCCTTCTCACAGCAGAGAAGAAGAAAGAAAATCAGCTAAAAGGAAACCTGACTATGACTGTTAAAAATGGGCCTCTGAGAAATCTGAAAGATGAAGCAAGGCAGAGAAAATGGAAACCAGGGCCGTGTCCTCTGCATCCCAGTCTCCAGGCAGTTCCTTTTACAGTTCCACCTTTGGGAATTATCAGAAATTATAAGGGATGAGCAGAGAGAGGGTGAGCAATGAAACACAAACAAGTAAACAAGTAAGCAAACAATCTTAACTGAGTAAGAGAGTCAGGTTTAGATTTTTATTGCAAAAATTTTGGTCCATGGCTGATTTTTTTAACTGATGATATGTTGGAATCCAGGGCATCCCTTTGGTTGCCCTGGAGTCTGGGGACCCTGGCAGGGCAGTCTGGGAACTGAGCAAAGGAGGTCTGAGTTTTGTCCAAGAGGGTTTCAGTTCTGTCCAGGGGGGTGAACAGGAGAGTTTTAGTTCTGTCTATAGGGGTCACAGACCCTGGCACAAAGCAGAGATGAATTACAAGTCTCAAGAGTGTGAAATGCAATAGTTTAGCTTATCACAGAGTGAAAAATTTGTAGTTTTAGGTGTTTTAGTATAGAAGTGAATGGGGACAACAGAAATTTTGAGGCAGAGCTTAAGCTGCTTCTTCTTCTTTCTCGTCTCCATTTTCTGCTGTGATGTTAGCACGATATAATTTGGAGAGATTGGGTCAAGTAGAGATGACCTGTTTAGTGTAAATAATGGACATTGGTAGAAAATTGTAAATAATGTGTACCAATCAGTATAAAATATGAAGACCTCCCATGGAAGGAGCAGTTGTTTGATGGCCGAGGTACAGCACGGACCTCGGCTGGGCACAGAGCACACTGTGAGATAAGAAATAATAAACCTTGGAAAAACAAAAGTTTGAAGCCTCTGTTTCTTTCTTGTGTCTGGCTCAGAGACTCCAGGAGGGCAAAAAGGACTCTAACCACCAGAATCTCGGAAATCCAACCCAAGAATGATACATAAATTTTAGCCCAAGCCTTAAGTTTGGGCAAAATTCAGCCCATTAAGGTATCTATATTTTGCTTCTGAGGGAAAACTATGTAACTAAGGTTGTACTCATTTAGTGAAAATGAATTATGCTTATGAAATATATAAGCACAGTTTATAATTTTACTGTGTTTTCACAATAAACTGGTCTTAATAAGGAAAGTTATTCACAAGAAAAATTATGCCTAACATAGTTCTCCTATCTCTTTGTAGTATATTTGTACTAAATGAGCAGCTCATCTATCAGAATGAAGTTCTCAAATCCCTTAATGACCACTGTGCTAATTTTGTGCTATCATTTGATTAAAACTCAGTGCCTCCACTTTTACAAAATAAGGATTTTTTTTCTCTTTTTATACTTTAACATGTATTTAGGGAATAATACTTAACAACCTGTCATCTTTTTTTGCCCAGAGATCTAGAAGTATGAAATTAACTCACATAAAATGTTAAAACATTCATATTTTTATCAGCACATAAAGAAATGGAAATGGAGTTTCTAAATGAAGCAGACACTGGTAAAACTCTATAACTTTAAACATATTACAGATGAATTTAAACTCCTTAACTACGCACACTATTTGCTTTGGTAGTCCTCAAATGCATTCCCAGGATGCACAGTACAACTTCTATTTATTTCAATACTGTCATAGCATACCCATATAGATTGGATACTGGGAACAACTGGTACCAGCAGTCAAATAGTAGTAAATAGATTAATATCAATTAGTATCTGTTTTATAAGACAAAGTTTTATATTGTGTTTTACATCTGCAACACAGGAGTAGAAATTAGGTAGAATCAAGATTTATGGGTAGATAAGAAACCAAGATAAATAAATGTACTGAAGCAAAACTTTTTAATATCATTATTAAGCTGGTTTTGTTAACAATTTTGATTTTCACTGAAGCATCTTCATTTCAACAAGGCTTTTTTTAGACGGCTTCCTATTTACAGAATGCTGGTTGGGGTAACAGCATCCCAAATTCAGTGTCCACAGGATGAATTGGGAATTTATCTGAGTCTGCCATACCCCATAGTGCTGCTCTGCCTACAGCACTGTTGACTATTCTAACAAGAGGTTAGAGGACTTCTGCCTTAAAATAAAAATAAAAAAATTTCCATAACACCACCATTGATGCTGATGCAAAATGAAAGCAAATTGAAAAAAAATCTTAAACTCTTGTACTGGCTCTGGCTGGACTGTCACAGCAGCTGATATTGTGCCATGTTCTGGATTTGTGACTGAATTCTGTTGATCACATACAAGTGTTTTGGCTAGTGCTGAGCAGTGTTTGTACAGCACCAAGTCCTTCTGGTTTTCACTCTGCTGAGAGGGGGAAGGAGACTGGGAGAAAACGCAGCCACAGCTGTCGATCTGAACTGCCCAAAGGCATATTCCATGCTCACTTGTTGTTTAATCTTGACCCACAAGTTTGCTTGCTTTTTCTCTTCCTCTGCACTCCCACATCCCACAGGGAATGAAGGAGTACCTCTGTGGGTACTTCACTGCTAGCAGCAGTAGCACTAAGCCATGTATTGCTTTTGTCTTGCTCTGGAACTGTTTTCCCTCTTGTTTGTAATCAAATTAATCATTAAGAGGTTGTCTAAACTTATAGCCAAACAGCCTGTGGTTTTCTTTTATAGCAGATCCCATGAATATCAGAAAAGAAAGTGGTAATTTGATTATGTGTGCTTGAGAGGACCAATATCTAAGGTTTCCTGTGTTCCCTTGCTGCAAGTGTACCAGCTAAACAGGCTCAGCTTCAGCTTTGCAACTGTTTTCACTTTCAAGGCTGTTTGTTCTTTAGCTGGTAATTGTACACGTACAGCTGACATTAAAGAGACTTTTGAATACAAAAGCCAATATGAACTTCAGGCCATCCCCAAAAGTAATTTTTAGAGAGACAGGTAATAAAACAGACTTGTTTAGTTCATTAGCTACACCTAACCTGACTGAATACATCACTGTCAACTCTAGTAACCTTGGACACAGAAGACAGTGTCACACTAACCAAGATTAATGAAAGTACTGAATGTTAAACATAAAATAAGACCAGAGTTTTCAAAACTCAAACTTTTTACTGCTGAGGTGTTAAAATGCTAATGGTTTATTTTTATGCAAATAGCTTATATGAAGCATGGGAGACTTGACAGACACTTTGAACAATTGCAGTAATAAGCAGCATCAACAGTCTCTGGCATACAAGGCTCTGGAGGAGGTGTCACGTGACTATCTGCTGCTGTTACTGTCTTTGACCTTTTTTTTTTAAAAAAAAAATTCTAACTCTAAACTGAGAATCCTGCTCTCATTTTCTATGCAGCCTCTTTTTCCTTGCCTAGAAATTAGGACTTTTAAGNTAAAAAAAAAATTCTAACTCTAAACTGAGAATCCTGCTCTCATTTTCTATGCAGCCTCTTTTTCCTTGCCTAGAAATTAGGACTTTTAAGATAAAAACTATTTTACTGTCATCAGTTCTTTACCTCTTCAGTTTTCTTTACCTTTTCTTTGTATTTTCTGGTTGACAGGCATAGTCTCTGATAAATCAAATAATTTAGTAATTTCTCTTAACTGCTAACAATTCTCTCTTATACTTTATTTTGATGAGAAGTATTTTTCACTCCATTCCAGAAGGTCTTCTGAAAAACAGAAAAAAATTACAATATTAGATGACACATTCTATTTACACAAAACATCATTATCTTTATATGAACTACAACTTTTATATCTCTTAATGATATGGCTTGTATAAACACCACCATAACAGAGCAAAATATCATGACATAAATAATAAACAGAATGTGAGAGTAAATAAATGAAAAGGAGAGCAAAATACCACAGCATGTTTGCGTCTCTCATCCTGGCAACCATAAATTCTGATTACTTTTTCTTACTTTAACATGTGAATTGGGGAGAGAACTCATAGAAAATAACTCATAGAAAAATTAGACTAAAGAAAATTAGGTTAAAAAGTCATATTTACCTGTCATGAGGCAGCTTAACAACTGAAAATTAACACCACAGCATTGAAGAGACCTTCTGGGCCATCAAGGACAATGATCTGCTATTGCACGGTTCCTGTCACAGAATTACTGAGTTTTTGTTTTGTTTTTAATGCCCAATTGTCTCTACCCCACTGCTTCAAGGGCCATGTGTCAAATCCATGCAGGAAGCTTTGTTTGCTTGCTTTGCCCATGATGCCAGCACTGTGTGGTTCATGGAAGGGAAGCACTGATGCACGGAGCACCTGGATGGGGATTGTCCAAACGTCTGCTCCCGGCTGTGTAACATCTTGTGGTTTCTGTTTTGTGCTTCCTAACAAGCATTGGTTTGCTGTCAGTCATCCTCAGTGAAAGAGGAACAGCTGAGGAACAACACACTTTTATTAAAGCAGCATTAAAAATCAGAATTATTAGAAAAAATAACCTTGTGGTAAATAAAGCGTATCCCTTTGTTCTACAACATAAAATATATTATCTTCATTATTTTAAGATTAATATTTTAAATATTATATCTATGTTATAGCTATTACATTAAGTTTTATGGTTATTTTTAATTAAGATAATAAAAATTATTTTGCCTATCAAATGGTTTCCTTATAAAATTTTCCTTACCGAAGTGCTAAACAGAAAACCTTAAACAGGAACACTTTTTGCACACCTTAATCATAAATTATTTTTTAAATAACTCCTAAGAAAAGAAGACGATTTGTTTTCTTACAGCTAAAGTAATTTACAGTGTTACAATAACTTTGTGAAGTCTGCACAGTGAAAAATTAGACAATTTTCAAAGTCCCAAAATTCTACAAGTTTCATGGTAAAAAATTGCTAATGTTTTTCAATAGTTCCCTATCAATTATTGACAAAAATTACTCATGCTCCAGTGAGTGGTTCTCCATCTACTTGAGCATGAGCATCAAGTTTCCATGGCCTTAAAGCAAAATTTCAAAAGGAGGGTATTATCAACTTTGTTTTAACAAGGACTAGGAGTCTGAAAAAATGAACAGTGACAAAGCCCTTTATCATTTTTGCACCATCTATTAGCAACTCTGTTTTCCCATTAAAATGACAGGCATAGATTCTCCTTTGTCCTCCTTGTACTTTCCATGGATTTAGATAAATTTTTCCGTGGTTTTGGGGTTGTTTTTTTTAATAAGGATGTGAAAATTCCTATCCTCACGAGCTGGATGTGGACAGTAAATGTCTCCTCCTTGAGCCAAGTATGGAGGAGTGAAGGACCCAGTAACTGACCATAAGAGAGGAAGACCTGTGAGCATTCCTAACCCATCTTCTTAGGCTAAACCTACTTGCTTAGGGACTGTTGCCAGGGAAGCTGAAGAGAGAATACAGTTACATCTCCCTAGAACTCGCAATGTGAAGCCCTTCATGGTGGAGAATGGCTCCAGACAGCCAAGACATGACCAAAAACACAGTTTAATAGGAGAGATGAGAAAAGTAGGCATCAATACATAAAATTTCACATAAAGAGCAACCAAAGACTGGACATGGAAACTATTCACATTACCCCAGACCTCTTTGCATAGCCAGACTTTAGCCACTTTAGCCCAGTAAGTGAGACCTCCCTGGTTTGCTGACAGTGCTGGCTTGCTGCAGTGAAGACTTCGAAACAGATCAAAACAATCAAAAAATGAGCTGAGCTTGGAGGAACTGTGAAAATAAAAGGGCAGCAGAGCAGCACAAAGGCAGCAGAGCAGCACAAAGGCAGCAGAGCAGCACAAAGGCAGCAGAGCAGCAGAGTGATGAGAAGACGTGATATCACGGGGATTAATTTAAAAAATTTAAAGAATATTTTAAATTATTAAAATAAAAATAAAATTCTTATTCTGTCGCCTCTCTCCACGTGGTATAAGCAGAAAATAGAATGGGGTGACTGCAATCACTGCACTGGTAGTTTAACACATAGAAACAACTGAAAAAGATCATGAATGGCATTAAAGTACAGCTGCTGAGAATTGTATTTTCCTTCCTGGCCATCAGAGATTTGATAGCAGTTTCTGTGCACAGCCAATGAAAGTTGAATAAGCAAGCAGGTAAAAATAAATTTACATAAATGTCCCATCAAATACCAACGCCCAAAAACTTAAAAAGTTTTTTAACTTCATGCTATTCCAAAATATTATTTTCTGAACTTGCATTACCTTGAATTTACTCTTTTTCTACTATTTAAAGTTTTAGAGGAAATAAATCTTTCAAGGAAGAACTGATAAAACAGGTAAGTCATAGCAACTGAATGATGTTAAACAAAAATCTAAACTAGGTAATCCAAAGGTGCTAAGCTGGATGTGGACAGAAAATGTCTCTTCCATTTACATTTCACTTCTGTATTGTTACAGATATACTGGGGGTGAGAAAGTTTTTTCTCACATAGACAACAACCTTTATCAGTATGATCACAAGACTGAGATGAATTTATTTGATTCCATTGCACACATCCTCAAGACAACCTCTCCTTGCCAGGCTGCAGGACAGAGCAACTGTCTCATCTAGAACCTTCACCTCTAAAATTGAGTATTTCTGTTAATTAAAGCACTGTTTGACTTGCATTGTGCTACCAGCAGCAACCACCTCTCAGTCATTTTCTAACACTACAGAATGCGACCATGAAAATAAAATCAATCACAAAATAAAAGTGTAAGAAGTTACTCATCTGTCACTTGCAATTAGACATGAGAGCCAGAAAATCCAGAGCTATTGTACTAGTACTTTGTACTAGCTCTAGTTAAAATTAAGCATGCCCAAATGGGTCCACTTGCAGCAAGAAGAGAGAAAACTACTTTGATGGATGTTATGTACATATTGCAATATAATTCATGCAGAAAAATTTAAAAATACAGCATTCTTGTAAGCAAAAGCCAGTGACAGCGAAAAAGCAATTTGCATAAGGTAGTAAAAAGAGAAGGGCTCAAATAAGCAAGATATGCTGTCTCCAAAGATGTTTATTCCAAAGGATCTTCTCGTCTGGCAAAAATCACAGCAATATGCCTCCGATATGCAAAAACCGTGTGCATTCGATATGCATAAAATAATATTCATCGCCAAGATATTTATACCCCAACAGAATTCCAGTATATAAGATGATGCAAGATGGATATGCAATCCCAATTCTGGGAGAAAAGATCAGCAACAAGAAAGAAGAACTACATGAATATGCTAAAAGACAACATCAACTCCTGCACCCTGCAAAGCCCGGAAAAAGTATAAGAAGAGACCCCAAGCAAGCAGCATTTTGTGAACCACCGGGTTTTGGAGAGAGAGATTTCACAAGAGGTTCACCCAGTGTCAATTGCCCAGCTTGGCACTGTTTTGGCTTATGGCTTTTGCAATTTTATTTTGATTATGAAATAAAATTCCTCTTAATTATTAAATTGGCTGATTCATTTATAACAATGGACTAGAAATTCTAGAAGCCAAAAAGATTGTTTACGAGGAGTAAGTTATAATAGCAGCATTTTGAAAAGGAAAAACTGAATACTTATTTTGTGGATATTGATGGTCTGTGTGCATTGCTCCCTCTAGTGTAAAACAGAGAAAATCACAACAAACGTTCCCCAAAAAATTACTTAGGCAACAAACTTTTTTCAAAAAACATTATTCTCCAGTCATATTTTCTCCCTAAATATGTATAACATAACTTCTCATATTTTAATACAAGAAAAGACATTTTCACATTTCATTTTCATTTCAACTGTCACGCTTCTATTAACAGGAAACGATCACACCAGAACTGAGCAGTGGAATGTGCAAAATTACACCCCGTACTTACAACTGTAACACTCCCAAGAAGTTGGCAAGCCAGAATGTGGTGTTCCAGTTTTTCTCTCCACTAGAATACAGATTTTCACTCTATGTTATTATTACCATCACAGAAGAACCTGGTCTAAAATATCATGAAGTACACTCCAACATGCACGCATTCATCTGTCTCTGGTTAGGCCCTAGAATTTGGAAATAAAGCTGCTTTGGAGCTCAGACTTCCTTTTCTAAGTAGGCACAAAACCTGTTAAAAACACCCAAGTCACACTGAAGACTGCCAAGTCTGAGAAATGATTTTAAACTTTAACCCAATCTCAAGAGCCACTGGATGATACTGGACTTCCTCACAAGAGAGTAGGGGAACAGCAATTGACACTGCTGCAACCTCCTCTCAGACAGGTCTGGGAGGAATTCCTGGAACAGCTCCCACCATATATCCAGAACAAAAATAAACGAGCCTTTCATGCCAGTTTCATCAGAAGATGCAGTGTGCTTTGTCTGGGTACTTAACAGGCTTCTTTTAATCAGTAAAGTTTTCCAGCTGCTAACTCTCCTAAGTCCATACAGTCACCTCTAAGATAAAAGCAGCACATTTTCATTCTCCAAAAACTGATGAAATCATCTCTGATCAGAAAAGCTGTAAAACAAGACTTGGAAGTCTGAGCAAAATTCAAACTATAGCTTTGCCTGAAAATATGATTTAAAAAAAAAAAAATTGCAAAGTAATTAAACAAATGCTTTTTTTTTTTAATGAAAGATGAGGCTTTCCCCCCTCCACCATTGCTAGTGTGCAAAGCAACTGAGAATGTAGGAAGCCTTCTGAAGAATCATTTTACAACTGCATGCTTTTTTTCCACTGGCACTTTGCATTTCACAGGTATCAACATTCTTATCATACAAGTACCGTCATCTTCCAACTTCTGTTGTAACTCCATTCCAGCTTTCCAAGGTCCAAGACAGAAATAAAAGCCCATTTCTCTGTGCACCAAACAGGTTGTGAATCATTATTTAGTTTTACACATACAAAATCAGAGTACATTTTGTGGAACCAGCCTGAAATAAAATCTGATGCAGATATTTTAATATCTTTAGCTGAGTCCTAATGATGACAAGTGGTTCTACTGTCTCAACACTGCCCAAATTAGGCTCCATTCCCTTTAAAGAAGAGCATGGTTATACGGCAGATCCCTGAAATCATAACATTTAATGCAAACAACCAGATTTTAGTTTTTCTAACTGATGTGGCTGTTGGGGCCATCATAGCAGCATACTTCAATGATAGTCCTCCAGAGTCCCTGCCATCACTGTTCTCCCTAGGGCTGTGTCTGCTGTCAAGTCTGAGAAAACTATTTGCTTGATCATTTGTGAAATTTATCCAACTCATCTCTAATTACCAGGGTCCATAACAGGCAACTGGTCTCAGCTAACTGGAATACCTCCTATGCAAAGGGCTCAGTAATGACAGTGGTGGGTGCCACAGGAGAACATTCAGCTTCTTGGCCCAGTGCCTCTGGAACAGCTCAGTCATGGAGTAAGAAAATGGGCACTGCAGCCAGATCTCAGGGGCTAAATTCAGGACAAAATTTACAGTTGAGAAAGAAATTTTATTTCAAGCTTCTACGGGGGTATTACAAACAATAGAGAATAAAAACATTAAAAACTATTTAAAAAGTAATCGTCCCTTTAAAATAAAGATTCAAGCAGGTTTAACAATGAAGTATGCTATTCAATGAAGTTTTAAAAAAAAGATTTAAAAAGTATTGGTTTTGCTGTATTTGCTAATCCTTTATAAAAAAGCTGGGCATAAATACTTCGTGCACTCATATGCATTATTTGGTGTTTCATATTATATAACTTGGTACAGTATTTACGATATCACTGCAAAAGAGTTCAAACACAGTGCATTTATAAATAATGGAGCCATTATAAATCACATTGCAAACATACCTTGCCATTTTCATTGTTACAAATTCAGTATCTCAGTGAAGGTAGGAATAAAGTAGCTACAACAATCAATATCTTGACTTTATTTTGTTTTCTTTTTAATATAAAAATGCAGTTCTGGAAACCCACCCTCCTTCTTCCCCCTGCCCAAACATAATGCTTTACTTCTTAAAAATAAAAATAAAGTACTAATTCTATATACATCACATGTACCATACAAAAATGTATCCAAAGTTTCTATTGCTACCAAAGTGTTCTAAATTAAAAGTTACATAAATCCCCTCATTGGAAACAAAAGATTACAAGTTACCAAAAAACCAAATTACACACAAACCATCGAGTTATTTTATACAATTTCCAATACATTTTTCTCCCAAAGCAAGTTGTCTTCTCATGTGCCTGTATAAAAATGCATATCAATATATTTGTCAATTTTATTTTTCATTATAAAGCAAATTAATACATTTTCTACAATAAATAAAACACAGGGAGGCACACATATAAACAAAATTAAACCAATGGGAGATAAATGGGATATGGTTTTGAAAGAAATAATGTGCTTGCAGGCTTTAAGCCAAGTTTGTTTAAAACAATAACAACCTTTAAGTAATTTTGGGCAACAATGGAGTGTTTTTAGTGATTTGCAAGTGATGTACATAGTATAATCTTTATTGATGTCTTTCTCACAAAGTACCCTCCAAAATAATGTAACTTCCTTTCTTAAAATACATATTTGTAATTGTAAATTTACATCAATCTTAAATATGTGGTACTTTGTGCAAAGAGCAACAATTTACACAAACATTCAGAAGTCTTTTTCAGAAGCTACAGACCAAGGAAGAAATGATACAAGCAGCACCATACTGTATATGATTTAGGCAAACATATATTTGATGCCATTTTGATATTAGGCTTTAAGATCCACTAAACACCTTAAGCTGGAAGATGATGCTTAGGTAACTTACCCTCAGAAAGAAAGAAAAAAAAAGTAAAAAGCATGGAAAAAACAAAAACCAATTCCCTCCCCAGCAAAATTATAAAAGGAATTAAGGAGCTACTTCTAAAATCAGAATAAGTTAAGTGTTGAATATACATTTATGTACAATTATGAACACTATGAACAAGACATTTTAACAGGTTTAGTGGAAAATCCTCCGATCTACAACACAATAAAATAATTAATCAATATGGCAATGGTGATTTAGAAGAATTGCTCAACTATTTCAAGTTTGCAGAACTCAGCCACTGAATCAACAATTAAGGGGTTGTATCTTCAATACATTCTTTTAGACAAAGAGGTTGATTAGTAGAGTTCAAGTCTCTGTGGTATTTTTCATGCTTTGCTAGAGAATCTCTGTTAGTCAATATCACTGAAGTCACTGACTGGTTCTCCATGGACTCGGCTCAGGTGATTCATAGCACGGTCAAAAGCAATTCTTACAGCTTTTCGTATGCTCGAGTTACGGCCTTCCATCATTTTTAACTTGTCTATGGTCTCATCTATCCCAAGGGGAACCATTTTGGATTTGGGAAGCCACTGCCTGTAAGAAAAGCGTAAAAAATAAATCTGTTAAATATAGAATAAAATCAAGAAGTCTGTCCAGAAATATCAGGGCTACTAATGCCATGTTTGTCATATGGCAGATCAGCTTTACCATCCTAAACAAAACAATAAAACACCTTTTAATATAGTGCTTACTCACCCTAAATATTTAAAGAACATGAAGCATTAAGAGAATCTCTTCCATAAAACAGAGAATACATTCCAATTCAGTGATATGTACTTAGTGATTAAGTATCAACAGAAAAAACTAGCCTGAAATACTGATGCAGTTAAAGAATTGGCAGCAGCAACTAACAATGGACATGGCTCAAGATTCACCTGACACAGTATTGTTTCTCTTCATTCTTTCCCTTCCATTATTACAAGGAGTTTTCGGATGATGGATTTTTGCCTTACATTCCAGGCACCTCGATTTCTTTTTCATTGGGAGAGCTAAACTGGCATGGAAGTTCTGCTTTAGCATCCTTTTACCCTGCAGTATGAAATCCCACTAGCACCATATTCAGGGTACTTTTCTATTTTAAGCTCCACAAATATCTGCAAACTCTGGGCATGGAGGAGTGGAAAAAGCTCTACATCTTGTTCTTCTAGTTAAAGAATTCTAACTATTTACTTTAAAAGTATAAATTAAATTTATATCATTTTCATAAATGTTGATTGCAATCCTGTCTTCTGAAGTTACCAATATTAAGGAAAACAAAACTTAGGTAAATTAATGAGTATCTTTAAAATATGTTACTGTAGTCTGCAATCCCAATCCTGCAAAAGGCAGAAGCCCTCCTTTTGTTTAAAAACATTAGTTTGGGAGACCATTTGAAGCCAAACCAACAGGAAATCAGATAATCAAATATGCAAAAAATTTCTTTTAAGTAAGAATTTAAGCCAATTTAAAATTGGCTACTGAAGTATTTTCATTCTCTTAAAGGACCTTAAACTAGAGCCCTATTGTATTGAGCACACACACTGAAATAAAATGTGAAGAGTCAGTACAAGGACACAGACAGTATGATATTATCATGAAAAACAGCTGTCTAACCCTTATCAGTTTTAATACAGATTAGAGGAAGTTTTAAGAAGGTATTTTTAGAAGAAAGCTTTGCAAGTCCTCCAGATATAAGTGGTGAAGAAGAAGAAACAAATAAGAAAATTCATAGGGCACAGACACTGGTAGCACAGGCTGAAGGTGACACACACCCTGCAAGTGAATGAAAATCACAAACAGGGGTTCAAGACCAAAAGAGACACAACAGAGATAGAATTATGAATGCCAAAATAATCACAATAAATGAATCATTACCAAAACAAGTTGGTGGGGTCAGGGTGGAGGGGAGGAAAGGGGCTGGAAGAAGTATTGAGTCTTTTCCTGTCCATCTATGCAGAGGACCCACTAGAGACCAACTTTGCACAATACTTACATGATTTAGGACCACCTGCATATAGAGACTAATCAGAAAAGTTTAAGCTGCAGAGGACTCCCCAGGTCAAGAAGCAATCAGAGCAATTATTAAGAAAGTGACCAGGGAAAACATGCATTACACTGGTGACACCAGTAAGGGGTAAAAAATGAGAAACAGAAGGCTGAGTATATTTAAATGCAGATGTTCTCTGCAAACAAAGGCAAAAGAATGCAGGATCTTATGGAATCCTGAGCAACTGAACAAAGATAACTATGAAGAAGTACCAATTAATTAAAAAATAAGAACAGAGAAATTATGCCAAAGAATCTACGGGGCAGAAGAGCAAACATCAGTTATAAATTTTAGGCAGGAATTTATTTAAGTGATAGCATACTCATACACAGAGGGAGTCAGAAGAATGGCAGCATCACTAGATGCCACATATAATCAACTAAAGGGGAAACTGATAGCTAAAAGTAAGCAGACTCAAGAGAAAAATGAGACATGGACAGATATACAGTTAGCCTGACATGTATGGAAACCAGGAGAGGAGAAGGTCTACAGAGAACACAGAAAAGAAATACATAGCTTGATGAAAGGTAGATGAGAAGCTTCCGTGTCTAGGAAAAACCCCCCATAACCAAAACCAATCCTAACAACCAAAAGAGCACCAAAAAACCTAGTGTCTCCCCCTACCTCCTCAGAAAAAAAACCACCAGCCCTAAAACCGAAGGCCATGGGGGAGGGAAAGAGAATGCTGTGTGAATTATACCCCTTCAGGCTCTACATAGCATACTGCTGAGGCCAAAATAAATGGAAATAAGGAAGGTTTAATGGTAAAAAATTAGAGAAGGCTAAGAACTTCAAAAGGAAGTGTTAATAAAGGATTTAACTAAAGAGAGGTTAAAAATTCAAAGAAAATGCACTTGAGCAGACTGAGAAGAAGTGTTGTAATTCAGAAAGCAATGATGAAGGATGATAGAGATAATTGTTAGACTGCTACTTTTAAAAAACCTATGAAGCAATTTCATCAGGTCAATAAATGAAAGTAGCTTGTAAATAAGAAAGACTGTCTAATGACTTATAGTATTTTTTTCCCACACTGACAATAAAAAGGTATCTTTCAGTGATGATATATACCTTGGTCCAAAAATAAGACTCAAATATGAAATTTTAACAGTTTATACTTCCATAAGAATTATATCCATGGAAAATAACGTTTCTATTTTCTTCTAGACCAAAGGTACAGGTTCTTAAAATTTTAAGTCACTGCATCAAACAATACATTTCAGTAACATACCAACTTCTTTTATTGTCAAAAAATAGTACTAAGAATAGTTTCTCGTCTGATTTGGTCTGCATTTGTTCTCCAATTTTCAGTACATCTAGAGGTGGCACTGGTATAGTAACACCGTTGTGATGGCCAGCAACACGAGGCATCTTGGGGTCAATAATCTGTAAGAGAGAAGAAACGACAGTTCCTCATATTTAAAATTATGTAATTCATTTTAAGAAGGTATGACAAATTAAGTTAACAAGATGTAAATTATAAACTAAACAGCCACTGGATATAAACTGACTTTGTGTTATATACATAATTTTTTTGACATAAACTGAATAGGCACAGTGGAGACCTAGTGGTAGACTTGACTGAAAACACCATAAAAAGCAGTTTGAATTCCACTTAGTACAACTTTGAGACTGACAAGTAGGTTTTAGAATGAAAAAGTCAAGTCAGGATTTCTAAAAACTGTAACTGGCCTAAGTTTTGGGGTTTGAAATTCATATACCTTTAAGAACCAACCTATGTTAAGGTGTAAGTATTTCTATAAAATACATGCTACATATTCAAACTCAGGAGCAAAATCCAAAAAAAAGATGTAACTTTCAAATATCTTGCATATCCAGTTTAATGACTCAGTCTTTGGTGTCGCCCTTGGTTTGCCATTCATTTTGTCCTCATGTTTTTCAGTATGCCTTCTGATGTTTACAGAACGTGGAGCTGAGTTCTCACACTTTTTATGTAAATAATGAGATGTTTGCATATTTTCTCCTCTAGGAGGAGTTTCTTGAGTGATGGTGATGTTCACCAAGAAGATCAAAAGGGTGGTGACACCTTTGACCAATCTCTGGTCGTTCTGTACAGTTGTATATATTGGAGTCAGAATTTGAAATAAAAGAACAGAGAACATTCCTGCTGACCTCAGGCCTCACCCTGCCTCGTCTTTTCGTGTCCTATTGCGACACTTTGGCAAAACATGCAGTTACAGTCTCAAAGTCTTTCTAAACAAAACTTGAGGGAGAGAGGGAATGTGCTGCTAACATTGAACTAACCATCCTGATGGCAAATCTCCTTTGCAGGGAGCTCACAGCATTACGAAGTGCTTAGTTTCCATCCAAAGAAAGATTTTTACTCCATGCCTGTTCCACTAATCTCCTACTCTACCAACTCCTGTTGTTTTTCCACCATCCACACCGGCACTAATCTTAATCCACAGTAAACTGACTTTGGGAAATAAATTAATAGAAAGCTAACACTATGGGGAGCTTGTAGAAATCAGAATTTTCTTCTCTTGACAGAGGTTTAACTCCTCAATCAACTTTTCCCATTCTCAGAAACACCAATGCTGACAAAAAGGAGAAGGCAGAAAAGGAATCGTTTTGGTCTTCATCAGTTTAAATCTAGTGCTAACACCTTTCAAGAGACAATCATCAAATCATCAGATTTTCAGCATCTGACCCAAGTGTCTTTGAGTCACTCACTGAGAGTACTTAAACTCAAGTGCTCTGAATACCATCTCCAGAGGTTTTAACCTGACTCTGTATGATTACATTTCATGTTGTCCTCAGAACACACACATTAAAAGTCACGATTGTCCAGACTCATATATAAATCAGGGCAGTGTATGAACTGTTCATATAACCCCTAAGGCCCAAAGCCAAACATCTCATCAATATTTTTTCTGCAAGCTTTGATGTAAGCAGAACTGTGTCAGTTTCTCCTTTATTAACACACACATATATATGTACCTCCTATATTAACAGCTTCAAGTTTCCAGTACATCATTCACAATTGGCTGTAGTCAGTTTATTCCAGCTACTGACTTTTTTCTTTAATGAGATGCAGAATCAAGTATTTTTATACTCATTTTGCAGCAGAAATAATACATAATGTAGAAACAAAGACTACTGAGACAAGTATGTTCGTTTTAGCTGGAATAGAGACAATTTTCTTCACAGCATGTGGTACGGGGCTATGTTTTGGATTTGGGCTGAAAACTGCATTGACAATATAAAGACATTTTTGTTAATGCTGTGCAATGCTTACAGAGTCAAGGCCTTTTTCTCTTCTCACACTGTCCCACCAGTGAGGAGGCTGGGGGTGCACAAGGAGTTGGGAGGGGACACAGCTGGGGCAGCTGACCCCAACTGACCTTAGGGATATTCCATCCCATATGGCATCATGCTCAGTACACAGAGCTGGGGGAAGGAGAAGGAAGGTTAGGGACATTCAGTGTGGTGGCGTTTGTCTCCCCAAGACACATGTGACAGAGCCCTGTGTTCCTGGGGGTGACTGAACAGCTGCACCCCATGAGAAGTGGATAATGAATTTGCTTTGCTTGTGTGCACAGTTTTTGCTTTCTCTATTAAACTGTCTTCATCTCAACCCATGAGTTTTCTCACTTGCACTCTTCCACAGTGAGCAAGGGAGTGGCTGCAAGAGGCTCAGCTGCTGTCTGGGTCAAACCACGACACAGGAGTATCGCACATCTCAGGCAGGCAGGGTAGCAGAAATTACTGACTTAAAATCTGATATTGCAGTAACTTTACCAACTCAGTGCATGGTAAAGAGGGCACAGTATTACACCCTTATTCAACCTGAATGGGAATTTTCCAATTACCTTAAGTTTGTGCATCGTGTTTTCAGACCCGTAACAGTCACTACTGTACTTCTGGGAAGCTGGGCACTTACCAGAGCTGGATAAGAGGGATATCCACTGCATTTGGCCCATACTACTTTTAGAGGCTCAAGAACAGATGTTGCAGCATCAGTTGAAATCCACATACTGCTATGCCCAACTTCTAAGAACAAAGAAATATAAAATTAAAATGTTCCAGACTGAAACCTCAGACAAATCTACAGTTCTTGGTTTCCTAATCAATAGCTCGTGATCCTTAGAATCCAAATACTAATATCAACTTTCACACACATACCAATAAAAACAAGGTAGTATTCATAAGAGCTCTTTACATGATACTACTACTTTATTCCAAGCCAAGAGATAGAGAACAAGGGTTTAGACACTTCTAGAAATAGCGTATCTTAAAACATCTTAGTTCTTAGAAAGTGTTTTCCAAATTCCAATAATTCTTTCTCTCTGAAAAAGCTCCAAAGAAAACAAAATTATGGTACTTCAAGTAACAGTTTCTTTTTCAACTGTGATTACAATCCTGTCACAGAGGTGATGATTTTCAAGATGCAAGTTGCATGGTATATGTTTCCAAGTGCTGGATACCTGGATACCCACAGAGATTAGCACCTGGTAACTTGACAATACTTCTCTAGTACACCTTTCTATTCCTATGCCTAAATTCTAACCTGCATTTTGATTTATATTTTTAACAAGTTTTCTTGGTCTCTCTGCCCTGCCCTTTCCTGCAGTCCAGTTCAAAAACAAACAGGTTTCCTAGGCAGCAGCACTAGTGCTTTATTTCTTCTCAAAAAAACAGGGTAATGAACAACTGAGTTTATGTTACTGTGCACTTCTACCATAATCCTCAATTTTCTTCTCCATTGCTCAGCAATGGATTGAAGCCTGAGACAGGTTTAAGCCTGTCAGTCAACCAAAACCACAACTGGTCCCCTAGATAAAGTCCAGAGACTGATCAGAAGACAGTGAGTTACACCCTCAAGATGAACTGGGGCTGGTGATCAAACAGGAAAAAGTTATCCAAGTTCATACGCTGTAAAGGCCAGGAGCACTTCTAGTATGGGGAAACTTGGTACCAAGATACAGCTCAGGGGCTGCAGCTGCACCTTCCTTCAGCAGTCAAGCATTACTTACTTTCATGCCCATTTCAAATGGGCATTGCTTATTTATAATGAAAGGTGGCATGCAGATGCATGTTCTATCTCAATATTATAGAAACATATCAGGGAAAAAAAAGTGGTTTAAGATCTTTTCAAGTAGAAATAGAAAGAAAAAGTGTTTAAAGTGATCACATTAAAAAAAATAGTTCACTCATTCTCTATAGTAAGTTCTATCTCTCTGTTCTGTTAGTAAAGTTTGTAAAGTATTCACATGTCAGTTAGAAAGAGCCATGAGGGGTTTTAATTAATTCATCTTTCATTTCCAGGCTTTCAAAAAATATATATATAGAACTGTATCTGGTACACAAAAACAGTACAGTTCTCTTCTTCAGGACAGTTAACAAGACACTATTCTCAGCTGCAAAGAAAATGGTATTTTAATGCTGAATAGAAATTCATACACCAGCTGACACAATGCATGCAGCCAAACTCAAGAGACTTCTCAGGTGCATATACAAGTAAGAGTCTCAGAATTCTTCCTAGTCACAATTTATTCCACGTGGTAATAAAGGGTTAGGAATCTAGCACATGTGATACTAATTTTCTTTTACAAGATCTGTAAAAGGAAACTCATCTTTTTATTTCAAAACCTCAAGAAAGGAGAGAAAAATAATCAAAATCAGTCAGATACTCCTCTTTTAAAAGTCTTTAAAAAGCAGAATTCAGTAGCTTCTGGAAGGATATCAATAACACTTTCAGAAGGCTTAATGTATTTAACCAGTAAAAACAAGAATGTTAGAAGGTCAAATAAATGGACAGAATTATACAATACTATTAAGAATTCAATTATTTATAGTTACCAGCTGCAATTCTTGCTGCTTTGGCATAGTTCCCATTTTCAATGCATGATATCAGTTCACTTCGATCTTCCAGTGTGTGTCTCCGTATCAGGGCAGGTTTACCTTTACCACACTTCGGTAGACTGAAACTACAAAAGTATTAATATTAAAACCATTACTTGGTAATTAACATTGTTCACTATAAATCAAAAATTTCAACAAGAATTTAAATTTCTTCAGTACAGAGTAAAAGCAATCAACAAGCTCTAGAAACATTTTGAGTAAAAAATGCAAACAACATAAAAACCAAAGCCCTGATTATTTTAATAGACAGAATTGCTTGGTTATCAGCAAAAGACAGTTCCACTGCTCCAACAGTTCTACTACAGAGAAAACACAACTATTCTCTCATTAATTTTTTCACTACAAATCCCAGTCTTTCCATTGTGAAATGTCTCTACTCAAAATGGGAAATCTGTTCTCTTGAACACACTGAGTTTTCTTCAAGAAATCATAGAATCTGAACGACGATTATACTGACAATTTGATCTAGAATATCTCATTTAAAATAAATGCACTATTAATTTCTCTTTGTTTCTGAAAGCCTGTTTGACAAGATTGCATTAACACCATTCCCTTAACTTGAGCACATGAATAAAGTCCTCTTTTTCTCTATAACAGATTTACCCTATACTCTCCTGTCTGCCCCATCCTCTTAGCCCAGAACTGGAGGCAGCAACCTTTCAACCAGAGATCAATGTTCTTTCAGAAGATACACCACTGGTGTACTCCCCTGGTGATGGAGACATCAGTGGTGGCAGAGGTGCCTGTTCTGACAGTCCTGCCTTTAACAAGACTCCATGGAGAGAAAGTCAATAATTGGTACAGAGTTACTATCATCACTATAGTATAGCCAGCAACCCAAGGACTGACAACCTACAGTTTCAAAGCGATCAAACTTTCTTTACTGTGTACAAAACTCTGCTTTGTAAGTTGCTTCTCTCTTGCCCTCACAAAAATAAACACACACGTTTTCAGTGTTCCAGATTAGGAAGGCAATTAAGTCAAGATACTATATGCAAAAACATATCTGTATCTTTAGAGAGCAAGAGAAGCACAGTCAGTTTAAAAATTTAACTTCCTGGATATGCAATAACCTGAATTCAACAGAAGAATCCCAGCAATCCTGAAACGTATCCCAGATCTGACATAACTGAGAAAATCGAGTGCACTTTTTTTCCAAAATTTATGCAATCCTCCCATGTGGGGAGCACAAGCACTATAGAAAACTGATATATCCAGTCTCAAATCTGTATTTCATATTTACAGTTTTACCTTGAATTACACAAGAGACTGTTACTAGACGAAATACTAGATTCTGATGCACAGCGGCGACGAGGTTCAACTTTTCTTCCTGGAGTATCATCTAATGCTCTCTCTTTACTTTCATCTCCAAAACCATTTGACAGACCTGCAGCATAACACAAGAAATAAACTGCATCAAACTGGAAAACACATCATTCTCTTTAACAACTTTTTGTATTCACACAATGTATCATTATTGTTTTGCTCTTCAACTATTTTGGTGTGATGAAAAAGAACACAAATATTAACAAAACACATAATTTCAAGGAAGTATTATAAATAGGAAGTTCCTGTTGTCCAGATTTTAAACACAGAATGAACCTTAAGCAAGGTACAAAAAAAGCAAGCAGAGATTGTCATACGGGAAGTACTAAATGGAGTATCAAATCAGTCTTTGCAGTAATGTGTCCAACTACTAAAACAATCATAACTGCAAATGCTAAGCAGGAAAAAACCCAAGAAAATAAAATGTTACAAATAAGGCAGATTACCAAGTCAACAAAAGGCTTACTTGAATGCAATGCTATAATCATTAAAATCCTTTTCAAACACTGGAAGTAAAGACTGGTATGGATTTCTTCGTGACACTATCTAATTCTTCCTGGTAGTCTCTCCATTTTAGTAAATTCAGACTGACTGACATGATGATAACTGTTTTCTGTCAGCAATAACCAATAATATACATGGTACTGTTTTTAATTAGCCTTCCCCTAACACAAGTTTATCTACACTGAAGGACATTATGTTTTAATTCCATAATTGTAATGAAAACATTAAAAAGGCTTTTATATTACAATCTACTTATTTCATGGGCTGTTGCCAATCCTGCTCTGGGTTTGCTATACAAACAGTACAATGCTTATTAAGCCATTTATACACTTGATTAAAGAGGCAAATGAAAAGTTTTAAGATAGCATTCTGAAGACTTTACAGGGTGTGTGGGAGTGTGTGTGGAAGTATGGACATTAGGATTAACAAGGAAAGAATCCAACAGAGACTCTAGAATATAAACAGAAATGCTCTCACTAAAGGCAACGGTACCAGCCTGCATTTAGCTACTGCAAACTATAGGCTTCAAAGAGAACAAACTTCGAACAAACTTTTAAAACCAATTCAATTCTAAGCATGCTGCTCACAGCACAAGAAAGGGCTACCCACTTCAGCCATCCTTACCACTACCAGGGACTTGAAGGCCATCATGATCATTGTATATTCAGACACAGGCAAACTAGGTGATGTAACTGCACATGCCCCTCCCCAGAGCACTGTACTATAAAACAATTATGGCAGAACTTCCTTTATTAATTCTCCCAGTCTGTTTGCTACAAAAACCTCTGCAAAGGAGGCTGATAACTAAGGAACCTGAGCTTAGCAAGTTACTTAGTACTACAATTTTTGTACAGTACTTTGCACAGCAATTTTTCAAGCATTTCCATACAGTGACTTATGGGGTTTTCCCCTCCACCCCAGGAGAATTCCATTTGGATTATCAAAACAATTTTAGATTTTTAAGAGAAAAAGGAGTATATTTACTCAAGGTTCTGAAAGATTTACATATATGCATTCTCTTTCATTGTCATTTAGTTTACACTGTAAATATTCATTCAAGAGTGTTTGTTTTATAACTCCTATGTTTGCCTTTGATTTTCTACAGAAGAAAAATTATAAAGGTAGCATGGTCCTGAGTACCAAGCACCAAACTACTAATCAGTGGTATTGATTAATCTTGTTCTCACTCTCAGCAAGTTGATAAAAATATCTACAGATTAAGGAGGAGTTGGGTCCTAGACTGTGCTGAAATTGAGTATGCTTTATGATAAAGTGTATAGGAGAATTTAAGTTATCACAGTACACTTCACATAGCATTTGAAATGAAAAGCTAAAAAAAACCCCCACATTCTACAAAGGACATCTTGTATGTCTCTGGAAAAACTATTTTTTATTTTTCAATATCCTCTCAGACTTATCTTTCAAGTGAGGTGTATAAACTGTTTTGTTTTCATCCTGCCACAAGCTGGAGACACATCACTCAAGTTATCACTCAGGCATCTAGCTAAAGTGAAGCAGCTATCAGCAGCAACAAGTCAGATCACAGACTGAATTTTAAATAGGAAGATAGATCAAGTAATGATTGCTGCTAGAACAAGGGCACAGTTCAGGTTCCCAGTGGACTGTGAAAGTGGAAAGAAGAACCTGTTAATACAGTATTAAGAGTATGTTAAGAGTATGTTAAGAGTATGTGCAAAACATTTAACCATATATAAGCCAAATGTGACTAGGATGCTTATCTCTATATACACTGGTTTTGTACGTATATGCACACCCAGGGCAAAAGGGCTTCATATTTTTTATTATTTCAATCAGTTTATGACTGTGCTGTCACCAAAATGGAGATTTTGGCACTCTCTGTCCCTAGCAATGGTGTCTTCTCATTGTCAACAAGAAATATATGGTCATAGTAAGGAGCCAGTTTTCAGCAATGCACTGGGCAAAGCAACCATGAGATTGCCTGATTGCTGAAGTTAAGAAACAAGGGATATAACAGAAACATGCAACTATAGCAATGGAGACAGCTCTCTCAGGTGGCAGTCCAGCCTTATTCTAATTTAATTATAAGATATGAGTTTAATGACTCATTTAATTCACTTCAGATTACAGTAAGAAATGTTTTACCAATCTGTAGAACAGTTACTAACAGTGGTGTCCTGGTTTCTACTGGGGTAGAGCAAATTTCATTCTGAGTAGCTGGTACAGTGAAGTATTTTGATTTAGTGTAAGAATAATGTTGATAACACACTGATGTTTGAGTTGATGAGTAGTGCTGACAACAAGTCAAAGACTTTTCAGTGTCTCATGCTCTGCCAGTGAGCAGGTGCACAAGAAGCTAGGAGGGAGCACGGCCAGGACAGCTGACCCACACTGGCCAAAAGGATATTCCATACCATGGAGTGCCCATGCCTCATAGATAAACTGATGGGAGTTGGCTGGGAGGGGCTAATCACTACTGGGGGACAGGGCTGGGCATTGGTTAATGGGTGCTATGCAACAGTATTGTGCATCACTTGTTTCTCTTGGGTTTTATTCCTCTTTCCTATTATTACTATTATATTTTACTTTGTTTCAATTATTAAACTGTTCCTATCTCAGCCCAGAGGTTTTACACTTTTCTGATTCTCATTCTCATCCTAGTGTAGGGAGGGAAGAATGGGGAAGTGAGAGTGGCTGGGTGGTACTTGGTTGTCATCTGGGGTTGTAAGTGGGGGAAAAAAACCAAAACATTTTTAACAAAAAAAGGAATACTAACATGCAAAAGAATTTAGAGCTTCCCAGACATATTTCTCTCTTGCTTGTTGAAGTATGAAAAACAAAGAACATGCAAGCTATCCGCAGGAGTAATTTTCCTGAGCATCAAGCCCCAAATGACAGGAGTTTACACAACCCATGAGACTCCAGTCTATACAGTTCACGTTTTAGAAGTTATAAGGAACAAGCATTATTTTAAGAAAGGAAAACCTCAAGGCTTATTTTAAACAAAACACACTCATTATCTGGTCATAGATGAAGCAGTTCACAAGTGACCTTGTAACTTGCCAGAAAAAAACGAGGCAATAAAATCTAAGTGCTTTATGGTAGTAGCACGGATGTGCAAAAAAAGATCAGCTGTACTACACAATTTGGTTTCTGTAATATCATTACAAAACTATTTTCTACCATGAATCATGAAACACCCAATGTTCTGTACCTGCTAGAGTAAGTGAAATGAAAGATCTCCATTTGCTTTAAGGAACTTGCATTTTATCATATCAGTAGATATAACTAAGAAGGCCAAATAAAGAAAATCCATGAGACGTAACTCATCGTGCTTGCAATTCTCCAAAGGCTCATGATTTTGTTAGATCAAATGAGCCTTCTCTGAAGTCATGGAGTAAAATTTCATGTCAGATACTAAACTTCTTACACATATTGCCTCACCAACACCACTGAATGACAACCCACCTCTTCCCCCCAAAAGTCCTAAAGAGTAAACTAGAAATCTTTCATTAGTGGTTCATTTCCTTTACTTTTTCCCCTGTGTTCTTGAGTTTCTTCAAAAAAGCAGTCCACTCTCAAGAGGCAGAACTTAACTTTTTTCAATTAAAAAGGGAATTCTCAAACAAGGAAGTCTGCTATCAATCTTAAATGCAGAGTTACTGCCATTTCTAATCTTCAGCTCATTGCTAATCTTTAATGTCAATCATAGCATAACACAACCATTTTGAAAATAAAGAAATGGTAACTAAGAAGAAAAAATGAAAGGAGAAGATGATCAGTCTGATCATCTTTTCCACAGGTCTCTCACTGCACTAAAAACTGTATTTATCAGGCAACATTTTAACTTTTTCTCAACAATGCCAGTTTGTTCTTAAGCTGCAATTAAAACTTTCATTGACTACCTATATCAAGCAAGTTAGAATCTTGTTGCCCATATTAAATTAATGGAAGCAGGAAAAGGTAACTTCCAAAAGAGAGCAGAAGTTTGGAAAATATGGTAGAGGAACAAAGCTCAGTATAGTTCAAAGAGCAGCACAGCATGTCCATGAATGTATAAAATGCTGCCCAGAATACAGAACTGTACATTTCAGACTATATTCACATCTTACGGTTCTGCTGAAACAAAAAGAAAGAAGCAGAACTTGTACAAAATTATTCTAAAGCAATTAAAACTGTACTATGTGTAGCTTGATGCAAAACCAAGCACATCCAAATGTAAGATGAAGTGCTCTCCTAAAACTAGACCAGAAGGGCTGAGATTCAACCACTAAAAAAACCTGGGATCACTTAAAAAAAGACTGCACACAGCGCACCAGCACTTCTATAACACTATTTAGTCTCATTTTCAGTTGTGACTTGTGCACTTACCCAAAACCAGTGATGTTACTCCTCGTTAAAATATATATAGTAGAGGAAAATGTGTGTTTTATTAAAAAAACCCAATTTTTTCTTGGTAAGTTTCGGTTCTCCAGGGAAGATGAGACTTTTCAGTTCCCTATCAGGGAAGGGAAGAGGATGGAGATGTAGCACTCTTAGCTAATCTGCTCTCACAGAACATGTTCTGGGAATAAGAATGCTGGGAGTGGTAAAACTCTGCGACCAATCTGTGTCACATATACTACAACACGTACAACTTTGTAACTTACGGAAATGGGGCAATATATTGAATGAAGAGCATAGTTTCATATATGTCAAAGACTTCCTCCAAGAGTGTTCATTTCTATTTGTTTTTTGTTTTAAGGATGGCTGGTGTCTCCAACATGATCCAAATTAATTACTTCAAATGTAATTGTCTTTCTGCGTTCCAAAATGATCATTTAATTGAATTCCATTCCATGTTGAGGATAATAGAAAATAATTAGGATCCAAAGAGATAAATACCCAGCATGATATTAGTTAATATGAGAACCTGGAAGACAGTGAAAAAGCCATTAAGTCTCTCTGAAAGGAAACAGAGCTTTCAAATAAATAAGCCATCCTTATAGCAGTGTCCAGAGACAGTGAGAATGACACAAGTGTCCCACATATTCTATCACTAAAACCTAAAGTTTCTAAAGGGACAATCTAAGTAAGTTTCACTTTGATTCAGGTCTCTCTCTTGAAAAAGAAAAAACTGAAGGTCATTGAAAATACAGAATACAACCTCCATGTGCATGATATGCATCAAGAACACAATTTAGAAATGCATGTAAAAATACCACTAGTAAGAGTAAGAAGGGGGATGTCACTTATTTAGGGGGATTTATATATACAGATAAGCACACACAGGATAATGGAATACTTGAAGGTAATAAATCATCAAAAGTTACTGTATTCTTAAAAATGCAACCTTGGAAATGGGCAGACTGCAGAACCAGGAAGGCATCCACTAAGTATTTATTTTTCAAAAGTAAGGGTCTGAGACCCTATGAGTAACTCTTTAAATGTTACTTCAAACAGTAAATTCTAGAGTGCAGTAGGAGTATTAAACAGAATTCACAGATGAATATCAGAGCACATCAAAGCTTCCAGTGCTTAAAACAGTCTTCAATATGCAGACAAAATGGAAGCCAGTTATTCAAAGACTACAAAGTCTGGTGTGAAGAGTTCCCTTGGAAATAAAGCTTTTAAAACATGCTTAAAACTTGGTCATCACTGATGACAGCAAAGACAGCTCAATGAGCCCATGGTGTGGTACCTACACACTGAACAGCGACAACTTTCAAGATCCTAACCAGAAAATGTTAACCTTTAAAGGTTTAGCTGACAGAGAACAAATAGTTTGGTGACTCAACGAATGGCCTGTTTGATGGGTTCCAAAAGAATGCCAAAGAATTAATCTTGTAAGTACTAATTTTCTTCAAATCTGAGAATAAGAAGTGTCTCTGGCAAATCAGATGAAACTCTGATACAAAAGCAAAATCTGATTTACACAATAGAAAGGAAAACTAATCAGCATTTAAAAACTACAGCTTCCATGAGGTAAGGATCATACACTGCTCTGCACTACAGCAGGATCTCTGTACTCTATGATGATTGCTCAAAGCATTTTAAAATATGCAAGTAGGAGGTAACCTTAGTGAAGGAGTTAGAAAACACCCAGAAAATCCTGAAACCAAAAAAAGAGCATCTAAGAAGAAACATTTCTCAAAAAAAAAAATTTACAACTTCTAAGACAGTATCAGCTGTTTCAGTGGTACAGACTGATGAAGCAGTAGAGTAGAAAATGCCATTAAAAATGCACATACAAAATCTGAAAAATTCAAAACTAACTTTACAAACTGAATTCCTGAACCAGCTTTGGTTTATATAATTTATGACACATAAAATAGATAATTGCAAAACACAAGCTTTAAGTGCCTGAATGACACACAGACCAATGGTATGTCATTCAGGATCCAAGAGAAAGTCAGTAACATTTAGGACCATTTACTTCTAATTACATTGACAAAAATTACTTAAGAGGATTTAAGATCAGATTTAATCTTTTTTTCCCAAAAATTTAAACTGATTTATGCCCAAACAGTTAAGATCCTTAGAAAAGAAATTTTTTAAAACATTTTCCATTTGAAGATTTTTACTTTCTTACCTACAAAATCCTGATATAAATGAAAAAAATTTTAGAGATTTTTTTAAAGACTTAAATAAATAAATATTATTTTAATTCACAACTTATGTAATGAAAAAGCATGATAATTATTTATCAGTATAGAGCATGAAAATCCTAGTGCCTAGCACTTTTTCAGAGCAGCCCAGCAGGAGCTACACCTGCAAAGAAAGGTTGCTCCATTTCCCAAACTGAGCTGTTCCTGAATGGAACTAACTTTTGGAAATTATTATCTACAGAATTTTACACAGAGCTTTTATCAATTTTTTAAATTTTATTTTTTCCTTTATTTTCTTTTTATTTTTTCTTCATTGGAAGTAAGGGTTTCCCTGTAGTTGTGAGAACCCAACTTTTGGTTATGGTATCCAAAGAAAAGAAAACAGATGGACAGAGAACTCCAGAGCTCCCCTATGTAAGCAGGTCCAGCAATCCTCTTCTATTAAAAATAAGTAATTTAGCATTTATTTGCTTTCTACAGCTATTTAGGAAAACTGGTTCATAATTTGTTCCTCTTTCGAGGACAGAGAACAGAAAATGAAAGCGAAGTTGTGACTTGAAAGAGAGATCAAGGCAGAGATCTGCCACTCCTGAGATGACATACAGAGCACCACAGTAAGCTGCAAATCTTTGAATTACTTCAGTAATCAGTAAGTTATGCAGCAGCATTCCCAGCCCTAATTTTCCAGGTCTTTTTTATCTTGAGAGGTACTTCATAAGGGAGATTAAAACTTCATGTTATTCAGTATAAAAGATCCAGTGCTTTAGAGTCTTCTTCTATGATAGCTTGCAGAGTACTTGAGGAAGTGCATGACCTGAATCCTTTGAGACTGAAACATCATACTAAAAAATTATTCCAGCCTAGCAAAAATTAACAGTGCTTGCTATCCTAAGATTGTCTTCCTGGCTTCATCAACAGGAGCTGGAAAGACCAAATGAGATGTTTCACTGCTCATGCAGTCAACCTGACAGTGCTTGAAGCATCATCAAGTGAAGATAATCAAGAGATATTAAATATCAGCCCAATTTTGCTATTTTTATAGATAAAACTGAACAAGAGTTAAAATAAGGCTGACTTACATGTTCATATCTTTGTGTCTAATCAGATGAATCTATAGTTGCTTTTTTCCTCTCAGACCTAAAGTACTTTTATCTTCAACAGAATTTTTTTACAGAACTCAGGAGTTAGCCACGCTTATCAGCTGAAGGTTAGTTCTCAGCACCCACTTTTGTCTCCATTTTTTCCAATGCTATGCTGTTAGCAAGTAATTTCTGACCATTAGTACAGCTTTGGAGGGAAGAGAAAAAGGAAAAGTCAAGGAAGAAAACAGAATAAAAGGAAAGAGAAGAGAAAATGAAATCAAAGTGGGAGCATTACCACACTAGCATAGCATGGCCTGTCAAAGTAACAGCATGACCAATGATCGCTCTTCTGGTAGCAATAAAACAAAGCAACTTTGCTTCAATTTTACCCATTCTTGAGTATTACATGTTTCTTTGCATGGGATATCTTCTTAATGTGTACACTTCCTGTGCATGCCAAAGAAATTATATCTGGGTACTACAGTGAGAAACACAGTAGAGAGCTATTCAAACTATCCCCAAATACTGGACTGTGCTTATGATACAGTGACAAATTCATGCTACTGTAATTACTCTTTATGAAGGACATTCCTCTGTAATCAAATGTATGCAAATACATAATCTAATCTGTTCTCCCTGAGAGGAAAAAGGGGAAAAGGAAAAAAAAAACCACCACAAACCACAAATCCACACATAAACCTTCACTGAGAGCTATTAATCTGCTGTTAATCACACCGTGTAAACTGTCCCACTCTCTCCACCCACAGCAGAATGGACTGGTACCTCTGCCTGCCAGGCTCAGTGTCTGACACCACCTGTTGGAGTCACTGGATTAACCTCTCCTATTGTCCATCTCTTAAATCAGACCTGTGGGTGAGTATGTGGGGGTTAGACTAATTAACCATTAAAGGCCCCTTCCAACCCAAACTATTCTATGATGTTCCAAACAGGTCAGCTGACTTGAAACACTTTGATACACTGTATGTCTGTTGAGAGGGGACTTCACCATATCTAAGCCTGTGAATTTGAAGGTAGGTCATCTATACTCAGTCCAGCACCACGGCAAGTATTCTCTTAAATAAAGAACACACTTATAGAAAGTATAGTGTGAATCTCCAAATTCACTAACATCTTATTTTCAATAAATCCCACAGTTCTCTTTACCATCTGTACCACACAGGAAAAAAAAAAAAAATCTTAAATGTCACAGATGAAGCACATAGCTGACTACGACATTTAATTTTTTAGAAAGAAAAACCTAGGCCAAGAAATGAGGTAAGTATTAAAAAAAGGGGAAAAATTAAAAAACAACAAAAAACCCCAGTACCAGAACACAGTAAAAGGTTCCACAATTACTACAGCATCAAGAAAAACAGAAGGGCTTCTAAAAATATTTGTTTTGGTTATAATCATCTTAAAAAACTCAACAATTGTATGTTGGGTGCTAATGATTAATATCTTAAATAGAACCCAAAAGACATCACCTTCAAAGAAATTAACATGTTTAAGACCCCCAAAAAATTTCCAGGCTACTACTGTATAATGCATGCACACACCTCACAAGCCTTGAAAAAAGCACCAAGTTGCCATTTAACCAGGTGTTCATCAACACCCACCATCCTCAACTATGTTGCTCAAAACTCCCCCTTATTTCAATATTATAAAACAAGAAATAGGAAAAGGATTTTTTCTAGTCAGGAAGTTAATACTATGATTATTTATATAAAAAAAACCAAGAACAAAACAAAAAAAAACCCAAAACAGAAAGAACAGTTATTTTCTTAAAAGCCACTGCAAGTGTTGATTGGCACAAAATAGTTTCCTATCCCACCTTTCTGCCTTATGCACTTATTTTATTCTATGTGCATTACAAAAACTCTTCCCTATCTCTAAAAACGTTCCCAGAAATTAAACTGGCAGAAATTTTCATAGGGCAGGCAGAACTCCTGTCTATAAAGTCTGAGTGGGACAAAAAGAAATAAGGAATTGTAGTGGTTTT